>OX388310.1:21796270-22389754 GCA_947579605.1 Athripsodes cinereus
GGGCTCCCATGGGGATCGATATGCAAGGATATGAGCTGCAGATTGTACGAAGAGTTAAAGAGGGTTGTACAGGACAGAGAGCTGCTTTGCTGCAAACCAATCCACACGATTGAAATCAAAGAGTAAGAAATATAAACTAGCGCTACCGTGGTATGAAAAGAAAAACCTGATGACGACATTGAAATACATTATATTTTTGACCCTTTTACAATACACCGTTTTTATATAATGTAAAAAGTATTTCATATTATTGAATAAAATGATAAATATATTTATACGCATACTAACTCCACTTGATTAGAATTAAAACAGAGGACTGAAAAACTTTATTTATTCAAATATTGTGGGATTGTTTTGTTGATTTCTACAATAATTTGTTTCAACAAAAATTATATATTGTTTCCACATACTTATATATTTTTTGAATATAATGAAATATACAGGTGTACCTATATCAAAATAATATTTATATGAATAGAGTAGATACATAAAAAATGGATAAACGTAAGCAAGTTCACATACTTAATCATTTCCCTTTGTGAAATTCATAAATTGTTTTAATTTTTTTTGTTATTTATATTTTTTTCGTTTGTTTCATAAACAGCAGCATATTATTATTAGTTCTGTACGCCACTTATTATTACTTTGTTATTATGTTAATATATTTTTAAACGTATACGATAAGATAAAAGAATTCTAAGAAATAATTATATTCTCTCATATTTCTATGTAGCCTTCTGTTCTTATCACAGCATCTTTATGTTTGAAAAATTTCATATAAATTTCAGCTCGTTCGTTTGTACCTAATCATGTTTGTATATTTTTTAATCTATATAGTACGACATTTAATCTTCTCGATAGTATTGTGGTGTGAAGATTTCAGTTGAATTTTGTATTTATTTGATAATTTGACCGACATATTGTTCACCTTGATAGAGGCTTCCGTCTACATTGAAGGAGACCCACCTTCCAACCGGATACCGCAGAAGTCTGGGAACTTCCATTTATCCGAAAATTTACACTTAAGCGCTTCAAGAGCTTATGTCTACAGAAGCTTTTGACCTAGTATCATCATTGGTATTACTGGTGTCATTAGCTTTAAGCCGTAATGATTTCCCGTGGAGCACCCGGTAAAGAATTGGTCTCCCACTCTTCTGCGTAAGTTTTCGAGTGTCCTGTAAAAGGCAGGTGTTCGAAAAAATTAAGACATTTTTCATCTTAAATTAAGTGATGAAGTTTGCCACCCATCCTGAATGTCTTGATTTTATATTGGCACGAAGAGTACAGTTTGCATGTTTCTTACATGCAGCTGATCTGCTGGCTACCCCAGTTGTGGGATATGCCGTGATGGCATAGTATAGTAGTATAGTATAGTATTTCCCTGAGAGCCATCTTGTTGCCCATAGTGACAAGCATGTCAATAAGTTTAAATTTCCGCAGTGATTTGAATAAACATTTAATATGTTCCTGGATATTAAAATAATATAAATCTTATTTGTTAACCAAAATAATGTGTGTAAAATATCTAATGGCGGGTGCTATAGTCTACATACATTATATTACACGCGCCGATGTGTGTGTGCGTGTTTTTTATATGATCACTGTCTTACACATTTTACAGGGCACTTTAAAACTTAGAGAAAAGAGTGAAATACCTTTTTAATACCGAGATCTCCACAGGATGCAAAGAACGTGTTTTTTTTTTTAAATATAATGATCATTTTTCCCAACGAAAAACTTATTATGAACACATGGTGCATATGAGGGTCAACAGATGGCGTTGACCCTCATATGCACCGCGGTTATTTATCAGATATCACACTTTATAATTACATTCTAAGTAATTAAAAGTTCGTCACATAGAGAGCAATAAAAAGTTTTCAATACACGTGATACTCAAAACTGCGGGTCAAAGGAAGCTAGTATTATAATGTATATAAGGGAAGGTCGTGAGGGGGTAGAAAAAATACCTTAATATTTCAACAAAAATTTATTCATGATTTTAAAGAAATGAAAATGAGATCGTTGCTGAAAGCATCTTGCAATAAAGAATCGTTAAAATCTTCGTACAAGCTGCTCTTTACCTTTATGGCAGCTACTAAAATATGTTCCTGAGAGTGATTATGCTTCTCTTTATTTTTATGTATCGAATATTTTACTTTGCTCCCAAAAATTACGCAACGAAGATTTCATGCGAAAATCACGATAAATTCATTGTGTCTGCCTATTAGTTTCTATGTTCCATTAAAAAAATGAAAATTCAAATAAATAATAATTTAATATTAGGTACATAAATGAATGTAAAATTTAATAAAATTAAAATTGCAGGTACCTATAAGGCAAACACGTGTTTCAATGGGAATCTTATCATGTCACGGTAAAACTTTTATCTCTATTATAACTGCTTGTAATGTCCACAAAAAGTAAAAATGTAAAATTACTCGTCGCCGAATTTAACGTGTTCTCTTTATTATATCCCTTTATGAGATTCTCGAAAACCTCCAGAATTCGAGGCCAATGATGATGTTTTTCGAACTCGTGCTTTTTATGGGAGGCAAAATGTCATTTCAAAAAACATTATAGATTTTCACAAATATTGTTCATAAGTAAATGACTAAATTAACTTGTAACCTCACACTTTGATTTAATAAAAAAGCCAAGTATAAGTTCGAGTCCGGTCACGGAACCACTAAAAAGAAAATGAAATAAATTTAACAATCTATGGGTTAAACGTACGTTGGTCATTTTACGATTTCTTACATCTATCCGTATTTTTTCTCTCTGCCATTGGCCCGGGTAATTATTTACTCTTGACACTAAAGCGTACTGAATAAATTACTCACAATATGTTGCACCATTACAGAGGTAAAACGTTTCTCATTGTTTATTTAAACGACAGTTAAATACACTCTACCCTCACATTCTTTTCAATATTAACCTTAGTATTATGAACACGATGAAAAACAAACAAAAAACATATACCAGAAGAAAAAACCGAACGTTCCCCTAAACAAAAATCATTACGAAGAGTTAAGATTACCTATTTAAGATAAGTTAGCTCACCTATATACATACTCAATTCATTTGTCCTTTTATTTATTTATTTATGTCAAGGCGCATTACAGATGTGCAATATATGTACATAATCAGTAAAAATCAGCAAAATTCACTCAAATGTCCTTTTATGTGTTTCATTTATTTTTTCGACAAAGATATTTTATTTATTTTTCATGTACTATACTATACCCTCACGCCGTGTCCCAAGTGGGGTAGGAAGAGAGGACAGAACGCCAAATAGATTTATCCTAACACACTTCCTTCGCTTCTTCCACATTCATACAATTTCTTATGCACGCATGTCGATTCCTCTTATTCAACACACGGCCGTCCTTAAGAGTTTGTGATCAAACCGCGTAGTTGTCGGACGCCCGCGCTTTTTTACATGTTGAGTATTATAAATTAAATTGAAATATTTCTCAAAGTCTCGTGTCTTAGGTGTGAACTCTTGAAAACAACAAAACTGCATTTAATCATATGCATTATTTATTTTTTGATTTTGATTTTTTGAAACAAAGATTTATGTTTATGTAATAAATTTAATTATCTAATTAATTTAAGTGGACATAAAATATTTAGGTCATCCTTATGCAATATTTTTATCTAGTGCATTAGGATGCAAATTATTATCTTCAATAATGCAATTGAGAACTTTTATATCAATAACTTGGGCACAGAACCCTTAGATAAGTGTGCATAGGCACATGGGTCACTTGCATACGATGATGATGATCTAATGCATTTATTCTGTTGCTGCGAAGTATTCCTGCATTACCTCTTAGAATTTTAATTCATAGTTTCATTTAATCAACTTGTACTTTATATCCCGTGGAGCACCCGGTAAAGAATTGGTCTCCCGCTCTTCTCCGTAAGTTTCGAGTGTCCTGTAAAAGGCAGGTGTTCGAAAAAATTAAGACATTTTACATCTACATTCAGCGATGAGGTTTGCCACCCATCCTGAATGTCTTAATTTTATATTGGCACGGAGAGGACAGCTTGCATGTTTCTTACATGCAGCTGGTCTGCTGGCTACCCCACTTGTGGGATATGCCGTGATGGTATAGTAGTAGTAGTAGTAACTTGTACTTTATATTGTCATACAGATAAAAGTGACACTGAGCACACTCATATAATATGCCACCCTACACAGTTGAAAAATAAAACAACGTTGATTTCTGAAGAAAACACAGATAAGTAACAACAGGAATGAAATTTTCGCAATAATTTTCTTGAACTGAAAAAGTCGATACAAGTTTAAACAAATAGTGTACCTATATAATATCTACCTGTATGGGCTATGACTGTATCTACAAGTAAAGGTATGGGGTATTATAGATTTTGTTATGAATGTAATTAACAAGTTGTTGCATTATTCATGTTCAGTTACACAATATAAAGGGGATGTGCAGAGCAGTCTCAGTTACAACAACAGATAAAAATATGTACTTAGATAACTGAGGAAAAGTCACTAAAGTAGCTTTTACTGTGATTAAAAAATATATACAATTTTCCTTGTTGAATTAGACGAGAAACACTGCAGGACTAATTGGAAGGTATATGTCAAACATAGTTTCGAAAACTAACAGAAATCGTCATCATCGCCAGATATTGAGTCCGTCGGTAGTCTGGAGGTAGAGTCTCGGCCTCGTGAACAAGGCGTCCGTGGTTCGATACCATGTGCCGGCAAACTCCCCTTTCACGACACAAGCTTTTAGTAGCTTACTGTGAAAGGTGTATAAGGCATTTTCCCATTTCCTCCCTTCCCTTTTTGCACCAACATTTTTGGTGTGTGGCCACTAAATCTAGAGTGCTCCCTCGGGGCAGCATTTCTCGCTTTAATGCGACCTTAAACCCTGTTTGTGCATGTGTGTGTCGTTATGGAGAAACATATCTCCAGGTACGGCACGAGGTATGTGGCGGGCGCTGCCCTTTTAAAAAAAAAAAGGTGTATAAGGTTGTATTTGGGTTTATAACAAAACCCAGATATATCTTTAAAAAAAATCATTATGTTGAGTTATATAACAATGTTTTCTTACTATTTTGTAAGGCCTTAACAAATCTAGGGGGTCAATAGTTAAATGAGGAGTCTCGGATTTCCCGGGATCTTATTTCGCTATCTAATTTGTCATTCGCTATCCCAAAACGATTAAATTGTTTATTATGAGGCTATTTATCTGGGTGAACAAGTCATTCCAAAATCATATAAATGTGAATATGTCATAATGGAGCACCCAGTAAAGAATAGATCTCCCATTCTTTACTGTAAGTTTTCGAGTGATCTATCTTGAGTGTATCGTCGTATTAGTACCCATAATACAAGATTCATCTTAGTTTGGGACTAGCTCGATCTGTGTGAATTGTCTATGTATGTAATCTGTAAAATGCAGGTGTTTGAAAAAAACATCTTTATTCAGCGAAGAGGTATCGATTCTAAATGATTTAACGTTTTGTTGATACAAAGAGGACAACTTGCATGTTTTTTTTACACGATGCTGGTCTGCCGACTATCCCACTTGTGGGATATCATAAGTTTAGAATAAATGAATAAAATAGGTTACATTTTTCTCGTGCAGCACTTGGCGAAGAATTGGTCTCCTACTCTTTTCCGTAAGTTTTTGAGTACCCTCTTTAAAGCAGGTATTCGAAAAATTTTACATTTTTGTATTCACAGATGGCGTTTGCCACTCATCTTTCTGGCGACTAGCCACGCACCTACTCAATTTAATTTACACATCAATGACATTATTTTCAAATGCTTCAATGAACAAAACAAAAAAGTACAACAACAACACTCAGCTGCTAACCGTCTTCTATTCATCATCATTTTTTATATTTCTTTATATAATAAATATTCTTTACATAATCAAAACAAAGTGTAGCATTTATTTCTATAGTGGTGACCCCAACGTGATGATAAAGTGATATAAATACAAGTGATTAAATAACTCATAAGTGTTGTGGTAGTGTCGTGTAACCTATATAAAAATAATGTCATTGATGTGTAAATGAAATTGGGTAAGTGCGTGGCAAGTCGCCACATCTTGAATGTCTTTATTTTTTGCTGTCACGGAGAGGACAGCTTGCAGTAGTAGATGGCATATTTTTCACAAGCTCTATCAAAAAACTATACCCCAAATCCATTCACTGGTTGATACTTATCAAAATGAATTTGATAATTTTCTTCTCACCTTTGCTTGCCGTAGTGGTTATACATAATTATGTAGTGTGTTACGAGTATTATATACCTAATATATATGTAATCCCGTTGTTCTACAGATTCCCTTGTATACATGGAGCATGGTTTAATATGAGCCAACTGAGGGTAAAAGGTTAATAGAGGTAAATAATATTATCGCTATAATACATTATATTACATTACCACACCACTGCGGCGGGGAAACACCTGCAAACTTTTTTACATTTTCCTATTAGGGGAAGCAAATATTTTATGAGAGAATCTGGTGTATTTGTTCATTACTCTGAATATTTCATAGGTTTAGTTATGAAACTATTAGTGAATAACAAGGAACTATTACTTCGTTGTATGCAGCAATATACGAACGCCTGCAAACTGTATGATATTATATACTATAGGTACCTATCTACAATAAACTCTATCTTACTTACTGAATTAAAACTAATTCTACGACTTTGCCTATTTTTCTTGCTATATTGCAACAATGATAGAGATGATGGTCAATTATCAAATCGTGAATACGAAACACCATCAAATAGTTGCATCTTTAGCTTCTTTCTGAAATTCTCAAAGACTTTAATTTTTGTTGAGTTTTGAAGATAGAATTAGATGTTTATATACGGTACCAATAATAATAAAAAATTTAGTCAATTCAATCCAATTATATTCAGTACCTATTTCAATTATGTGCATTCATGTCAAACTTTTCAATTCTCCTAAAATAACTCACATACTAGATGTTTTCAAAATATTCTGATCTATGGATATACTTATATGTAGGTATGATATTTGTATCTAGTTTGAATGATTCAGTTGTAGGTACTGTAACATTTATGTTATGGTAATCCATCCAATTACCTCAAGTGGTAATTTGACTATACAGGATGCAACCAGATGGTTACATCAACAGAGACGGATTAAATATTATCAATTTCACTTAATTGTGTTCCGTAAATCACTTATAAGATAATTTTAATATACACAGTTTAGCGATAAGGTATGACATATCCTGAATAAAAATAAGTTGTATGGCGCAGAGAAAATTATATATTCACTGTGTCGGTGTTTAGGTAGTAGAATTCCATATCGAAAAAATAAAACAGGTGTTTTATTCTACTAAAGATTTAATTTGTGAGAGAGACGTCTTTCGTCTTATAATGACAATGACAATGTCCTCATAAGACGAAAGACGTCTCTCTCACAAATTAAATCTTTAGTAGAATAAAACACCTGTTTTATTTTTTCGAGAAAATTATATGTATCTTTATTATCAACATGCGGGTTATCCACAAACCACCCTTGATTTGAAAAATTCTGTTTATGTATTATAAAATTAGATTTTTACTGATAGTAATGGATAGTCAAATTATTGAAAGAAAAACATAGAAAAATTTCGTTCAAATAAAGTAAAAAAAGTTATCGGATTATTTTTTGGACAATGTTCTGATATTTGCGGGCGTGCATCGAGATTAGCCCCAAGAAGTAAAATGAAAATAAAATCTCACACAAATGGAGTAATTGATATAATATAATACAATGAAAATATAATGCGTCTCTATATATATACCTACATAAATGTGTATTGCAAATTTTCGTTAGGTAAAGATTATTAGTTAAAACGCTGAAATATTATAACTTCATTCAACCCTGTATGTTTGTAGTCTAAAAATGTGGAGATAAAGTAAATAAAACCTAAACAAGCACCAGCCTTAAACAACAAGAGGGTGTTTTGTTGATACAAAGACCAGACTAAGTTGTTACCTAAAAGGTTACGGTTACATCATTGTCGTAATGTAAAAAAATTATCCACAGATTTCCTTCATTCATAACATTTTTCATACTCATATTTTTAAACATTACTACCTACGCAATGATTAACACACAAGATTTTTACATTAATTTTCGTAAAGTTCTCTAAAATAGGTATTTCACTATTTTATAAAAGTTTTCTGGTGTCGTGCAAAAGGTAGGCTATATTTAATCAGAATGGCTTAAAAGAGTACAAACTAATTATTGATGATCTAAAATATTATCTATTTGGCAGTATTGAAATTTATAATCATTTGTTATTCTGTTAATTTTGACACTGTTGGTGGTTTATTGGTTTTGTGAGTATTAAAATCGGGTTTATTTTAGAAACGTTATGTATTTTAATGAAATAGTGTTAAAATAAACTGTCCGTATTGGAGCAATTTTTTAATATTCATATACAGTGTTTGCCGGTGTTCACGTCGGTTATAATAATTCTCGAAATTACCGATAATTACAGATATGAGCAGTAATGCAACTGGTAAGTATAAAATTTATTTAAAAAAAAGACTATTATTAATTTGGATATTCTTCAGGCCTTGTTTGGTATATTTGACTCGTTTCTGGACAGTGCAATCATATGGGGTGTTCACATTTGACGAATATCGCCAGGCGAATTTCGTTTGCATAAAAAACAAAATTCGCCGGACGCCCATTGATCGGCACACCTGTTCACACGGTCCACAGATAGATACGATCTGTCAGATGCGCCTTGATTTTGACGTTGTTTTCAAAATGGCGGACGTCGAGATGGAGATCGCGAAGTGTTTATTATTAGTTGAAAATGTTATAGTAGAGGTTATAAGGCGCCTTTTAATTAAGGAAATAAACGCCACAAACCAACAACGGAGATAACAATTGTCACGAAGCGGGAAACATTATAAAATTTATAGGTTATAAAGTTTTTACCATAGATACGGGTTCTGCGCGTATCTACGCATGTGCGCATCGTTCAACCAGCTTAAAAAAGTTGGAAGGTGGTCAACTTGAGGCGATATCGTTTCTACTGGTTTTTATCGTTTCAGATTAAATGACGATTTGTTCACATGGTTCAAATGGCTGACGATATTTTGGTGTCCTGGCGATATTCGCCAAATGTGAACAGCACAATACGTAAAATTATGACGAGTTTATAATACTAAATAATAGAATGTTATACTTACCAGTAAGCATTGCTGTCAGTTTGTAAGACTTGGTTATATTGTATAAACACAAATCTCCTTTCTTACTCCATTAAGAAGTTTTGTTAAATCTATTTTTTAAATATAACACTAATTTAAAAATACACAAACGTTTTAAATTATTGCCAACTCAAAAACCTACTCACAACGCCAATAAACCACTAAAATTTAAGTGACACAACCCACACAACAATCTTTTTTGATTCTCTCGATGCTTCTCTTGTCCTCACAAAATACCATTTCAGAATTCTAATTAACCATTTGCAATCCTTTCTTCTAACTTTATGACTAGCCCATTGCAATTTTAGCTTGGAGATTTTACATCAACCTTTATACATAGCACAATACGTCGGTATAGGATAAATAATAATATGAGTATTAAAATATAATACAATCATCTATACATATAAAAGAAAGTGGTGTTAGTTACACCATTTATAACTCAAGAATGGCTGTACCGATTTGAATGATCCCTGATTTGTTATATTCTTCTCCGCCCCGAATAGCCGATAGGCTATTAAAATATCTAACAAATTCACGGGAAGAAATATTATGAAGAAAATTAATTAGGCCATACATTTTTAAGTTCAATAAGAAATGCAATATTGAGAATTATACAAAATCAACGATGATATTTTTTTTATATATTGACCTACTTATAGAATAATTTTTAAATACATTTTCAAATTAGAATCGTTATCCACACAATTTAAAATCGATGATTCTGAAATTTCATTTTTGAAAAAATTATGGATTAGAGTTTTTATAAACTTAAAATGAATAGGTATCTTACCTTAAAAATAAATTAGTACCTACATATATTATGTACAGCAGATAATTTATAAACAAACCTGAGTTAAGCATAATTGTTCTTCTTCTTCTTCTGCTTGCAGTAGATCATTGACCTGTTTGCTCGGAATTTATTTCCTCTTGCGACGCTGAAGACCAAATATCCTTCAATCTTTTAGGTGGCCTTCCAGACATCAGGTAGGTATAACTGTTCAACATATATAATTTTTATTTTTTTAGACTATACGATGACACACTTGTACAATTACGGGAGTCTGTAAAGAGATTAAAAATATTAATCATTCATTGATTGTTTGGCGGTACGAAGTTCGCTGGGTCAGCTAGTGTATTATTATTTTACAAAAATTATATGGTAGCGGTACCTAATAGTATTACTAGTTGTTGTTATTATTTCCTTCTCAAGAGTCAGTAAGTAAGTAAATAATAGAAAGTTAGCAGCGTAGAATGTTAACATAGAAAAGTGTAACGAGTTGCCAACAGCATAATCCATTGTCCGATATGACAGGAAGATTGTAGAGTTCAGCAACAAAGCCAACTTCAACACAAACTAGTGATGGAATACACACACACCACATAATATAAGTTCAACTTTTACTACATACTTCATAGTTTAAACTTTACAAAATATATCTCTTATGGTGATCTATTAGGATTGCTTGGCTACAGAAATCTTATTCTTTGGTGTATTTTTCATTGACGTCACAGAATTTCCTCCCTGTCAATTTTCGAAGACTAACAGAAAAATGTGTAATATCTACTCTTATATTCCCGGGACTAAGAGCAAGCCGATAAATAATTAAAGAAAAAACGTAAGCAATCCTCATTAGTTTATCTATGCTACTTTTACAATTTACCATTGAATGAGGTTATTTATGTATGTATGTGTAATATTTCTATACGTGGATATTTTTATAAATTTATGAATAGTAGTTTCGTGAATTAAATTTATAATTCTCATTGGGTTTTAAAAATAATTAAAAATTTATTTAGCACAGTTTAATTACACTCACATCAAAACAAAAGCTACTAAAAATGATATAACGTGCAAAATTATTAAATTAATTATTTTTAAAAAAAATTACGGTTTGTTCAAATGTCAACATAATATTATTGTTACGCTTTAAAAAGTTGATACAGAAAGTCTTTGATCATTTGAAATCCCTTTTCGATATTTTATTATTGTACCATAATAGTTCCCATCTCCACACTAACCTCATGGCAATTCTTTCAAGTGTCCCGTACATCATTGTTGAATGAATCTCTGTGATATATCTTCTACTAAAACACATCCATTTGATATAATAAAATAAGTTCATTTCACAATACAGAGAACTTGTTGAGATTTGTAAACAGCCTCTTATAAAATAACATACGATTATTCGGACAAAACTCATTTATATCTGTGAATGAAACAACCCATTGTTTAACTTTTAACTCTATTATATGTAATCTGAATGTTAAAGTAAGGATTTCATTAACATCACTGAAAAGTGAATACAGCTAAGTATCAGCTACTCGTAAACTCAAGTACAATTTTGCTTGTATACCTTTTTGTGTGCCTCGTAGTACCAATTTATTTAATTAAACATTTTTTAAGGTGGCCATTAGCCCAATGGTAGAGTTTCGAACTTTCTACTGATAGATCACATATTTGGCTTCTCTCACTGCCGACCTACTCCACTTTAAAGACACAAACCTATTTCTTAATGTGAGAATGTTTCTGAGTTAGTAAAAAATGTGAATTATGTATTGTTTATATTTTTTCATAGATGTAAGAGTTCAAGCTACAAAATAAATTTACAAATATAACTCCATTACATTATGTTATCTTGGTTTATGTCTTAAGATGTTAACAAACTTTTGGAGATACAACTGTTTAGGTACCTTTTGTAATTTCAGATAATAATAAAATTGTTGTTGCAAGACTCACTTCCGTAAGAGATAACACTTCCCAGAACAGGATTAAAGAAATAATGTATTATCTGTTAGAGTTTTTGAAAATAAACGGGAACTTATTCGTTGACACATATTTTGTTTATTGTTTTGCATATTTTGTAAATTTTGTTTATAAATAAATCATAGGTACATATTATGTAGGAAATTAATGTTTTAAATTGTGTATTCTATTCTTCCCTGGATGTTGGGTGTAATACAAGAATAAATAATATTCTACTATAAAATTCAATACGTAAAAGGAGAGTCTAAATCTATGTATCTACTTACGTATATTATATGGGTTAGTTGGAAGATATCGCTTCTGCGATAAACTCGCCCATTGCACAATATCATTTACTTGTATCACATTGTTTTATAACTTGGTAATTATGTGTGCTTTTATTGTGCAATAAAATTTATTATTATTATATTTTTCAATCAATTTAATTACATATTGAATTCGATTATTTATGCTTCATATGGTAATAGTTATTATAACTCGATTTAACGAGATAGGTACTTATTAAAAGAGTCAATTTTATTAAAATCCTACACATAAACCTAAGAAGATCATCTTTACGATAAGTTCGTCTATAAATTTTTTGTTATTTTTTTATTCAACATAACATTTATAGGTTTTTCAACTAAAAAAAATAATTTATTTATTAAATACTCTGGCAAGGGCAGGTGTCAAACTTATGTGATGAAAGACTTGGTTTGGAGTGGCCAGAGGTCCTGGAAGCAGCGGTGGACAGGGATCTCTGGAGGAGGTACCTAGGCGCAATGGGCCCCCGACCCAACTAGGACAAGGGGAAGAAGATGTATGTATGTATGTATGTAAATACTCCAGACTCTTATACGATTTATCTTCTTCAAAACTTCTCTTCTTCTTTGGATTCATTTTGAGAGTAAAGAGTGCGCATAAATAGAATACATATAACATAATACAATAATATCATATCAATAAAAAAAATGTGAACATACATCTAAAATCTGTTCTTGGTTAATCACAAAACTTATAATATCCACCTTCAAAATTTACTTTCAAAAACATACTTGAAATTTTGTAAAAATTCCAAGACTCATATTATCATTCAGATATCTGTCGATTAATTTTTATATAATCATACGTATGTATTCACGGATGTAGTGCGAAGACTATTTAAGAAGTTTCTAGTCTTGTATAGAAAAATAAATATTTGTAAGCAGTTCAAATTTTATTTCTCGTGCTGGCCTTCCTGCGACACAATACATTTGCTCCAAGATTTATCCCATCCTTTCAAATTGTCAGAAAAAATTGGATTGTGTAATCTTGAAAATGTAAGTGAGAATGAGATTTTGGTTGATTTATCAGCCATTTTTCGAAATATATTTTTTTTGTATAAAATCTTGTTTACCCGTTCAGGTCGTTAACAGCCAATTGACGATTTTCTTTCACATTTCTTAAGCTGCAGCGACTTTCGAGCACCTAAAACATTCTGCATCTAAAATGATCCTGCAGCCATGTTTATACTCGACCATTCAACGTTCAAATTTCGTAATTTTAAAATAAACATCACCTTATACAGAGGTTTATTCATTTCTTATTTCTGGAGTCTTTTACTTTTTTCAAACGAAGGATACTCAAATTTGTCGATTGTTGACCGACAATGTCAGCTGACAACCTTTGAAGAGTGTTACATACAAAATAATGGTCAATATGTTATGTAATCTGAAATTCTAATTGATCTTGAGCTTCACGCGGTGTACTGTTGTAACATCTCCTTTCCCTTGAAAATTTTAAACTTTTTAGTGATTTTCTTTTCTACAATTACCTGAAACCAATGAGGCTAGAAAGTTTTCAAATACCCCTCGAATTATCAGTATGGTAATAATAATAATAATATTTTGAGAAATAGTACGAGTACTTAGTAAGCAGTGGCAGTAGGTGATGCGGTGATAATCTCATGTCATGTTGATAGATTACTCTACAGAGTATTGCTATACGATGTGATGGTTTACAATCTAATGTGATGAACACTTTCATAACGTCTACTCACTTAAGACGTTGTTGCTAATATATATCTAATATTATACGAGTATATATATATACCTATAATATTTATATGACAGAGTGAGACTACACTACGTCGTAGTGGCTTCTGAACATAGTCTTCAATGATTTCTCATCTTTATGATTTTGTTAAATTACTTTTTTATATAAATGCATGTAAAGAAAACCACCTACCTACTCATAGAAATGATTTCCTTAAATTTATTAATTTGAATTTAGAATTTCTGTTTGACGGTGAGGTGAAGTAATTTTGTGTTAGTTTTGAAAGACTTGAAATAAAGATTTTAAATGTTGTTTTTTTGATAAATTTCAGGTAATTGTCTTATAATTGTTTATTTTATTATTATTATTATTTTATTCTTCACTGTACATTGTTTACAATAATACAAATTTACATAGAAAATATCATTTATACAATTCAATGTACAGAGGGCGAGTTTATCGCTAAAATGCGATGTCTTCCAACTAACCCGGTTATTAAAATCAAAAAACGAAACAGACATAAATGTACATATCTACAGTAATATTATAAATATAAAAAAAAACAAAGACATAACATAAAGCAAACAAATGAAAAAGACACATGCAGGCAACAATGCATTCATGGACACATAATAATAAGAAAAAGTATAATGTTTAGTTTTATGTTTAGTATTATTTAGTTTCTTTAATTTTAAGTATGTTTTTAATAAAAAAAAATGGTAAACTTCAGAAAAACTCAGATTTGTTCATTTCAAAAATAAACTATCATTTTTTTACATTTGTGTCTATTTAACATTACCACATGTGCAAAAAACTAATTAATTCTTTTTGGTTTCTGTGTTTGAGTCACTTTATTTTGTATAAAACACGTTGTTTTTTTTTAGTGTGTTATGTTTTTTTATGGCATATACTCCTATCTCAAAAACGTGTTATATTTTGTGATATCCATAGAAAAATAATTATGTAATTTTTTAAAGCAAAACAGCGTCATTTTAACTTTATATTATCCTTTACATAATGTACAAAAAAGTGAGAGCAATCGTCAAAAGCGATGTCCTACTATTATTTTTGACCGAAATTTTGTTTTAATAATAATGTGAGAAGCAAATATACCTACCTTTATTTTTTTTTAATTGAGCGACCATACTGAAAAATTACGTCTATTGGCGAAGCGTAGTTTCGCTTTGACATACTAACATTTATACATATAAAACATGTATTTGTAAGGAAGAGAATTATTATTAACCTACATAATATTTAGTACATCGATTTTGTATTAGGGAAGAATTTATGACATATGGAGGTATCGGTTAGTAAAATACTGAATATTATTAATATCATATTTGAGGAGATATTTTGCAAATATATAAAAAAAAATCTTTTGTAATGTGTTTAAAAATATTATTGATGTATACAATTTTAATTTCATAAGTTTATATGTACCTATAAATAAAAAGTAATTTGAAAAATAATTTTATACTGTTAATTTTCCATAACAATTTTTTGTGATATTTATTTATTTACATAAAAATAATCACTAAAAGTATAAAGGACATATTTTCCAATTTTGACCAGTCCGCAAATATCCAATTTCCATCTATACAATGTCATTGAAAAGTACATTTCTATCATATAAAATTAATCCATTCTCCTAGTTTCCAAAATGGGTGGTCGCATGACGGCAATGTTTCAAGAAAAACTTATCTATAAATCGCTTACAAAATATACCATCTGCTCCGATATCAGGCGGATTATCAAGTTTAAACCTACGGTCATTACCGATAGCCTGTTACCCCCACATCTCACTAGTGACCCGCTTCGCTGAACTCAATAAAAACTAACAAATTAACTTGATTCAACTTTGACCTACCCTTATCTCGGGATGGGCAAGGAACAATGCATAACACCCTACCAAAACCTTTATCCCTTCTCTCCCGTACACCCTCATATCGCCTCGCCTCGCTGAATTGTGAGGATCACTAAGGAAAATATAAAATTACTTACTAAAAGGAGTTTGCGAAGTGCAAGGAAGGAAATATTATAACAGCTGATTCTTCCTTTTGATACGTCCATTTTATTTAAGATTTTTCATAAACCCAAATCAGGGTGAAATGATAAACTAACCTGCGTTGAATTTTATACAAACGAATAAGATAAAAAAGATCTTTTTTTATGACCTATTAAGAGTTGATGTAATTTCTTACTACATACATTTTACCTTTATGTAATTCTACTACAAAATGGCATGTATGTTTGTTTGATCAACTTTTTATTTACTACAAACTGGTATCTATAATAAACTTGCATAAAACAAAATAAATTAACATAATTTACTATGAATCGTATATTTTTATTTGAACATAAAAATAGGTCCATAATTCTGTAAATTAGCATTTCTTGAGGTATATAAATACCTAGACAGAATATTTAAATACCCAATATTTTCTAAGAGTAACCTTAACATCGGAATGAATGGTTAATCCAATGTATATCTATGTATATATTTACCTAAATCAGGCTAGAATGTATGTACTAGTATTACTATTATTATTACTCTGGAGCCTATATGGTCCCTCGGAGGCCCTACACCCATCTTACCACATTAGTGTTGTTTTCAATTTGACGGAGCCAATTAATTGATTGGGGATTTTGGGATTATTGATAAAATTACGTTTTCTATTATAACACGATATTGCGAAATAAATACTAATTGAATGGAATCCAGGTGTAAAAAGTTTATATTTAACGTTTATTTAATTCATCTGTTTCGCAAGATATTTTCTGTCAGTTTAACCGAGAAAATTGTTCCTTAGATTTCCAAAATCTGTACAGTGATGACTCACATTATAACAGTATATAATTATCAGCAAATTAGTTTTATGTGAACATCGTAAAAGGTTATTTTGAGGATATCAAAAATAAAATATCTTAGAAAATCTCCCCGAAATGGGAAATATAGCTTTTAGATGACTATGTAATTAATTGTTATTTTGTGAGCTTTTTTCGCGAAAAATCATATCAATATGTCTAGAAATTGTTATATAGTTAATGCCGAAAATATAAACAAAGAGAAATATAGCAATTGCAGGAAACTAAAAGTTTCCTTTCCGTAAATAAAATAATGTTAAGAATATTTTCAATTTTTTATTGTTTAACAGGAGTTTGGTACAAAGCACAACCTTATATCGCGACAATGACAGTGATTGAATTTGAGAATATTGTCTATGAACATCGAAGATGATCATTTAAAATAGCCTAGAGCCAATTCGTAAGCATTGGGAGGTCTTTTTTCGTCTTCTGATTAGAATTTGCACAGTGTTGCGTTATGTTGGCATGGTTCTCCAATCGAAATGTCTGGGTTGGTAAAATAAAATAGGTCACTCAGGACTTTCAGGAGGGGTGGGATGCCTTGTTACTGAATAGTTACAGAATAGAATAATTGGTATTGAATATTTTTTATGTGATTTTTACATCCTTTTACAAGACACCACAAAACTTACAGAAGAGGGTAGAAGGTATTTTATGTGCAGAGAACTACAGGGGGATATGTTATTATGTATTACAAATTAAGCACGTCCTGAATGATAATTTCGTTAGTCTCTTATATGAGTAGATAGATATAATATTATGTATTATATATTGTAAGAGTCTACCAGTATCTACTTGAAATACTTTAAACTCCTACTGTAATAATTCCTGTGGTTACATTCCATGTAGATATTATTTCATTCTACTCTACCTATAATAACAAACCTACCTTGCACATTTCCATATCATTAGTGAACGCCAGCTTTAAGAGTAGGTAGATGGTTATATTATTAGAATCACACGAGATATAGATATCTTACGTATATATATGCGTTATAATACAAAATATAATTCATTTGGGAACCAAAGAGATATTTTATCAGATTAAACTATATCGAATGAATTTTCCAACAAACCAAACGCTGCTATCTGGTACACACACTCTTTATAATAGATAGTATAGAATCTTAAACCACTACAAGAATTTCTATCAGAATTTCTCTCTAATATAACAAGTCTTCCACATAATCGTTTTATGATGATATCATACTTTTTTTATTTTTAATGCACTTCTCTCGTTTATACCTACCTGCACCATCACGGCTTTTCCCCTAAGTGGGGAAGCAAGTAAACTTACTGCATGAATATGGAGCTCCTCTTTCAAATAAAAAATAATAGGTATAAATAGATAGTTCGATAAAAGTCACTCTCTTACATTATTGGAGTATGTTAGGGAAAATGAAAAATCATATAAAAATTAATTTTTTAATGCAGTTCAATAACACAACACGAATTAATTTTTATCACCTCAAATGGTTTTTAAATTTGTAAGTTTTTTTATTAGTAAAATTTGCTAGATTAGAGTAATTTTTGTGAACAGTCAGCAACATGTGAAAGTGTTAAAAAGTTATCTGCTTTTTCCAGCTAATTTGATCTGTTATGAAGGGTACAATGCAAAAATAGACTCATTGCCAAATAAATAATTTTACAGAATTGCAGAGGTTTTTTCTTGCAAACTTGGGCCTAATTCTAGATAATTTATTTTAAACTTCTTCAAGTAATTATTTTTTGACAATAAATAAAGTAAAAGTCACGAAACGAAAACCAACCAAGATTTTTTTTTACAAATAACACTTGTAACAGTTCCAGGGGACTTCGTCACCAGCCTCATTATATTAGCGGAAGTTCTTGAAAACCGTCACGCATTCAATCGAGTCTCGCAGAACCACAAGAAAATAAAATTTCATAACAGAACTACATAATTATTATATTGTATCGATTACACTACATTTTTGAATTCTCTAGATCAGTGTTTGCCAAAATATGGGTCGCGACCCACCGGTGGGTCGTGAATGAATATTGAGTGGGCCTTGAGCATTAAGTAGTTCCATGACTCGCTACTAGAGAAACCAATATTTATGACCGATTTTCTCTAAGACAGCTAAAACGTGGGTCCCAAGATTGGAAATTTTTGTTAGATGGTTCGGAGACCAGTCAACTTTGGGAGCCACTGCTCTAGATTAAAAGCTTCTCATTTATCTATTTTCATATTTCAAATATATAAAAGTGCATTAAGGCAGATTTTGCCATGTTTTCTTAATATTTCACCTACATAGATATTATAGTACCTATTTATATGTTATGCTGGACAGTGTGAAGGGTTCGGCATAACTCACTGGTAGGTACATATTATTGTACTCTTGCTAGTGATGGCTCCAACCATTTTATTAATGATGACATCACAAGCTTCCTCCATTTTCTTGTCACGCAATAATCAGCGGCATTTTCCTCCTTTTTATATCATTTTTTTATTCGTTTATCGTTCAGCTGTATCGTTAATTATGATTAGTGACTCTTTCCGGTTTTCACTAAAAGGTTTTTAATCGAGTAAATCAAATGTTACTACTACACTGCAGAAGAGATTTCAGTTAATACTTAGTAATTCAGTTATTTTTTATATTTATTTATTTATTGTCTTATGGGACACAAACAGTTCAACTTGACAAAAATCAATATTCAAATTTCATCAGTTAACAAACCAATCAAGGTCCCGCAAATTACCAAAGCGAATGACGAACACATTGCTAGCTATCAGTAACAACATACACTTTACCTTACTTAAGTCATAAACAAAAAACACGACAAAAACAAATGAAAATAGTTTAAATTAAGAGATTAATCGAACCTTTCTTTTTAAAATTCAATTTGCAAATATAAAGTAAAAGCATTAAAAAGAATATAATAAAATGTGCAATCAAAAGAGTACCTACCTAATATGTTATATAATAAAATTATATAATAGTAAAATATTCTGGTAGTTTTTTTAATGCATATATATTTTATATCCTGTCATTTACTTAATTAAATTATTATATCATTTTAATAGCACATGTATTATATAACCTTTGTTAATATTTGATATATAATATCTAAATCCTACTTTATTGAAATAAAAAAAAGTTTGAAGTGTGGCGAAAGTTTCAAATGATACTTTTATATTTATATTGAAAAATCTTTTTTTTGAAAAGAGGCAATATTTGTTGCGCTCATTTGAGGGACACAAAAGAGCATAGCAAAAACAACTTAAATCCAATAATCAGAGATAATTATAATATTTGTAGCGTTTATTTTTTAAATCTACATAGGTAATATAAATGGAATTGTTTGCAAATAAATTTGATATAAATAGAGAGTTTCATATTTCCTCATTAACAATTCATTATTTTAGATAGAACAAAATAATATTGAGCCATAACATAGGTAATAATTATTTAGACTTCCATAAAATTAGGAAACTAGGAAAGATTATTATCAAAATAATATTGCAAAATAATCTTAAAATGTAATAGTAAGTGTGTTATGGGAAAAACGATGATTTAATGATGAGTCACAGGTATTTCGAAAATATTTAATGAAGGTTTTCAAGTAAAATATAATCATTATTTTACAAGGATAGTTAACAACCAGACAGTAGGACGATCGATTTCTATGTAACAACTTGTTTCAGCATTTTTTTGACTGTGAAAGTATTAGAAATGCAATTTCAGAATTCTCATTTTCACCACACCATACCACAATTTCACAAGCTTTTTTATTTATTTAAAATATATGTATCTTTTTTAGTGTTGTCTTCTTTCATTTTCTTTTCTTGTCGTCTCCTTTCCCTCCAAATGTAGATTTTACTTAGAGTAATAACAAAAATAATATTCGTCCACTCAATGTCTGTAAATCGTTGGTTAAGTGAAATCTCATTAAAGTTTGTTTTAATTGATTTATCTTTCACGATAATTTAATTTGCTTTTAATATTATGACTTGTCATTTAAATAATTTATTACAGGTTCAATCAATAAATGATGCTGGAAATTGACACATTTGTTTCGCTTAGGAAGTAAAAGAGAAACTGCCAATAGTCTCTCCAAGTGGTGAAACAGACAATATTTTGGCCGGATACCGGATAAAAGATAATCGGCATCATACATATATAAATATTTATTTTCATTATCCTAGTCGAACCGAGAATCAATAGCGCCTAGTTCTCTAAAGATCCCTGTGTTTTTAAGACCTCTTCTAACCAGGTTTTTGAACACTATACAAATACATGTTTAATTTGTTTTCATCAGGCATTCTTGGGCGACGCGACGGCCCACCGGCCATCTGCCTTCTCCCACAGCCTTTAACGATCTAAGTGATAATTTATTTTCTGGTATGTGCAGTTCGTGACCCAGTCATTGCAGCTAACTTATACAATATAACATAGTTTTAAATGTGCTATTTATTCTGTGAAGAAAAAATGTCGAATGGTATCTTGAGAATGTATTACCTCGTCATCAATATCTCAGCACATCACAGCGTAAAACTTAATTCGAATAAAAGGCTGAACACCGGATAGTTTTAGAATAAAATTTTCACATTTAGTGTCAACACTTAGACGTTACTCGTAGACAAACGAGAACAAAAAGTATCATCAAACAATATTAGGTTATATTATCATTTCCACTACTCTCCCCCTCTCTCTTTCTCTTTCGTTTGTCTTGACATTATTGTCATTAGTCTTAATCAAGTCAAAGTGTATTACATTAAAATCAACTAGATGAATGACACTCGTTGTATATATATATTTTTTTTTTATAGTGTTTCTATTACATTTTGAAAATGTAAAATATGAAGTTTGAAAGATCATAACACGATCTGCAAATTTTATCCATAAAATGACAAAAAGTATTTAGCTTCCAAAAATGAACATGAAATAGTGTTATAACTGGAAATAGTAAATAATGAATATTATAGGCTATCATTTAAACGATCAGCATAATATTGAAGTTTTGTTCAGCAGAAAAATGTATTCTGTCGGCAAATATATCATTTTGATATGCTACTTATGCCCAGCGAGAAAATTATATTTGTATTGCAAATAATATGATATTGTAAAACTCTAAATTTAATCGACCAGCAAAATTGTTATTTGACCAGCATAATGATTATTTGTGCAGCAAAATAAATAAATGAGCAGCAAACTGTGAGCTAATTTTAATTAAACTTGTGAAAGCTAAATTTTTAATCTTGTTCAATTTGCAAATTTGCATAAATGCAAAAAGCAAATCTTTGTATGTAGCATCTTTTTATGTGATTTTTATATGTAGCATCTAGCAACGATTCTAGCGTTTTTCGACATTTCAGTTAGATATTTCGTTAATATAGCAAAGCGGAAACTGGCATTATTTTCGTAGTCATCATTAATTTGGTAAGAAATCACAAAAACTTCATGTGGATCCGAAGGTAAATTGGTGTGTGAAAAATATTGTTTATCTAATACTTTCTGCCGATCAAATAATAATTCTGCTGCTCAAATAATAATTCTGCTGCTCACATAACAATTCTGCTGGTCAATTAATTATTTTGTTGTGCGATTATTTATTAAACTGTTATAATTTTTTAATTTGCTGATATAACCAAGTTTGTTTGTAAAACAAGTGTTGCGATTATTTTTTATTTATTGCCGATGAAAAAATTGTTTGCTGCGCAAATGACTTAAATGCTGATTTTTTCTTGCCGAACGAATGGATTAATAGCCGATCAAATAATTAGTTCCCAATATGATATACTTACTTACTTACTTACTTATGGAGCCCTTGCTGCATAAGGTCGTTCACGTGGACGAAGCCTATATGCGGCAGTGGGTGCCCCCCGCGGGTCCTGAACCAGTTCCGACCAGAATATGATATACCTTTATTTTAATAATTGGCTCTAAAATTTGACTTGTTTAGAAGAGTTTCCGACAAATAATTGGTGGTCTTTAATTTTTTGCACATAATCTTAAACTCTCCGATAAGTTAGATATTCCACCCATCCCTGAAATATTATTGTTTTATGGCACAGAGATGACAACTTATATGTTTATTACATGCAGTTAACTATCCCATTAACAGAAAATGACGTAATGGTATAGATAGATAAAATGACCAATATTTTCCAGAGGACTACTGAAAACTGTACTTTAAGACAATCAAACGAACATTAATAAAGAATACCAATAAAAATCTTCTGTAATAAATTAGCATCACGAACATCCTACATAGCATTTTGATAATTCATTATTATTATTCAGGAAGTAATCTAAAACCAGTGGGCATAAAAAACCTATAGGTTTTTTAATATCTGTGTTTAATTATGATTCCAAAAAAGAATAATAGGTAGGTATAATGTAAAAATCAAACTTGGTCGGTCAAATCACAAAAAGGTTAACATTATAAAATTATTTCCCTCAGGTAAAACCAAAATCACAACCGCAATATTTATGTTCCGGGAATCGATTGAATAAATTTGATTAAAACGAGTTTTTAGCCCGAAGTAAAATAATTAAAACATTAATCGTAATTGTTTTCATTATTTTGTTCAAACCCGTAAACTTCCCAAGCAGATTATTCAAATCATCCACTTATTATGATATTGTAATCCTTCCCTTCTATTAAATGCACCCTCAAAATGATTTTTCATAAAAGTGGAATGCTATTAATAAATTATCAGAGTTTTATCGCTAAATTTTATAGATACATTTGGGGTGAAATTATGAAAATGGGTACATGCATATTTAATATGATTCATTCATTCATACTATCACGGCATTTTCCACAAGTGGGGTAGTCAGCACAACAACTACATGTTATAAATATGCAAGTTATTCTCTCCGTGCCAATCAAATGAAAACATCCAGGATTGGAAAAATTCCTCATCGTTAAATAGAATTTTTTCAAAGTCTTGATACGAAATGTTTTTCGAATACTTGCCTTTAACAGGAGACTCGAAAAATTACTTAAATGAGTGGAAGATCTATTCTTCAACGGGTGTTCCACAGATAATTTCTCCTCTATCCAAATATTCGTATTGAATCTTTTTATAATCTTTTAAAGTTCATAAATATTCCCTTCTATAATTTCCCCGCATCAAAGATTATATCATTTAAATCTTTATTTTTTTCGACCTGTACGCCTAGTCGAAACACATTTTAACGTTACGTTTTCGTTAAAATATCGACGACGTTGCGAGAACGTGTCAATTTTCGTGGCTACTTGTGTATTTCAGCTACGAAAATTGACACGTTCTCGCAACGTCGTCTACATTTGAACGAAAACGTAACGTTAAAATGTGTTTTGACTACGGGCCCAGGTTTAAGAGCAATAAACAACAAATAATATTAAAAATATTGTGCCAATGAGTACCTACCTACAGCCTAACATGCATAAACACTGCATATTTCTGCATAACTCACTATTTTAATGTTTAAACGTAGTATTATTTGATTATATTTCTGATTTTAAATATTTTTCATTAGCATATTTTTCATATGTGTTTAATCTATGCTTTTATTAATTTTTGTCTAAGTTTCAAGAATAAACTAGCTTAGAACATCTACGTTTAAAAATCGTATTTTTTCTACCGAAAGCTCTCAATTTAAGCAATGACCATCGATTACATTATATTGTTTTATTTTTTATTTTTTTTCGGGTTGGCTGAAGGAAATCGCATATGCGATAAGCCCGCCTTTTGGTAATTTCTTGGAACAAAAACTTGTTCACTGTATATATTGATGCCAATAAAGTTTTATTT
This sequence comes from Athripsodes cinereus, assembly GCA_947579605.1. Lineage (NCBI taxonomy): Eukaryota > Metazoa > Arthropoda > Insecta > Trichoptera > Leptoceridae > Athripsodes > Athripsodes cinereus. The sequence continues at coordinate 21,820,927 of OX388310.1, forward strand.
TTTTATTTATTTATATGGGAAATAACTTCAATTTTATCACTACATTCTCACTATCCATTACCTCCATTGTTTCATTGCCTCCGTTACTAAAAGTACTCCTACTACTACTACTACTACACCATCACGGCACATCCAGCAAGTGGGGTCTACCAGAAGTGAATGCCAAATAAATATATTTTTTAAAGATTGTTTCAAATGTTATGATCTTCGACTAGATTTTCTCGATTTTCTCAAATAATCTCAATGACACTATTCAAATACAATGAAAACTTGAACATAGGTATTTCAAATTTTGTTACAGAACTAAGAAGTGCCAATATACCATTTTGATTAGCTTTTCAAACTAAACAAATTTAATAAGCATACCTACACAAAAAATTAACTACACCGTATCCAAATATTGTATTACATTATTATGTAAAATATTTCGTTGAAAATGATTTTTGTAGTAATTAACTCATAATAAGTAGACTTTTGAGGAATTACGAGAATCGTCTTACTTTATTCAACATGGATAAACTAAGGGATAGGAGAATTCTTGCTGACCTCACCATGCTTCACAAGGTAGTGAACGGTAGTGTGGATACGGCGTCGGTCAGTTTATTAAACTTTTATGCCACAAATCCCCGTCTTCGCAACCTCAAAACTTTCCTGCCGGATAGACACAATAATAACACCAGTCAGAACAATCCTATCAGCAGAATGTGTAAATTTTATAATCTCCTATGCTCACATCGCGTTGCGGGGGTGGATGTCTTTGGTGACTCGCTGGCGGGGTTCAGGAAATGTATTGCTTCCAACTTGAGTGTGTTTGGTGGTTGAATGTAGGTATGTGTGTGTATTGTTTTTTTTTCTAAAATGTATATTTTTTCCTTACAGTAAGTAGTTTAATGTAACAGGCGCATGTTTAGTGTGAGTCCGATTAAACTGGACTTGCATTGGTCGAGCGCCGTTTCTTCATCTCCTATTGTTGCCATTTTGTATATGTTGTTTATACTTTAATATGTATGCTGTAGACACGCCTAATTGGTGGGATGGCCTGATCAGATCAACATTATGTAATAAATAAATAAATAAATAAATAATCTATCCAATTTTAGTTTCGTGTATTTAACAGTAAACTAAAAAAATGTAATACGAGCTATATTATTTATTAAGCGTAATACATCAAATCAATAACTATGTATACGATTTGAAATTAAAAAATAACATGTGCAAATCATTCAAAAGCATTTTTAAATGCAAACATTTCCCCATCTACACTTTACCCTCGTGACGTCGAATGTTGGGAATTTATATATCTACATAAATATTTCCCATACAAACAATAAAAGCCTCTGGAGTGAATATTATTATGTTTGTATTACTAGGTTATATATTATGTAGGTACACTGTGCGTGTATACTGTACTATTAAAAAAAACACTTGGTGTGTAGGCACAACAATTTTATATTTAATTTTCGATTGCTATTCCAATTATATATTTTTTTTATTTATATGTGGATAAAGTATGGATGTCGATAAATTCGAAGACGAAAGATCCTCTAATAGCATTGAGGTATAAACACCCGAACGTAGGCTGATCAGACCATGACTAAAAATTTGGGATAGCTTCACTCGGAATCAGCAGGAACTGCTACAGAATCGGAAAATGTGTTAAGTTTTATATGAACTAAAGCTTTAAAAGAACTTCCAGACATAAAATATAAGATAATATTAACAGATTCAAATATCGTTTATGAAATAAAACTATAAATAGAAATTAATTTTCTGATAAACGTTTTTCAACGAATTAGTTCGTTTACTCCAAGAGAAAGTAATAATAAATTAGCAATCCACGTGTTTGCCAAATTATACAGTTCTTCGAGTACTTTTTCTCGTGTGGCTGGAATATTACAAATATTATATTTCAAACCTCTTGATTCATAGAGCAGTATAATTATTGTAAAAAAGAAAGTAAATGGAATTTTGAAGTATTATTTTCTCCGGACATTTCGGGAGTCAAAAAGCTCCTACATTTGTAGGGTAATGACAATTAAAACAAAAAGACTGTCAAGTCTACCAATATCATTAAACCAGAACCAATGACACTTACTCAAAAACGTTAGTGAGTGGTGTACCCGGCTAGCGATAGGTATACATTATGAAAAATAATATTATGACTGGAAAAATAACCTACTTGATGATAACATATTTATTAAGAACATCATGCTATTTTCTTCAAATGATGTATCCGACGATCCATTATAAGCAATCAAGAAAAAGGTTATCTCATGTGTGCCATGAGAAATATTTCATTCAGAATATTCGGCACGCCTTATCGCTGCGTTGAAAACGATATATGTCTTATAGGTACGTGGTGTTTTTTCTGCGATAGCTTAGGGTCAAGATCTTCTGACAAATTTATCGCCATGTGCCATTCTTTTCTCTTCGGTTCTTCTTCCGTGAGGACGATTTTGTTTTAAATGTACGGAAAACTAGGAGTCTACGACTCCTGAGATATCCGGGTGTGTAGTGGGCCTCTCTTTGATATTCTTTTCAATTCAACGGCGGTTTTAGCAACGACTACTCCTTCAGGCTCTCGGCTATGAAGCCTCTGGTGTAAACAAGATTTGTCTAGTGTAGAATTTCGGAAAAAAGGAAATCCTAAGACTTCTGCGATATCCGGGTCGTCGGTGGTCTTCTTTGGTGTTATTTTTAAATTTAGTATATCTGACATTATTTTGTAACCATTATCACCCAGGCTTTTTACAATATCGGGAAACTCTGACCCTAAATATAATACGAGTAATATTAACTCAATATGCACCCTTTTTTATATCCGACCTGTTGGAAAAAGTTACCAAAAAATAATAATAGTACATAATACAAAACCCTTTATTATTATTAGGTACAGGTCCGGTAAAATATACGAGGTATGTTTGCGGAATAAGCGGGTCAGAAATATCGGAAGCGGAAATCAAATAACTGCATGTAATCCACTTGAAGTCCTACTCACTCACTATGTACATACAGCAACCATCAAATAATAATGCCTTGAAAGATTTACAGGTCAAGCTTCTTTCTACATATTTCTTACTACTGACAACGGATGTTTTGGTTTTAAAAATAAGGTAAGACTAGTAAAATTTATGTTTAGATAATTCAGATAATTAGAAGTTTAGTGAAGTTCCTATCATAGAAAAAATCTCATACTAGTTTATTTTTTCATAATGTTGTAAAAATGGTAATTATTATATTTTTATTTTATAGTTTACGCAAACATACAGTTATTACAATACATAGGTAATACAAATAGATAAAAAAAAATCGGCACATAAACCAGCAAATATTACATGCCTTCAATTCACCTATGAGTTGGATGTTCTATTTTTTTACACCGTTCACATGATATGCTCGTATGGTTAGTTAATTTTCATTAGTCCACGTGCATTTAGCATAGAGTAATTTAATAGGTAGTTGATACCTATTTCGCTCACAGACTTTATGTTTGAAGATGTTTTTTTAACAGAAAGACTTGTTCATATATTTGAAATATGGTATTGTTTTAATACAAATATCACATATACTAAAGATATTCTGAATTATATAAATGCAATCATTTATCAAATTATTTTCTGTGTGTTAAATTAGGTTTCCCTGACGTTGGCGATCACCATTACAAAAGTGTTGTGTTTCTACACTGTCCAGAATAACTTATCCACCTCTCGAAATAAATAAAACAAGCGTTTTATTCTACTATTGTACTATTTATTTTATTATACTATCAATGCAATGCTTCGTATACCTTGGACCGAAAGGGTCAGTAACATCGAAGTGCTTAGGAGAGCCGGAGCCAAGAGAGAGCTGTTGTCGATTGTTAAAGTGAGGAAGGTCTCATATTTGGGTCACGTGCTGCGTGGAGAGAAGTACCGTCTCCTCCGCCTTATATTGGAGGGCAATATAGAAGGAAGACGGGGAGTTGGCAGAAAGCAGATGTCCTGGCTGCGCAATATTAGAGAATGGACCGGAATGAGGACAGTGGATGACCTGTTCAGAGCAGCACAGGACAGGGAGGTTTTCGCCGGAGTGATCGCCAACGTCGGGGGGACCTGACATGGCACAGAAAGAAGAATAATACTATCAATAGTAGAATAAAACGCTTGTTTTATTTATTTCGATATGGAATTCTACTACCTAAACACCGACACAGTGAATTATCCACCTCTATTGGCCTGGTTCACATCCCATTGCGCAGCTACAACTTAAACAATTTTTATGTTTTCTATGAATCATATTATGTTTTTTTTTAATATGAAGAAGACGAAGAAATAATGCAAATGCACTATATGCAGAGTTTACTGACTGCTCCACTCTTCTCTCTCTCTGGTTTCAATCCTGGGATTGGTTTGCAGCAAATATCTCTTTAATTCTTCTCCTCCACTCCTCCCTGTCTTGTGCGGTTCTTTTAAATTCTGCATATGATGAGCAGCGCATGTCCACCAACAGGTCCTCCAGGTACTCTCGGCGTGGGCGTCCCCTAGAGTTTGTCCCCTCGGTCATACCCTCCATTACGGCATGCAAGAGGCCTTCTTGTCGTATTACATGGCCGATCCACCTTGCACGCCTTTCTGACAAGATCTTGAGCAGGTGCCTTCCTCCTTCGATTCTTTGAAGGACTTCTTCGTTTGTGATGTGGTCTCTCCAGGAAATTCCTAATAGTCTTCTATAGGTCCACATCTCAAACGCCTCTAGTCTTCGTTTATCTCTTTCAGATAGGCACCATGTCTCGCAGCCGTACATCAGGATACATACATAGGTCTTGATGAGGAGTATTCTCAGTCTCAGGTCTATATTGTTTGATTCTATTATTTTCGACTTTTTATTAAATGCAAGTCTAGCCTGATGTATACGGCTGTCGACCTCACTCTTAGACCGACCGTCCCATGTTATTTTGCTCCCGAGGTATACAAACTCCTTGGTGTTCTTTAGTGGTATTCCCGACATCACTACTCTCATCTGTTGTTGCGTTCGGCCTACAGTAAGCAACTTTGTTTTATCTTTATTTATCTTCATACTGTAGTTATTTTGAAGAATGTTTTCCATAGTTGTTAAGGCCTCTTGCAGTTCTTCTTCACTTTCAGCAATTATAGCAATATCGTCAGCAAACCTTATCATATCCACCTTTTGCCCGTGCAACTTTACACCCTCTCTGTGACTCATTCTCTCTCTCAAGTCGTCAATCGCACTCTGTATATAGGCGTTAAAAAGAACAGGTGACAGAGAGCATCCCTGTCTTACCCCTTGTCTTATATTAGCTTCCTTTATGTCATGGTTGCATCTGATCAAAGCGGCCTCATTCTTGTATAGCGCCTGGATTATACGTCTATCTCTGTATTTGATGTCAATTCTCTTCAGAATCTCGAAGAGTCTTGTCCATTCTACTTTGTCAAAAGCTTTCTCCAGGTCTATGAATGCGATGTATGTGTTCTGGTTTCTCTTTATTCTATTTTCTAGAAGTATTCTTAAAGACAATATCGCTTCTCTGGTTCCTACGCCTCTTCTGAAGCCATACTCTTAGAAGATGTTTATTCACGAGAAGAATGTGCAATAAAAATTGGTGCAATTACTAAGATGAATGGAAAAAAGTTACGGTGGTCGGCCATGCGGAAAGAACGAATGAAGACATAGTGACAAAAAATATGTACATGACTGAGAGAAAGGTTAGGTACTCGGAGACGTGGCTGGCCGAGGTTGAAACGACTAGACTCTGTAAAAAAGATCCTAAGGATAGACACCTGCTGATTACAATGAATAGGAGAGCATCTATGAGGAATTTCATGGATGTGATCGAAGCAAAAAGCTTGTGTAATGACAGTGGGTAGTGGCGCTCGATTCTTTCTGTCTACCTCGTGAGGGAAGCAGTATAATGGTTAGTATGTACGTATATTAATATTATTAATAATATTTATTCACAGGTCAAGAGTTTCCATAACTATTTTATTTCCTTGTCATAACTTGTATAGGTATATTAGTATGTATGTATGTATAATATTAATAAGGTTGTGGCTACCACCGCATTTATTACAAATTATACGGAAAACATATTACAATAATAACAATACATAGTCCAAACTAATCTGACAGGAGTGTACAAAAACAAAATGAGTTTAAAGTTTGCCCATTGAAAACTAAGATTATTACAATGTCTAAAATAATGTTACTATGTAGTGTGTTGAAACCTATTTAAATTCAACTCCCTGAGGATGTACAGAGGCTATATTTGTACATATTATTATTATATGTATACAATGGTAGACAACAACATTGTTGAATATGTTTCAATGATAGTAGAACCTACTTCATGATACTTAAAATAAACTGAAACATATGATTGTGTTAGAAAGAGGCGCCCTGTTAAAAGACAACCGTACGGGGAGCCTGTGTTTCATAAGCCCCTCGATCTGATTATTCTTATTGAGTTTTGTCATCCAACTTAATGACTTTCAACTCCTCTCACCCTGTACATAATATTTATTATTTTAGTTATATAACAATTTAACAATCATCTTTTTTTACCTTCAATTGATTCATTAAATTTATTATTTTTAATAAAAAACTCCATTCTCCATGACGTTTCAATATTTTTGGTGAATGATGACAATACCAAATTATTTTTTTATTCAAGCGAGGGTAACTTCTACGACCTTAATTATTAGAAATAAATGTTTCAGCCATTCTATTCTGTTTTTAAGCCTAAGAATACAATAATAGACAACAAAAACGTTTATAAAAAATAACTGTATTGGTAAGTTCTAGGTATACTACCCATAGAGTTGATAAAATTTTAACTGAACCAAAACATTTCATGGTGTTTGTAAATAGTGTCTCATTTAAGCGGACATAACAGAATAACAATTTCGAATTAACAAACAAGGTTGTTGTTGCAGCTTTATAATTTTTATTATGTTGAAAAACTCGAAAAACATTTTGTCATTGGTATTTTTGTTCAGGACCAAAATATCTGACCGCCTCTGGTGAGTATAATGATATTTATGTGAAGTAGGATAACCATTGCAAAACTGACTATAGTATAAAATTAGGTAAAGTATAGTAGATAGGTACACCTATACAATCCTCATGTAGCTAATCCGATTACAGTACGGTCCTACTACTTGTACTTATGTAATATTAACACAGACATTAATACTCTGAAAAACAAAAATATCTACATGTTTGTATTGAGAGTATATTTGAAGTCTGAATTCTATTATTAATTTATAATTAAAATTTGTTCTTTTACAGTAAGTATAAGATGGTTTGGAAATTATCCAGAGCTTGTATATTGTGATTTATTCACGGTGTCAATGTTTAGGTAGAAGAATTCAATGATGAAATTAAAAAAAATCGAAATCATGCGCCTGGCAAAAAAATGGTCCCCCACTCTTTTTCCTCAGCTTTTGAGTGTCCTCTTAAAGGCAAGTGTTCGAAAAATTAATACATTTTACATCTTGAATTCAACGATACGGTTTGCCTCTCATCTTAAATGTCTTAATTTTTCGTTGGCATGGAGAGGACAGCTTGCATGTTTGTTACATATTTCTGTTTTTAAGGGAGGTGTTATTAATAGATTCATATAACAGCTATAATCTCAGTTATTCAGAGTTTATTTCATATCTGTAATTATAAAAATACTACTTATATATATAATGAGTTATAATCCATTGGATTGGTCTGCAACGATTTTGGTTTTTCTTCTCCATTCGTCTCTATTCTCAGCCAGTCTTTTCAGCTCTACGTATGAGCCACAGTTCATGTCCCTCTATTATATTATAATAATATGCCTGAATTAAAGAATTTTGACCAAAATTCTCGGAAAAAGGATGAATTGCAGATTCAGATCCCATGCAGGGCAATACCAAATAGGGTAACGTAGGTAGTCTTTTTTTTAACTTTATTTGATAATTTCACGTTTTGAGTTTACTTACAAATTATCTCTTCTATTCATAATAAAATTTCGTTTCTAATAAATACTAAGCTGACATTGCCTTATTAATAATATTATGAATCGAATATATGTACTCTATATACCTAGTTGGAATTATCTCGTAAACTAATAACCTTACTTTATATTATTTCATACGTAAAGACGTATTTACTCCTTCCGTTTCCGCTTAGACGCGAATAACACTGAAAAATTTCGTCGCGTCAATGAATTAATCTTTTTAAACGATTTACAATCGCGAACGCAGTTAAATCAGGATAAAAATGGATTCCGGGGATACAAAAGTGCTGAAGTCGTTCTTCCAACAAAAATTCGCTGAATTGGAGAGCAAAATCAATACCTGTCACTGCGGTGGAACATCGGCCGACGTTTTTGCAGAGATTGCCTCCCTCAAAAAATTGATGGAAAAAAGATTGGATTCCCTAGAAACAAAGTTAGCAGCTATGGAGATAAAGACCAGCAAGTTAGAGGATCATGTGGAGGCATTGGAGAAATCCCGTCGCCGAAAAACCTTGATTCTTCACGGTGCCCCGGAGGAGCTAAGTATAGAAGCGGCATTAAAGGAAACACCGCTATCAATTGATCCCGCTTCGTTAAAGGAAATCCGTAGAATTGGCGTAAAAAGAGAGAAACCGAGGCCAATAATTTTAAGATTTCATACGTATCTACAGAAGGCTGATGTGTGGAAGAGAAAATCATCACTCAAAAAATCAAAATGGCTACTCACGGAATCTCTCACTCCGAGGACCCTCTCGCTACTATCAGAAGCTAAAATTAAAGTGGGTTTCAATAATTGTTGGACTATGAATGGGGATATTTTTGTGAAACTTCCTGACAACAGCAAGAGAAAAATAACAAAATCAGCTGACCTGGATGACGCACGCCCGGTTGGAGAGAAGAGACAGCTGAGAACGCGGTCGCACAAATAGTTTTTTCTTTTCTTTTGTTTTTTCTCCGTTTAACGCTTCACTGTCAACCTTTCACAGTTAGTACAGTCACTTAATCTAATTATTATTATTTTGCATGTATAATTCCACACTTTCTAAAACTTTTAATGTGTCAGAGCCTCATCACAAAATAACTGTAAACAAACGTGAAGTTGTCCACAAATATAGCAGTTGTGCGCATTCTCTCTTGCGCCTCTACATCACAGGTGAGGTAACTTAATAATTTTCTCAACTGGTGTTCGTAAAATGCAGATAAGTTTGTGAATTCACGTTCGTAAATACACCATAGAGATATAAGCGGGCGCATACCATAGTTTGTTTTCTACTCTGATTACTAATTGTATTCGCCACCTTTATAATAATATTTCCTTTTCTATGATTTATATGTAAATATTGCAACACTAAGACTGTTATTCTGTTTACTAATTGTGTTTCTTTTTTTTTTCATCGTGTGTCATGATATAGATATCAAAAATCTTGTTAAATTGAATAAAAGTGATTCTGTAAATGTATTCGTAGTAATATAAACCAATACTTTTGCTAATTTATGTATGAAATTTGGATTGATGTTTTGAAATATTACCATCATATATTATGTGTCACAAACTGAATTGCTAAGGTTATACTGCATTAATTGAGGTGGTAAGTGCATACAACTCTGTCTGTTTGTTTTTTTTTCTTTACATTTTGATTATCATTTAACTATTTACACAGCAAGATTTACATTTTAAATATTTATATTGACTCTAATGCACAACCCATCTAAAACTGCCTCGCGGTAAATCGCTCCTATAAAACAATCTTATCACTTATTTTTATTTGCTTACTATTCTATATTAAGTATAACACCTACTTTCTTTATTTATTTATATATTTTATTTTGTTTTATTTTATTTATTAATATTGTACAAATGGCTGAAACGGATGGCAATATGGATGGTGCGACACAACATGGTGACTCTTTCCACTCCCTCCCTCCCTCTCCTTCCCGTTCCCCCTCTTCCTCAATCTCTTCCTACATCTCTGCTCAACAGTCTCTTTCTGATTCATATATTTCGGTTGCTAATTCTTCGACTGGCTTACCACCATCTCTTTCTGAACTCTTACAATCATCCCTTGACTCTTCTAGAAGAATTCTCAATATTTGTCATATAAATGCACAGAGTATTCCCGCTCATCATAATGAACTACTTGCTTCTTTTTCAGATACTAATCTGCATGCTATCCTTGTCAGTGAATCTTGGCTTAAGCCCATGCTACCGTCGTCACTTTTCACTATCCCAGGGTTCAATCTGGTTCGCTGCGATAGAATTAACCGTGTGGGTGGTGGCGTCGCCATTTACCTACGGGAGGATATTGGTTGTAAGGTCGTCTCATCTTCAGAATCACGGGTGGTGGGGGGAATGGAGTATTTATTCATTGAGGTACCTACCATGCACACTAAAGTTTTGCTGGGAGTTGTATACTGCCCTCCAGCATGCAACTACTTTGCAGAATTTGAAACCTTATTGGAGTCTTTGACTCATAAGTATGTACATAGTGTGATAATGGGCGATTTTAATACATGCATTATCAAGAATGATTATCGTTCTACTAAACTACTTAATGTGCTGAGCGCCTTGAATCTACAGGTGTTGCCACTGCTTCCAACTCACCACACATACACTACAAACACCATATCAGAGACATTACTGGACTTAATCATTACATCTTTGCCTGACCATGTAAAACGTCATGGACAATTGACTGCTTCGGGTTTCTCAAACCATGACTTGATTTATTTATCATACAAAGTCAAACTACCTAAGGTGAAACCAAAAATTTACTCTTTTCGAAACTTTCGTCGCATAAATTTAGACCAACTATACGAGGATGCTGGAAAATTGACCTGGCAAAACATTTATGCATCTAATGACGTAAACTTTATGGTTGAGGAGTTCAACCGTTCCATTACCAATCTCTTTGATAAACATGCCCCAGTAAAGTTTATTCCAATGAAGCATCCTCCAGCGCCTTGGCTTACAGATGAAATTCGAAAACTTATGGCCCGGCGAGATCGAGCAAAAGTAAAATTTAAAACATCTAAATCCTCTCTTAAATGGGAGAAGTACAAGCTTCTACGTAATCGTTGCTCACATCTCTGCCGTTTGGCTAAAAAAGATTTTTTTCTGTCCAGTATTGACTCATCCTCTCCTGGCGATGCGTGGAAATTTTTAAAGAAATATGGTCTGGGTAAGCAGAGCAATTCTGCTGATTCTGTAACTATTGGCCTTGATGAGTTGAATCTCCACTTTTCAACCCCGCCTGTTGAAATTGATCCCTCTATTAAAACCGCTTCTTTAAACAATCTTAGGGTTGTAAAGTCTTCCAGCGAACCCTTTAAGTTTAGATTGGTAACTTTGGAGGAGGTTCGCAAAACTCTCAGATCTATCAAGTCCACAGCTGTTGGGTGTGATGGTATAGGTTTGAAAATGATAAACCTTATTTCAGATTATATTACTCCAATCATTGTGTTTTTAATAAATTCTTCGTTTCTTTCAGCATCGTTTCCTAACCAGTGGAAAAAAGCAAATGTGATCCCGCTCGCTAAGGTTGACTCGCCATCTTCTCCAAAGGATTATCGACCTATATCAATTCTGCCTCTACTTTCAAAGATCATGGAAAAACTTGTGTATCAGCAATTGAATGACTATCTTCTGGCTAATAATTACCTCAATCAATTCCAGTCTGGTTTTCGTGGGGGACACAGTACAACCACCGCCCTTCTTAAGATTTCTGAGGATGTCAGGTCCGCTATGGAGGTAAGACAATTGACATTGCTGACACTTTTAGACTTTAGTAGTGCCTTCAATAGCGTAGATTTTGATATCCTTCTGGCCCGATTGGAGGCCCTAAATATTTCTGGCGATGCTCTCCGTTGGATGGACTCCTACCTTAGAGGCCGTCAGCAGAGAGTCTGTATAGGTGATGGAACATCCGATTGGGTCGGCCTTGGGGTGGGAGTCCCACAGGGTTGCATACTGTCCCCTTTACTCTTCTCTATCTTCATCAACCCGATTACTGAACATCTTCATGGAGCCTATCATCTTTATGCTGATGATCTCCAATTATACATTCACTTTGATCTGAATAATATTGATACTGCTTTTCTCAATATGAATACCAATCTCGAATATATAAATTTGTGGTGTAGAGACCATGGACTCTTGGTTAATCCAAGCAAATCGCAGGCAATCATTATCGGAAGTCCTAGGAGTCTGTCTTCTCTTACTTCACTTGCTCCTTTACCATCTTTAGTCTTAAATGACTCTACTATCCCCTTTTCTGATGTTGTTAAAAATCTGGGTTTATTCTTCGATACTAAATTATCATGGTGGAAACAAGTCAACATGATCAGTAAAAAAGTATTTGGTTCGCTGCATTCGCTTAGGAGAATGCAGAATTTCCTTTCAGTAGACACAAAAAAACTATTGGTTCAGTCTTTAATTCATCCCTTATTTGACTATGCGGATGTCTGTTATTTGGATCTCTCGGTGGAAGGCTTGAATAAGTTGGAACGTCTTCAGAATACTTGCATTCGATATGTGTTCGGGCTCAAGAAGTATGATCATATATCTGAATATCGTGAACGCCTTGGCTGGCAAACTATTCCTCAACGCAGAAATGTTCACACTCTTTGTCTTCTTTATAAGGTTTTATTTGATCCCAACACTCCGTTGTATCTGAAGGAAAGGTTTGAGTTTTTACACTCTCATGGACTACCACTACGATCGGCCTCCAACAATCTTCTGGTTATCCCGTCCCATCATTCGAGCTGTTACACCGATTCTTTTTCAGTTCATGGTGCTAGGTTGTGGAACCAGCTGTCGCAAAAAATTCGCACTTGTTCTTCTTTTTATATCTTCAAGAAGGAGGTTAATGGTCGCTAGTCTTCTGTTGCGTTTACATACAAAAAAATCCTAAGGTTTTCAATATTTTTCTATAATTTTTTATTTTTTTTAATTTTATTTTTCGTGTATCCAAACACGATGAGCAGTCCTACCCCCATCCCTTCCACTTTATCCCATCCGTCCCTACTCAACATCTGTGTCGAGTCGCTTATCCGATGTTATTTCTTTTGATTAGGTATATATTTGAGTAGCTTATTTTATCTGTAAATTTATTTTGGTATACGTATGTGTTTATTTATATATTTATCTATATGTATATCTTAATTTATTTTATTTTGTTTTACTTATTTATTTATATATTATTATTATTATTTGTTTTTGTTTAATGGGTTAGTTGGAAGATATTGCGCTTCAGCAATAAACTCGCCCATTGCACAAAATTATGTATTTTATTGTTATGTTACCATGTTTTTTTCTTCTTTGTATACTAATTTTGTGCAATAAAGATTATTATTATTATTATTATTATTATTATTTAGTTTATTGCTTTCATTTTAATCTTCTCGTGTACTAACACGTATTGTGTTTAACTTTGTTTATTATAATCAGTGATAGAAAGGGTAGTGATAAGGTCGTATAACGGATATTTGACTGGATCCTAAAACCGGTAGCCGGGTATTTAGTCACATTAGTGTATTGCTTGGTTTAGAGCAAAGTAGAAGTCCATGATGCTATTTTTTATGACTATTTTAAGTTTTATAATTAAACACACACACGTGTGCAAAAGATCAAGCATACAATAAAAAAACAATAAGTTGTATTTTAAATATTTTCCTATGTGGTATCCAATATGTATGCTTTTAATAAACTTTTTTTGTTTTAAGATACCTTATTGCATTGTTTTGGGTGAGATCAATCAATAGACTAGTTTTTTTTATGAATATTGGTTTAGGTTGTCATTTATAATTGTGTTTCTTGATTTTTTTCTACTTATCTTTACCCTTACGCCGTATTCCAAATGAGATTGGCAGAAAGGTCGGGATGTCAATTTGATAAATCTTAAAATACCAAATTCCTTTTCCTTCATACAAGCTTATAATTCTTCTAATTCAAAACTCGTCCGTTATTGAAAATTAGATCTACGTTTTCAAATTTCGTGATTCTCGGCTTGACCACGTAGATCAAATTCCGAAGGACGGCTGTGTGTTAGTGAAATCTAAAAAGAAAAAATGTATAAATGTAGATGAAGCGAAAGAAGTAACTAAGGACATATCTATATGGCGTTCCGTTCTCTCTGCTTACCCAACTTGGGATGCGCTGTGAAGGAATAGATAGATATAAATACGATATTTTCATCCAACGGTACTTGGTGGAAATTCATGTTGAATTAATTATAAATAAAACACTTATTTATAGTAGGTATATCAACAGTGACTTTTTATTGGACGCGTGCCGGCTTTCAAGAGCTTCCGCTCTCATCATCAGGCTGGCGAAAAGTAATCTTTCAATAAAAAGTCACTGTGGATATACTATAAATAGGTAAGTGTTTTATTAATAATTAAAATATAAATACATAGAATAAACAATCTAGTATCTAAACGAAAATTGAGCTACTTTCCGGTACTCAGCCAAGATTTGCTGTCAGTCCAGAGGCCTGAGTCAACAACACACTTTCGTCTCACGTTCCCGCTCCGCTAGCGTTCGGGTGCAGACGATGGTGCGCCAAAGTGTTAATTTTCGTAACTATTGGGTATCTTAGCAACGAAATTGACACTTGCTTGCAACATCGTCAGCACCCGAACGCTAACGGAGCGGGAACGTGAGACGAAAGTGTGTTGTTGACTCAGGCCTCTGATACCTAATAATTGCCAGATATCCGTTTCAACTCCCTTCATAATATGAACACGTAGAATATACAATACTGAGTACAATACACATACAGTAGTCGTAGCTTGGAGTTGTTGTCGGTAGGTACTGAATAAGTTTTCTGCAACGTACACAATATTATGTGTACTTTATATAATATTGTGTACTGTACTAACTCTGAACTCGACTTCATTCAAGAATTATTCATTTTTATTTAGAGTATTTACAATTTTTCGTAATTTACACATCGTATTTTTCAATATGATAAACCCTTCTAGCAATTTTACGAAGTTGTTTGATTTTTACAGAATGTAATAAATTTCATATCCCTGCTTATTTATGCGCAGAAGAAATATTGTTATATCTTTATAAAGGAAAGTATTTGATTTTTTTGAATAATTTAAAAAATTAATTTTAAAACTTTTATATTTCACAAATTGATTTACGTTTTTCAATACGCTCAAGGGCGTTTTCAGGAGTTATCTTTTGATGTATTGATTTACTCATAACAGCGTTTATCTATGCTATTTTATTTAGAGGTATCCAAGGTTTATTAGGATCTAGTTGATCTTATACATGCAGATATTATAAACATACAAATGTTTTAACGAACGGACTAAAATATTTACGTGAAGATTAGCTCTAAATGCTTAGTGTTAGCTTGTGTCGCTAAAACTTTTGTTGTTTCAAACGACAACAATCCTTCTCTAGCTTTACGACGAACACTTGCTAACATTAACATTCTAAATATTACATACTATCTACTACTAGTTCTGCGAGTCTTATTAGTATTATTACTAACTATACACCTATCAACAGGGATGTACTTCCCGTAAATGCAAAAAAGCGCCGCGTGCCTTGACAAATGTATGCAAGACTTAACATTTATAGGACCTTACTACAATGAATAAAACGACACTAAAACTTCTCGGCCCCTATAATATCATAATGGATAAAATTTCATTTTGAACCAACATACTCAAATAAAAACTATACCTAGAATTTCTACCCCTCCCCCTACCGCCCATTGTTAATTTCTTGGGCCCAACTTCTTCTTTTTCCTTCTTTTATTTGAGTTAGTTGGAAGCGATCGCGCCTTTGCGATAAACTCGCCCTCTGTATATTGATTGTATCTTACTTGAATATTTACCTTTTATGTAATTGTTTGTAATCAATGTAGAGTAAAGAATAAATAAATAAACACTATTTATGAGTTTCGTATTATATGCGTATCTCAACAGTGTCTCAAATAATATGCGTAACTTTAAATTCTGTAGCCACAAAACCGCGTTGTCCGACCTTAAACTGAGTGCATTTAAGAGTTTGGATCCAACATGTGTCAGTGATGAGTAAGAAATACTATGAAAACATCACCGATATAAAAAGTTTATTGCCCGCCAGTGACAGCTACATAATCTACTACGTATGTGAATACTATGTATTATGTCCCATTATTAGTCTCATTATCACAATGCTCTCTATATATCTCTCACTCTGCAATAATTGACATTTCCTCTGTAAAACTTTGAATTAATTTTCACAAGTTTTACACAGCAACGTTGTTTACAGTTAGTTATAATCCTTTTGAATTTAGTTTTTTCGATTGTCTTACCTTATTACCATACCTTTATTTGACATCTTCAATTCATGGTTCAGGTATGCCACTCATCCTGAATGTCTTATTTTCACCAACACAGAGAGGACAACTATAATGTTCATTACACGTAGGTATATGTGACATATTCCGTGATAGAAAGTATACATAGCTAGATATTGAGATATATTATGTACATATAATTCGTCCATTAAAAATGGTTATGGTTATGGTTAGTTGGAAGAAATCGCTTGATAGTGATAATCTCGCCACTGCATATCGTCCTAGTATTTAAAAAATTGTATTGTTTTATTTTGGTAGATATTTTAAATATTGTATTCTTTGTTAACTCTGTTATATAATGATGATGTGTAAAAAATAAAATAAAAAAATCCATCTATTTTCGTTCTCTGATTCTCCTCACAAAACACACACAGGACATATTTAGGGTATTAACAACAGTCGCTGTTTAGAGTGATTTTGGTATATTTTCTCACGACATTCGGAACGCTTCGAATTAACCTCATTCCTGAATTAAAAACTTTAAACACCTGCCTTTTACAGAAGTTTCGAAAATCTACAATAAAAAAGAGTAGAAGCCCAATTATTTGCCGGAAACTTCACGGAATATTAATATAGATCAATAAATAAATTCATCAAGGCACGAACTTTATTCGATTTTCAGGAATGAAATTTATTTGCAAAAACAATGTAAAATGGGTTTATGGAAAATAAAATATTTAGATTGTGAATATTTGAGTTTATTACTTTTAGTCATGTTTACAAATTAAAATAAAAATGATACAGAATAAATATTTTAATAATTAAATTTTCTATGGTGCATTAAGGTATCAACAGCATGTAATACTATTTATTTGTGTACCGTTGAATAATTATATAATTCTATTGTGAGAATGAAGTTATTTAACTAAATACGAAAAACAGTTGAAATTACAAAAGTGATAATAGCATTTATAGAATGGCTCTATCGTATCGTACCCGAGCATGCATTGCGTGTTTAAAAAGCAAATTACACAGCTTTCAATGGTAGTAGTAGCAGAACACTACAACGGAAATAAAACTGTCACTCAAGCAGTTTGTTATGTAGTAGCAAAAAAACATTAAAAGTTTTGACATTCAGAGCAAGTTAGTAGTAACAGTGAGTGAACGAGCTTGCCAATGGGAAAACTTTTTAATATACACTCGGTGGGTCAAGTGTCAAAACCCTTCCGTGCAAACCACTCGGTTCAAAGATAAACTTCGCGTAAACTTTGTGGGAAAGGGATAGAGTTGTTCTCAGCACGTTGAAGATTATCGTATCGACATAGCACGTGAGTTTATAACAACTTAGTAAAGTAATACGATGTCTTAATCACTGATTAACTATAAAACAATCAATAAAATATTTAAGACAATGAAATATGTGCTGAAGAATAAAACTGTTATCGCATATACATTTGCTTAACAAACTTTATAACTTCTATATAACAAGACTATGTTAAGTAGAATGATATTGAAATTGATTGCAGATTATAGTTATTTTTATTAAGATCTCATAATATGTCTAGATCATTCTGCTTAACTCTATGGACAATTATTTCGTCAAAAGGTGTCGATGTACTCAGATTTTAGTTTACTAAAATAAATTCGAAAAATGTGAAAAACGTGGGAATTCTCTGAATTCCGTGAGACTATTTTGTACTCTTTTTATAAAATTAATCCTCTCAGTGAGATGTTCTTGGCTGTTGTACATTACTTTAATTTGTGAATTTATTTTGTATTAGATGTAAGGCACCGTCTACTTCATTTAAACAAATTCCTTTCTTAAATCTTTATGAAGTGCTGTAGGTGTAGATAAAGTAAAAAGTTAATTTCATAAACCCGTCACGCTTTTTATTTTTCATGGTCTCCCTAGAATTTTGATACAAAGAACTTAACACTTAAAAACTCCCGTTCCATTTGAGCGGCTTTATAGAATAAAAAAAAAGTTTTCAATTTCCTTTTGTAACATAACTTTATTTGTATCACAAAAAATGTCGACAGGACGAAGCATTGAACGGAATAAAGAAATCTTTTTTGAGAATATTCATTGGGATATAAGATGTCAGACACACGCTCATGTTTACAAAGGGGTAGAATAACTCTATAGGGGTTGTAATAATACAATCTTACTGTCACTTATATAAAAAATATATATCACATTATCGTGTTTTTCTGTTTGTTGACAGAATTTAGTTAGGTATCATAATGTGAGGTATGAATTATATTTAATAATAAGATTTCTCCGCCCCTATAAACTACACAGTGACATGAAAATATGGACACATAAACCTAAATATGTTTGTATTCTTTTCAATGTAATCTTTATAATACAAATGCAACCATCTCCCAGTAGGACAACTATGTAATAGATTTAATGCATATTATGGATCATAGTCGTTTTCATTGTAATTATAATTACACGTCAAATGATGATTTGATTTAAAATCATATTTGTTACAGAAAAAATAGACATCTGTTTTTTTTAAAACCTTAAAATACTATTATGTTTAATTCCATAACTGGGAACACACTTGTATAAAAATATATAATTAAAAAGTTTTAAAAAAAGTACATGAATTGCAGCAAATTCAGTAGACATTATGCAAAGACACTAATATTTTGAGTACATATTACAACAGATTTAATGACCTGTGGTCTGCGTCAATGCGGAACATGGTGAATTTTTTTCGCATAGTAATCACCATCAAATATTTCTAATCCAAGATATTGTCAATATTTAACATATAGTCGAGTCTACGGCGAGAGAAGTAACTGTTCCGTAGTACGCAATAATAATATTCCGGTCATTTTCGGACATAATGCGATATATTCTCCGAAGAATAAAATACAAACAATTGAAGGGAATGTTAATTTTCGATAAATGGATTGAAATGTATCTTCAGGTTCACGGGTGATTCAGTAAGAACTCCATAAACACCTTGTAACTTTCACATTAATTATGTTCATAAAAAAGTCTCAGTCTCCATAAATTAATAAGAAATTCGATCGAAATTTATCATTTGCTACTGCTGTGAAAGCTTAGATATATAACTGGGTACTTGATGAACGCTTTTAATTAATGTATTCCCTGAATCTATAAATTATATTATACTCTGCAAAATAAACCGATTAAATAATATTCGAGAAATTTCGTTTAAGGTAATACATTATTTCAATTTAATACCTTTATAATAAGCTGGAGAGAATAATAAATAATAAAGCTCCTTGTCGTTGAGTTATTCACTTGAATCAAATAGTAGAATACTTCAGTATTTTTACTTCAAATTAACTTATTATATTTAAGAACTTAACAATAATACTTTACTTTCAATAATACTACAGTACTATATCGATACCTTAATTCGCAGATTGGGTAACTCCAAAATAGCTACTTTACAGGGCGGACAAAAAACTAAATATTTTTGTTATGCATATTATTATTGTTATTTTCCTTATTCTAAAATATCTACATGATGTAGATACATGTTCGTAACACAATAACCATGGCATAATTATGTTTATAATGGTTTTGTAGGCTTTTTTTGGAGTTACCCAATTTTCTGTGATAGATTTTGTAAAATAAATGCTATAATTGATGGAGTTACCCAATTTGCCTATAAGTATTGTATACTGTTTGGTCTCACAATAATGTTATTTTTAAAGTGTTTTATATGAAAATAAAATTAAATTGAAGTAATATATATAGGATAAATATTTCAACATCATAATCATCATCATCAACGCTCCTCTCGGGAGGACAGGGCAGAAACCAGCCTCCTCCATTCAGAGCGACTCTGCGCCAATTGCGTCACCTCTTTCTACGATATTTCCTGCGCTCTGCTGCTGTCGTTATAAGAACGGTGTATTGTGAAAGAGGGAAATCACGGGCTAACGAATCCTTGCGGATGGAAGACCGGTGCTCTTTTTGGCCAATTAGCATTTTCAGGATATTACCTAGCCTGGAACATCGTCTATCCTGTATCACGGAGTTGAACATAGTTGAACAAAAAAGTTGCACCTTTAGAGATATACTCGTTGATAGCTAGACAAAAATAATGAAGAGTGACAAAATGTGAAAATTATTATTCGTATGGAGCATTATTTTAGAAATCCTGGTAGTCCTGAGTCCATTTTCGTGAAGATATTTTCAGTCTCGTTTAAATTATTTAAGCAGACAATATTTTTTGGGCCAAGGCTTTTCTTCCTTTGAGGCAATTTATTTATTTATTCATTCATTCTTTACTGTACATTGATCACAATATATACAATTTTATAAAAAAAAATGCATTCAAATTAGGTGTGATCAATATACAGAGGTAGGTTGCCCAATAAGAGACTGTTACGACTTGTATTATGAGATAGCTGAAGTCCAGTATCTGATCAAAGTGTCTTGCCTCTTGCACACTGATACCCTCTCTGTATATCTCAAGATATTAAAATCCGCCAAAAGAAATTTGTACTTGGCACAAATCGTCCCACAAGGGACGGGTTGCCGTAATCTTATAAATAATAATAATAATATACAGAGGGCGAGTTTATCACACCTCTTTTTGATTTTTTAAATTTAAATTTTAAATTTTTATTACTCCATGATTCATCCTTTTTCCAAGAGAAGTCTCAGAGTTTTCATCAGAATCTAAATGTTCTGAATATGGGACTAACGAGATGTTGACTCTTATGCTGCCCTTCTCTGTTGCAATATTAAGATCAATAGCATTAGCCTGTGCATCTAACAATATCCCTTGTGTCGCATTATTATCTAAATTATTATCATCAGTAGGTATTTATATTTTGGATTTCTGCAAGATTACCACTATCAAGTAATATGATGGGCCAACTCCATCATAAAAACTCGAATTGTCTTTGATAAATTTGTTTCACTCATACGATTTTCTTCACTCCTTCAATTTTCAGTTACTAATTTAACCAAAGTCTTTAGTCTGCTATTCATCTATAAAATGATAAGCACACATTTCACTTTTGCCTGACGATGAGAGCGGCTTGTTGCGGCTTGCTTGCCGGCTTGCAAAATAAATAATGTCAATAGTGGAATAACTATATATCGTGTTTCATTTTAAAAATTATTAATATGAACTTCCACCAAAAACCGTGGGTCGAGGAATTAAACTTATGATAAGTAGGTAATGTATGTAGATACACGTTCAGTTCTTCGGATTTTGAGCTTATTTAAAAATAATCATGATTCAACAAATCCTTATATATCAAAAAATAATGTCGTTTATTTAAGTATTAAAACCTAGATTTTTTATTTGACTAAAAAATAATAACATAATATATTGTGTTAAAAAACAATAAAATATTAGTAAATCAGTTTCAAAATTTGTGCGCAAACATATCCAGTAATAATTAAATTCCACGTAGTAACTCATGCAAAAGTTGCATTATTTAAAATGTGAGTTCCTTACATATAAACTACATCACATAAGGAGCAAATGATAAAAAAAAACTTTAAAAAATTGAAGAAAATAAAGCTGATATTTATGGTTACAGTTATCTAACATTTTTTTACAGGATAAGATATCCAAAACCACTTTTTTGTAAAATATTCCTAATACACAACCTATCTCTCGCAAGTCTCCATACAGAATGGTGGAGTTACCCAATTTGCAGTGTTGTAAATACTAACATTGGAGTTACCCAATTTTCTTAAGGTGTTTTTTAGGGCATTTGTAATAACGTTGGATTCTTCAAATTTACCTAGCATGTGTGTTGGAATACAGTCAACATTATGGCATCATTAAGTCATTTTGTCAAAAAATGGAGTTACCCAATCTGCGAATTAAGGTATCGATATTATAACCTCATGCTCCTAAATCACTCGCAGACGAGTTTGGTCTTGAGAAGAATAGAATAGAATAACCTCATGCCGTATCCCAGGTGGGATAGGCAGAGAAAACAACATCCAAGGCATGACCGGAGGCTAATGTTGACTGACTGCGCTGGATTCAAAAATATATGTGATACGACACAACAACTAGTACGGGTAAGGAAATACATAGGTAGGTTGGTAATGTTGGTATGTATACACCAAGCTTTATGTAAAATTAAAGTAACAGAAATTGAAAAATTATGTCTATGATATTATCTTATGAATATTATGTTCAAACAGGTTACATTATTATTATTATTTTTTTTTATAAGATATATCTGGGTTTTCGTTATAAACCCAAATACAACCTTATACACCTTTCACAGTAAGCTAAAAGCTTGTTCGTGAAAGGGGAGTTTGCCGGCACCTGGGATCGAACTCCGGACCCCTTGTTCACAAAGCCGAAACTCTACCTCCAGGCTACCGTCGAACTCTTATTATTTTAAGTACCTTTATTTCAGGAATGTGCATTGTATACATATCTTATTTGAAAAAGGTAATAAAACCGTTTATTGAAAAAAAAAATAACTACGAAATAAATCGCTCTTGCGATAAGCTTTCCATTTGGCTACTTCTACTACTAACACAATAATACTTACCGTCAGGGTATCTCCCACAAGTAGAGAAGTCAGCAAAACTGCTTGTAAACATACTGACTGTCCCTTCTGTGTCAATAAAAATAAAGACATTGTAGATGGGTGGACACCTCATAGCGGAATTAAAAATGTTAAATACCTTATTTATGACCTTTCACGAGCGCCTTTTTATAAAGGATACTCGTTAATTTTTATTTTACGATATATTGTATTACACCTTTAGTTGTTTGCTTAATATAGTGCGATATATGTTTTTAAATATAACAGTATCCAGCTGATTATAATTCAAATATTCTATAAAGTACTAATTGTGCCATCTACTACAAACTTTGATAGAGGATAATTCATTTTTGTTTTTTTCTGGTTGAAATAATATTTATATTACTTAAACCATTAAGTACTAGCTAACGAATTTCAGGTAATTTAATAAATCCAATATACCATCGCGATAAAACACCATTGATTTATTTATTTGTGTCAAACAGTCAGTTGATTGATTTATTAATAATTTCAGAAAGCAGCCGATGAAAGAAAATCGTTTATATTTCAAGGACATAATTCAATGAAAACATGCCCATATACTTTCTAAATGAAATACAACTGAAATCGTACTTTAATATTTAAACAACTAGATAAGTTAATATTTTATTAACTTTCCTAGATAATTTTTTTTTTTTAAAAAAAAGATATATCTGGGTTTTGTTTGTTATAAACCCAAATACAACCTTATACACCTTTCACAGTAAGGATTAGATGGGAAAAGTCGCTATAGTAATAATATGACAATCCTGCAATCTTCGTAAATCAAGAAAATCACGGAGAAACTTACTTAATTCTTATTTCAATATAAGAAATGTTTTCCATTGTTTCATCAAAATTCTTTAAAAATAAAAAAAATGCATTTATAGTGTAGGTATGGACTTTTAAAGTTTAAATAATATTAAAAAGTCTTCTTGATGGTATAATTTTACGCCATAATGGTTCCCATTATCATTAAGGATCAGGTTAGTCTAAATTCTCTTATAATTTCCTTTTCTCTTCCATAACGTCCGTGCTTCTGCCATCCTCAAGACATTCTCTTAATTCTCATTTTAAAATAACTTTTATGGACATTTTCCTCAGCCTCTTTAATACGCTATTATGTGTCTTAGTTTCACATCTACTAAAGTCGCATTTACATCAAAGCTTTTCAAAGCTCATCTCCTATAATTCCACTACAGGAGTTTTGCTATGTAGTAGTAATGCAAACACAAAGTGATGCAAGATTTTTTTTAAGGTAATTCCCCCACCCGTTTATGCCTGTATATGAGTATTTCATGGATTGTCTTGGATACAACACATCAAAACCACTTCCGTATGTTGACCTTGCACGACATATTTTCAAATTGTCTAACGATGTCATGCGTAATCCGATGATCTTGATACAATAACATGAAGTATTTATGTTCCAAAATCAAATACCCAGGATACCATACGTTTTTCTATCCTCCACAAAGTACAAAAAATTGCATTATCGGAGTCTCTTGATTGGCCATAAAGTAAGAAAAATTAAAACATATTCAAGTATTATCTAATCGTATGCAAAGTTCTGCTTGAGCTATCAACCACTGACAGGTAATAGAATCCGAACATTTAACATTATTGTAGCACAGCTTTGGAACAAATAAATATTGCTCTAGTGCATAAGCTGATATGGGCTATTTGACAATGTTTCAAAAATATAATACATGCATCCCATAAAAAGTTTTTACAAAAATTATTCGTGATTAATTAGAAAATTAAAAATAATAATAATTAATTTCAGTGCACATAAAAAAAACGTATTAATTACTCAACAGTTTTTTTAGTAAAGAAAAAACTGACTTATATCAGTTTTTTTTTAATATAAAGAAAGAATCATTCGAGATGTTTTGCTAAGATCACATAAGTATTCAAGTAAATTATACGCTTTATAACAATAAAACTAATTGCATAAAAATATAACTCTTTCAAATATATATCTAGAATATTGAAATTATTTGAGATAAAAGCCAGACGAAAAGGGTGTGTCTATGGCTCATAAATTTGGTAGCAGAATAAAATACAAACTGATATTTTATTTTTGTTCGAAAAACGTTGATTCTGAATTCAAGCTCTGCAGTAAGTTCGCTAACCTCAGGATAAAAATTTGTTCAAATCTCTGTTTTGATCATTTCCCTGCGATATTATATACATCTCATCACGCCGCTTCCACTATGGGTGCGTCCAGATAGAAGAAATATTCGAATGAATGCCTTCGTAACCCGTATAAGGACGGGAAACAAACGCATTCATTCGAATATTTCTTCGGAGAATGCTCCGAATCGTTGAAGATTGATGATTGATTGACGTTCGCATCCTACTATCTGGACGCACCCTATGGGATAAGTAGAACATACTCTTACTGTTATATTTGTGTACATTTTTTGTTTTATTACTTGCATACAATACTTTATACACGCATTCCTATTTTTTCAATGTGTTTATAAAATAATTATTATGTTTTTTTATATTCTTGGCATTTGATCTTCGTAAGAACACGTCTGCGGGCACCATTCGTCTAGGGCATTTATAATTCTTATTTATTTTGTCCTAGATCATTCTTTTCATTATAGTAATCACTAAAAAAAAGTACACAGGTATACTAAATATTAAGATTAGTTTTTTATTTACATAAATCAATATTATTATTTTGACTGACCATTATTCATTCATAGATATCCACGAATCTAATTTATTATTTTGTTTCAACTCAATTCACGTCGACTTAAAATGTCATTAACTTGTAATTTGTCATTCTGAACTAAGTATAAGTACGTATTAATTTTATTATAGGTAGGTATATACACTGAACCAAAACAAAAAACAAATATAAAAAAAACACCACATTTCATTGACCAGAAGTTTAATAATGTAATAGTATAATATACTCAACATAGTAATCATAATATTTTAGTCTAATAAATGTTATGATATTTTTACATGCCTATGCATCATCATTGTAATTATTAGTAGTTATGTATATAAAATATTTACAACCTTCTTAGAAATTATATACAATATCCAAAATGACTTTCTATAGTCGTTAAACAAATAATAACACCATACATATATGTTAAGTCTAAATTATTTTTTTCAAGGCAGAAAATAGAAAAGATCTGTTCTTCATGAACAAACAGTATATAAATTAATCTCTTTGAAAGTTGCTCATTAATGTTTTAGTATTTCATTTTTCTCTTTAATGTAATACTTAGAATAAAAAAGTTGACAAGTATTGTTGGATGCGGAAGTTGTATAATACAAATCAATAAACAGAGGACGAGTTTATTATTAAATTTTGAAATCTTGTAACTCTTTTATTAAATCATCGTTGAAATGAAAGATTTTCAATTTCCAAGTACAAAAAGTCAATTAGAATGTTTTTTTGATGGAAAAGTTTCCTTAGCAACGACAAATTCAATCCTATTCTTGCGTTGTTTTTGACTTAAGTCATATAATATAACCATCGATTTTACTTATGTACAAACATACTTTTATTTCAACAGGCATAGTGTCTTCTTCTTATTGAAACCATCCTTTTAGATATACAAATTCGTTTATCGTGCATTTCAAAAACTTGTCCGAAATCAGTTGATCATCTTTATTCAAATGTAAGACATAAAATAAATTCAATAAAATGGTTGACAGTAAAACTTAATACCAAATTCGTTAAACATTAACTCAATGATTAATTCCCTAACCGCTCATGATATCACATACTTGAAAAATGTAATTAAAATAAAAATCGATTTTATGTGCAAGCTTTTAGTCGATAAAATATCAGATAAAAATATAGAAACCATTGTTTTATTAAATGAAATACTTGACAGGTATCAAATCAGTTGTACGTATTTGTCGGGAAAAAATGTTTGAAGTTGACAGACTGATAAAAATACAACCAAAATATTTCAAATTGTGTCTACGTGTCTGGCAAAAGCAAGATAGCTAAGGTAAATTTACACAAGGGAATACAATAGATTTGTTATTTCATGTCTGGGTTTCATTTTCTCACTATTTTCAATACCACCAGCTGTCTCGTTATAAAAACGTCTTCGTACTTCTTACTCCTAAGAGAAACTTTTCACAAGTAAAAGATTTCATTTAATTTTTTCAGCATCTTAGACGGATGATAGGGTTGTATGTAAAAATTTTGATAAAAAAACACGGTACGGTATTCCATAAAACGGAGCGGTACAAATTGTTTGGACTCTTTAAATACACAACAAAACATTACAGGAAACACTTTAGAAACAATATTTTGCAACTGCATTTACGATGTGACCATTTTTGATACATTATTTATTGATGTGTTTTAACAACTGATACATCAAAAAGTATTATTGTTTGCTGTAAAGTGTCTTTTATAGTCTTACTTTAATTGATATAAACTTCCACGTATCAGTTACAAGTTGATTTTTGCCATTTTAAAACACCGAGATGGTTGACAAACCTGACGATAGTGTCAGACTTCTAAACAGTTTGTCCTTTTCTATCGTTTAGTATGATGTTGTTCACATTTTAATTAGGCATTTTAAAAAAAAAACTATTCAGAATCATTCGAAAATTATTATTTTCAACCAAACCGATAATTATATACAGCCGTAGGTACTCTTTATATATAATTTTATGGTTTGAGTGAACCTTGATCAAATGAAAAACTTTTACCACAAATCACTGATCAAATTAGAACATTACTTGAGAAACAATTTTTTCTTTAGATTACGTCCTCAATAATAAAGCAATTTAGTAGTTCTGACATTTATAAAACTGAGGAGGTGCGTATTAAAATAAATAAGTTAATAAGTAACAAATTATTTAAGTAAGCCATAAAGTTGAAATAATACTCTGTTTGTGATTTAGGTGTTACATACTCGTAGTTAAGTCATACAGTAAGTTGAAATACCAATTTTTGCTTATTTATGAATACGGCGTTTACAACAGATCAACCCAAGGAAAGATACATTCAGCTGATAACATCAGATACACGCCACACAGTATAATTATAATATTATACTTGCTCCATCCATGATAAGTAATGTTTATAATAACATTAGCAACTAAAATTAATAATAATAATGTATGATAATAAATAGTGTTGATCATCAATCATTTACAAAATTAAATAATAATACAATAATTCTTATGATTAATTGTATAAGTAGGCTTTTCGTATTATTATAATATATAATATTATATTATTTTACACACAACGTTTTTAACGATACAACGCATTAATTATTTATTTATTTAATTTTTATCAAATTCATTTACCTATATGGTACAACTTATGATTTAAGTCTCGTTTTAGAAATAACTCAACAACATAACAATAGTAATAATATTATTTCTTAAACCTTTTTTTATACATTAATATGTAACAGAGCAATCGACATTATTTTTTTACGTTAAGTAACATCCTTAAAGCATGTCAAGAAAAAGACATAGAAAATGTATGATATACTAAACAATTTTACAAGGATCGCGTAAAACACACATTGATTGATTACATGCTTGTAGATATGCGATTGGTGAGCATAGGATATTTTTGAAACATAATTTTTTTACTTTATTATCCTATGGTGTACATATTTAAACGAAACAAAGTTTTATAGTTATTTTGTAAAAGTTTACATGGAATGTTGACTACTTTCAACGATCGTGTAAATATATGAAAAATACAAGAATAATATTGTTTAAAATATATGTTCTAAACATTTCCTTTTGTTTGTGTTTTTAAAGAAGTATTTTAAACCTATTTTTTTTTACTTAAAACTATGAAACAATTTTTTTCTAATGTCTTCGTTGTTTGCATCGATTGCACTGATAGATATTAATAAAGCTTTTATTTTATTAAATACAACTATAAAACAATAACACACATTTACACAATTTTAAAAACATCGTATACAGTAGTTGGCAGTGATACAAATAAATAATAAAATGTACACATTTTTACACAGAAATAGCAAAGTTTCTTATTATTAAGTTTATTCTCACGCACACTGATATTCCATTAATTTATATTACACATAAAATTGTATAGATTTTGGCACACACTTAAAATTACGTTATGTTTTTTTTTATGAATTAAATTATTTAATAATAATTCCATTAGATATTTAGAATAACTTGTCACAAGCCATTGTTGGCCATGGATGTCATTAAAGAAAACACTACACATAGAATTGACAAGTAAGTCTTGACTGTTGCAATACTAATCACATTATTTTTTGATGAATCCAAATTTTCTTTTGTTACCTGTTCGTGACATCTCCCTATTCCGTCTATATTTACATCGCCTAATGCGTGTCCGTGTACATCTAAAGGTGATATGCAATAATTTGTAGAAATGAAATCTCCCGATGAAGAATTTCCTAAAGGTCCTTCGATTAATGAATGTATCCTACAGTCACAAGGGAAATGATTTCCCTTCACACTAAGTATCTCCACTCCTTCTATGGTCACCACCCCCGCTGCTGGTATTTCCAATAAATGATTTCCATGTAATCTCAAAACACGAACACTATTGTTATATCCTATATTCAGTTCTTGTATAGCGTCGATTTTATTGTTGAGTATATTAAGATTATCTACGTAAGACAGTCCATCGAATGCGGCTATTCGAATTATTCCAAGATCAGATTCTTGCAATGATAATGTATGGATATGTGTCATTCCTCTAAATGTATAAGGCCGCAGAGAAGCTAGATCCATAAATGCTAATTTTATTAAACCAACCATATCGAGGCCAGAGAAAGCATCTGGTTCAATAAGTCTTATACCCGATGGGAGGGCGATGTGCTCCACATTGGTTAACCCAGAAAATGCGTTTGTTAATATCTTTGTTATTGGATTATTGTTTAGCATTATTGATTTTAAGTAGTTCGTTCCTGCGAACGCATATGGTTCTATCTGCGTTATTTTATTATGACTTAAAAATATCGATGACAAGTTTTGCAATCCTGCGAATGCAAATTGGTTGACGGTCGTCAGGGGTGTATATTGAATTGATAATTCTTTAAGTCTAGGTAAACCTCTAAAGGCGAATGGTTTGATAGAAGTGATGTTATTTCCATCCAGAGAAATTTTCCTAAGTAACTTGAGTCCATTGAAGGCATCGCTTCTAATAACATTAAAATTGTTCCTAGTGAGTGAGAGATGCTCTACCGTATAAGGAAGAGATCGCAGAGGAATCTCAACCAGGCCGCCAGTGTTACACAGCACCTGAAACAAAACAAAGAAATACAAACATTAGTTTTTTGGATATTATCATCATTCTCTCAGTCTTACGGAACTATATTTGTAGATGTTGTACATCAATTTTATTATCCATTAAACAAACAGAAGTAGAGTGCGTAACGGAAATGTTAATTAATCTAAATATTATAATGCTGCGTCTGGTTGTCTTACAACACCATTACTATAATGAAAATATCAATCATAATATTACGGCTAGGTAGGTACATGGGGAGGTACAAATAGGTAGGTGTTACATTAAACCAAGAATGACAAAGGATGAATTCAATGACTATATTTTAGTTGACATACAGACAAGGCAAATAATTCATCTTACTTTTACGGAGATATTATCAGTAAGAAAAATAATACTTCTATCGTAGTTTGAAGACAAGAAGTTAACTTTTATATTCTTTATATTCTTTTATCTTTATTTTTCAATATAGAGAAAATTTGTGTAGGTATAAAAATAAAAAGGTGTTGATAATACCTACACTAGTCATGCATATTGATGTTGATCTTCCAACGACATGATGCGAGTGAAACATTTATTTATTTGTTGTTATTTCTCGGTGAAACTTTCGAGCTTAAATATGATAATATAAAACCAAACCAAGTGTACTGCTTTGTCGTGAAATTACTAAGCAGCAACTACTAGCTACGGTTTCAGGATATATTCTCTGAAATATCGAAAGCAAAACGAATGAAGACACTGCACTAATCCTTTAAGCTACTTTCTGCAGACGGAAAAAAACTTCTCCTAGTCTTTGTAACATATCATTTTCAAAAAACTTAGTCCGAAATAAAATCAATTAATAATATTCCCATCTATAAAACAGATACCGCGTTACTCTCTTCTGCTGTGAAAGAGTGCACTTATCAATCACACAGTAAGACGATTAAACTTAAATTTACTTCTTTTCTATACAATAGTAATAATAATAATAAGTTCGTAAATTTCTCTTAAACTCTACATTGCTTACGTTTTATATTTCAACTTTCATAAACTCTACACTCTAGTATCCCCTTTGGACGATACAAATTCTTATTTTTATGTAACTTTTGTCTCACACAAAAGGTTAGATACATTTATGTTCTTGAACACAAAGAGGTGTATTAACATATTATTACATTCTATACATTGCATGAAAGGTTTGTTGAACTAAGAATTTTGATTGTTCGGATGCTTACTCCAACATTTATGTTAACAAAATATAAAAAATATTTTAAAATATCCACTCCTTTTAACAGTAAACTAAATTTGAATAATGATTGTAATGTTATGAAGAGACAAGACTCTTTAATAAAATTAAAAAGTAAGACGTATTTAATAATAATAATCGGTTTTTGTTTAATTATAATCAAAAACCACACAGTGTCGATTAGGGATTGCAATCCAGCAAAGTGGGATCCCGCAATCCAGCGGGATCCGCGTTATTTTAGGGTCTGCGGGATCCCGCAAATGCTTGCGGATCCGCAAGTGCGAATCCCCAAACTGAAGATTTTCCGAAAGTCGCCAACTAAAGGTGATACATATTTGCAAAAATACTTAAAGAAGAAACAGGAAAAGAATTATGCTTAATCTTAGATTGCTGCACTCGCTAAAACAGCTTGCTTAATATGTTAGAAAGATTTTAGTCTCAAAGTTTGCATTGAGAAGGCTCTCATCGACATAGCATCTGACATAAAATTTACGCACAAAATCAAAAACGTGATTGACAGCTTGCAGCCCTTTAAATTGGTCTAAAGTATTATGCAGAAGAGAGTCTACACTAATAACGGCAGATATAACATTTCGATTTATTTTAGAGAAGTTAGAGAAGCTAGACACAGTATTAAACGATGTACTATCCGGGGCGCTGCGTGCAAGAGTGAAAGAAAGATGCAGTGAAATTACAGCTATGTTGATTTATTTTCCGCATCCAAAAAAATATGACTAAGAGTTAAAAACGTGCAATTCAATATTTGTAATGCCGAAAAAGAATAAGTTGCGGCAAGAAATGAAAAACATGTTACATCGAGTCATTATAGAAGACGCTCAAAATGTAGAATTTGTAGCTGTAGGTGGTGATGTAATTGCAGATAATTGTCAACAGTCTCTGAATGTGGAAAACAATTTAACTTTACAAATGGAATAAGAAATGCAGCAAGACGATGAAGATTACACTAAACAGACAGAAACTGGACAAGAGAAATGCTTCGAAAAAATATTGAAAAAAGAAATGGCAGCATTTAAAAGTGATGGAGTTAAAGAAAAGTATTTGACTTTGTTGCACGACTTTTTATTAAGTATCTAACCAACAATTAGTGTGGGGGCAGAATGAGCCTTTTCGGTCGCTGGCTACATATGTAGTTCCTTAAGAAGTATCTTGGAAGATAACACCATTAATGCTTTTTTTTTTTAAATCATTTTTCTAAAAAGAGAAGTGACTTTTCATTTGATATTTTAAAATTTGTTCCATAACACTTGATTGATTAGATAATGAATTAGTAAGAAAAATTAAAGACTAATAGTAACTATAGTTAGTTATGTCAAATTCATATATGATAGTATAGTTATTTATGTTGTATTCAATTATGTACAGTAAGATGTTGTTATTTTTTGCAATTTTTAATAATCCAGCAAAAATCCCGCGGGATTGAAAACGGTGCGGGATTGCAATCCCTAGTGTCGATTCAATATTTTATCGATCCCCATTCATAACAACAATAAAAAAATTATAAACTTAATAAATTTTACAAATAAAATAAATTGATAAAATATCAGTAGGAAGAGGAGACGATTCTGGAGAGACCATTTGGACAGGATGGCTAAAAAGAGGATTGCCCACATTGCTGCAAAGAAGACACCAGCTAGCTCACGTTCACGACGAAGACCACCAAAAAGATGGAAGGATAGCTGGTCCTCTGTGTCACAAGAGGGAATCACTTCCAAAACAACAGATCAATGATCTATTACACGAGGAAGAAGAAGAAGATTAAATCTTATTTGTGAAAAGGGTTTCAAACAAGTTCTCAAATCAACTGTCTACTCAAATAACAAATTAAATATTAAACCATTTTTTCCTCTTAAAATACGCAACGGAAAAAATTGGAAACAAATAATTACAAAAATAATAATATCATACAAATGTTTCTTCCAGGTAACGATTTAAAATTAATGATGAATATTTAGAAACTATCACAACGTTACAGCTGAATCAATAAATTAAATTTAAAAGTCTCTTTAATTTTGGTGTCCGATGAAGGCATGTTTTAATTTTTACATTACCATCGCTATTATAGATCATTATTTGTTATATTTTTGAACTTAGTTATATTGATTTTATTTTATTTTATTTTATTTGATGTCTGGAATTCTATTTTAGTCTTTTCAAAGGCTTTGGCTAGTAATTATTTGATGTTCACTCGTACAAAATAAATAAATGTTCTTTAAGATAGAAATGAAATATATTGTGTATTTGTATCTAATATGATGTGGTTATTTAATAGTAAGAATACAATACACACATTAGAACCCACCTGATCCGCACAACATGCGTGATCCAATTATTATTATCATTATTATTATATTCCTAGGCAAATAAAACCTGACTTTGCAATATCAAAACTACCTACTGGGAGCTTTCATATCTACCGCCAACCCACTATTCTTCTATCCTTTTAGATAGATACGATACGATTATACTATATGTTTATGAAAACTAAGCCCGTACGGAAATATACAATCGGCCGATTACAAAAGTTTTTCTTTGAAAAAATAATCCATTAATACCTTATATATTCTTAATGATTTCATAAACAAATCGTGCTCTATTTATTGCACCTTTGTGATTCATAAGTATAATTATTTACTACGGCCATCTTCACACTTTTTAATAGATAGGTTTCCTAATGTTCTGTTACGAAATGCTAGTTATAAATATTTTATTAATAAATTGACATGATTAGATGGAAGAAATCACAACGTAGAAAACTGTCTCGCCTTTTTTATCAAATTAATATTTTATATTGTATAATATATTAATTATACAATATAAAATATAATATAATAAATATGATGTATAAAGTTGTAAATAACTTGATTAAAACCAATATTAAGGTACAGATGAATACTAGTGTACACTCAAGAAATACAAGAACAGCAAGAGATATCCGACCTGATAATCCTAGAACGAACAGAGAGAGAAATAGTTTTTTATATACAGCTATTGGATTGTTCAATTCACTACCAGATAATATAAAGCGACTGAATAATATTGATCAATTTAAGAAATATTTGAAAAACTATATACTAAGAAGCCAAACAGAGACAATTATGAAAGAAGCAATTTTTGTGAGAAGACATTTTGTGCTTGAGTTTTAGAATAACATCCTCCCCTCATACCAGCATTTCATTGCTGTTTGGGGAATACGAAGTGTTTATTGTTAATATAATATAATAATTGGCGATGTAAATTATTAGATGTATATTATTATATTATTCATTCTTAAAGCTGTTGTATCTATTAAAATAAATAAATAAATATATTGTTTTGTAATTTATGTTGTGTTATTATGATATGCAAAAAGAATAAATCTCGTATTAATAATAATGTCTGAACAAGCATGCCTCTAAAACTTTTATTTTATGTTTTAGACTTTTTAGAGGAAAAATCAATAACAACTAGGGCTGTGGAAGGGACCAAGTACCAGCAAAATGGAGTGACCAAATTAAGTGGGACACACAGAGCTCACTTCATAGGGCTCTGCACATGGCGGAGGATTGCTCGAGGCAGTGACGGATGGTCTATTAAATGGGGCATGATAGCCAAGATCCTAAGAATTGAGGGACCGACGGAGATGATGATGATGATATAAGATATTTTTTCTTAGTATACGCAATATCTCCACAGACTATTAGGATTTGCCGTGATGAAATATTCTGCGTTAGATATTTTTATTTATTAATACATTGTTTACCTGCGAGACGAAAAATACAAATTCAGAATTGAAAATAATAAGTATAATATGATTATATCCAATACCAAATATTTATCAACAACCATTAGGTTTATAATTTGGAAATTAAATCGTCTGTTGATAAACCTATTTTGAATGAAAAATGCCGAGCGAGTAGAGAGAAGAAAACAATTTTAATTCTAAATATGTAGTAAAACGTCCGTTGAATTGTTGTAGAACGTAAAATTTTCAGCGCAAAACCTCTCGTCTATTTTATAACTAAGATTATACAATTGTTAAAAAAAAACTATCACTCTAATACAATGCTTATACCTTTGCTTGTTGATATACATAGACATAAAATAAAGCTTTCTTATAACTTAACAGCTAATTCAATGTCCTGATAAAGATTACCTTTTTATTTGATTAACCTCGTTCAATGTATTTAAAGCAAGCGATACTATTAATTTTAAATCGTCAATAAATATATTTTAATGTTTCTATACCGTTACAACGAGACAATCATATATCTTTATAGTTTGATAGAAATGAATTACAACAAGAAGCACGACCGACTGTGATAATATTAGCGATGATCGCCGTTATTTTCACGTGATTTATATGGAAGCAACACGCGTTGTCTCTAAGGAATGGAATATAAAAGCAATAGATGGATAGAATGGAAAAGAATTAGACAATCACGAAACTATGTATTATTCCACCCAACAAATTGTTTAATCAATAGCGTACCTTTGTAATATTTGTAAGAAAATACACATAGTATTAGGTATACACATCTAGTTGTAGACCTTTGTTATTATAATAGATATTACTTTTCCCCTGAAAAGTTTTACTGAAATGAAATTTAGACGTTCAACTTGAAAAACTGTAGCAA
Source organism: Athripsodes cinereus (assembly GCA_947579605.1). Taxonomy (NCBI): domain Eukaryota; kingdom Metazoa; phylum Arthropoda; class Insecta; order Trichoptera; family Leptoceridae; genus Athripsodes; species Athripsodes cinereus. The sequence continues at coordinate 21,856,865 of OX388310.1, forward strand.
GGTGCTGCCAAAAATATATGTACATAGGTGTATAGTTAACATGTATTTTATATTTTCAAAACTGAGCCGAATGGTCTTCGTGTTTTTTTTAGAACCGAAAACATTCATTTACACCTATGTACGTGATTTCATTACATTTTTTTTTAAATAATTGATTGTATCCTTTCATTGAGATAATTTGGACATAGTTTTAAAATGACATAGTTTTACCCATGGAAGTATCCAGCACACAGAACCCATACTAGGTATCATAGAACAATATATATATATATATATATATGGACAATTTGTAAAGCGCCGTTTACTCATAACATGACCTCAAGGGCGCCGTTTATCGTATCCATCACCCGAAACTTCCAGCAAAATGGTGTGTCTTCAGTCCTCTTTTAAAACTCTCTCAATTCACCTCCTCTCGCAGACACAATACCTACACATGAAGCTGTCATTGAGGTTCATAAGAGAGAATATCGGAAATTTTTAAAAATATCGGAAAAAAAGAAACACTTGTTTCAATTCCTTTAATCATTTATTCCCTTAAATTACGGGTATTATTATTAAATACTTCTAATATTCTTGCAACATCTTACTCTCTTCAAGAAGAATAATTTCAAGATAAAATGTTTAAATTTCCCGTATATTTTCTAACAGTTTCAACGCTTCTCTGAAACATCCCAGCAGTGCCTACCTCCTTGTGCTATAGTGTCTAGACAGACTTGATAAGATTATGATTGTTTTTTGTTGAATACTGATTTCATTTTATTTTTATTTTATTCATTACCAACTCATTGGGCACCAATAATACTACCATACAGAAATCGTATAATTCTTTAATTTTAGTTCCTCTTTATCTAACAAATTGAAATACTATAGTACGAGTATAAGATAATATCATAAAATTTTATCATGCTAACATACTCGTTTTTATAATATTTCAATTTGGTATTTTAGAGTCATCCATGCGAATATACTTGACATTTCTACGCATTTCTAATATAGATAGGCACCTATATATGCATTTACTTTACCTTCAACCTAAGATGTTTGACCGTAACCAAATTTGTAGAATAAATGAAGTCATATTATTATTTATTTTTATCCTCGGACTTAGGGAAATGTGTTTTGGTGTGCAGTCACCCAGAACGTATTATATTAGATTAAATTACTTTAGTATGCTTATAATTTATTCTTTTCCCCGACCTCATTAGGGCAAGGGACTCACAAGTGTCTGTGAAGATCGTAAAATGCTAATGAAGGGGAGTAATCTTTACTTTGTCAGTAAACAATCACAGAACACTCAAGGATGATAAAAAGGACTATGACAAATTTGACAAAAATCATGATTATTTTTTCGTAAAATTATTCTTAAGAACGCAGATTGGAAACATGCTTCCTTCCATATTTTTCCCTCCGAGTATTTTACATTCTTAATCTTGATAAAATCCAAAGACGATGATTCAAATATTTGAAAAACATTTTATGCAATCCATAGAAGCAACCATTTTTTTTGGACCCCATATTCCAGATTTCAACCATTTTTGGAGATCTCCCTCTAAGTGGTATAGTAACAATACTTTATTGACTGCTAGTTAGATCAATCAACAACAAAATGTTTAGAATATTTACTATTTTTTCTACTTTTTTGTTGTTCAACTGGATTTGGGCACAACGTAAGCGTTGGAACTCCTTTCTCACATATTCGATTGAATTTCGCGTAATGTTATATTGTGTAAATATGGTTCTTCAATCGAGATATCTGATTAGTATTGTCATCAGCACGTTGTGCAGAATCCGATGAAACAATTAAAAAAATGGAAATATTCTAAGCATTTCAATAATGTATACTTTATTTTAATAAATTATTACTCATTCTCATGATGCCATAAATTCAAAAGCCATAAAACAATTTTACGAAACTTAATATACTTTACTCTAAATGTATAAATCTGTTCAAAGCAAACCAAGATTATGTTTATTTAATCATGTCATGATTTTTTTCTACGGAAGATGGTTTGTTTCAAACCCTTGTCTCTCAAACATTTTCTTCTTAGAATACGAGGTAGACATCTTATAAGTAGATAAATGCTAAGTGGACATTTTATGGATAAATTTTAAAAGGAAAACATCTCCTTCGAATATAAAATCAAAATGACAGACATTATGTGTGTCCTTGATCCTTTATATTTCCATCTACCTATTCATAATTAGGTAATTTGTTGATGGAGGTTGTATATAGGACAGGAGAGAATTTAACTAAAGCTTAAAGCTCTAATTCCATCCTCGGCAGTAATGCGACTATATTACGTTGAATATGTTTTCCTTGTGTTGTTAACTATTCACAGATTTTAATGTTATGTTTCTTCTCGCTTCCTAAAGCCAACCAAACCTTCTTTGTCAAGTATCAAAACAAAAAGCTTTTGTTACATAAAATAACGCATTGTTTTACAACTTATATCATTTGTAGAATTTCTATCTAACTAAGGTAATCATATTAAAGACATAATAATTATAAATACACTTGTTTTAATTCTTAACTCATAAACGTAAGCTACTTAAATTTGGAAATGTGTCATAGAAGAATTGTAAAAGTTAGGCGGTATGAACATATCACATATAATTCTATTTCGACACACTTTGCAAGTTCTGTAATCTCTGTGATAAGGAAGAGACGAAAATTTCAAGCTAGAAAAGAACGACATTAATTTGCAATTATTTTCCTCTCTGCAAATCTTTTCTATCTCCTTTCCTTTTCACTCTAAGGCACAAAGTAGAAAAGAATCACCGATACATATATTTTATAATAATAATCTAGTCATATTTTACATTAAATTGGCCAGTATAAACGATTTTATAAATTGATGTAACTACTTATACTAATAATCTTTTAACTTTTTTTTTTAAGTTCGTCGGTAGCCTGGAGGTAAAGTTCCAGCCACATGAACATGAGGTTCGTGGTTGAATCCCAGGTACCGGCAAACTCCGCATGCACGACATAAGCTTTTAACTTACTGCGCAAGGGGTATAAGGTTGTATTTGGGCTAATAATAAAAACCCAGATACATCTTCTAAAAAAAATATTGATATTAATTTAACAATTAACCATTGTATGAGGTTATATAATATACACGGTGCGGCAGAAAAGTAATGAGACTGATTTTTTATTTACCGAAATATTTTTTTTTCAAATATTAATATTATCTCCTTCAAAGTAGTTCCTTTGAGCAGCTACACACTGATGGAGACGTTGTTCCCACTATTGGTAGAAGCGCTGGAAGTCTTCAACCGGTATGGTCTTCAGGATGTCCGTTACACTCTTTTGGATGTTTTTTAAGTCGTTCTTTGAGGACATTTTTCAGTTAAAGGAAAAGAAAGAAGTCACAGAAACTGATGTCAGTTGAAAAAAGGGGCTAAGGAACTACAGGGATGCCTTTTGAGGTCGAAAATCTTGAGAAATCCTTCTGTTCAATTCTGAGGTTTTTCGACACCATTTTGGCACAGACCTTTTGCATTTGCAAATGTTCAGCCAAAATTTGATGAATGGTAAATCTGTTCAACTTTAATTGTTCACTCAACATTTTCAATATTAAACGGCGCGGCGGTCTGATCTCACAAGAGTGTTCACTCGTTCGATGTTTTCGTCCGTTTTCGAAGTTGAAGGCCTCTTTTAACGGTGTTCATCTTCAACATGTTCTCTGCCTTCCAAAAATGATTTGTGCCAGCGAAAAACTCAAACTCGGGAAAATTAATGTTCCCCATAGGCCGGTTTTAACTTTTCAAACGTAACACTTGCTGATTCTCCAAGCTTAACATAAAATTTAATGGCACAATGTTGCTCCGAATTCCATTAACGCACAACCAAAACACAACTTCACTAATAGCAGTCCCAAAAATCTCATAGTTAACGGAATGTGTTGAAACTCGAACTGAGGTATGAGAAGATATTGATACACATGCCCTTTTAAGCACAACAGCGCAGCATTGCCAGATCGCTTGCAGTGTTGCCAGTCTCATTACTTTTCTGCCGCACCTTGTATGTAAATTAAGCACATGAAACTGCCACACAAAGCTTTTAAAAACAACATCACCATCGGTAATGCCCCGAATGGGACAAACTTGCATCCCATCCTTTTCTAGAGGTGTGCTTTGTCCAATTCTTTTCTTCTTTAATTTTTCGTAAATTTTTATTGCACTTTAAAACACAACAGAAAGTGATATTACATACTATTTAATAGTCAAACTTTTAAGGACATACGTTGTATTTGTCCCATTCAATAGAGTAAATTAAACAATTCGAAATATTTATTTGTGGAATAGAAAAAATACACAACTAAATATTTGAAATGGATTTTATGGAAACCGTTTATTTGTTTGTGAAATTGAAAGAGTGGCGTTGGTTGTATGTCTTATCAATTAAATCAAAAAAATTGACTTGCTATGCTATGGAACTGGAGATGGAGACTCGATATGATTTATGCTTTTAGAAGCCTGTGTATTTTTCAATACAGATAATTACCTTCATTTAAATTTATTCTTCCAGAAATTTCTGGAAAATATGGTTTTTGTTTATACACAATAAAAATATAATAATATTGCACGTGTCCATTTCTGTCAAAAAAAAAAGAAAAACAAAGGTAGGATGGTAGCAAGACAAAGGTACAACAAGAGAGGTCAAACGAATAAGGTAAAATTATTTTTACTTACGTCGCATTATATCGAGATATGTCAATTAAGTTTAGAGAGTACAACCCAAATATTATATTTAAAAAAAAAAAACAAAAAAAGCTTTTAGCCTTCTGAAATATTTTTTAAGAAACAGAAAAACGTCTTCCGTTTTCTTTCGACGTTGTCATTCAAAAGTGTTTTCAATATTTTATACAAAAATCTACGAAATATTTGGTGTTGCTAGATCAATTATAAATAATCTTATCTAGAATTGTTTATCGGTGACATCAAGAGGAAAAAATCGATTACCAATTTCAGGAACGAATTAGAAACCATTTTCTACAGTAAAATTCTTGAAGAAAAATCACAAAAAAGCATTATTATCATATTGTGAAATGAGCAGCGTTAATACTATGTTGATTGAAATCCTATAAAAAGTAGGTACAAGTAAAGCATTCTATGGCCAAATATTTAAATGAGTCTTTAGGATGAAGTTTATCCTGAACTAGACCGTAATTCGCTTTTACATCCAATCAACTTCAATATTTCACAGGAAAATGTAAGGAAAAATTAGAATGATTCTCAGTGATACCATCAGCTCTTACATCTAGTAATCATTATGATTATTATAAATTTAAAGTGATCAATCTAATTTTGATAATGATTTGAGAAAATATACTTAGCTTTGAAGACATGTCACTGAGGGTCACTCTGTCTCTTACGTTTTGGTGTAAAATAATTATAAAATATTTAATAATTCTTATAATTTTATATAAATATAAGAAAATTAACTGTGTTGTGTTATCAAAATAAAATGTCATAAAATATTAAACTTAAATATAAGATGTGAATGCAAAATTGACCAAATTATGAACTAATCCAGGATAAACGTTGCTGAAAGGGTACATTAAAATATTGGGCCTAAAAAATCAGTTAAAATAAGTTATTGTATTATTGTAAGAAGCTTTTCAGACATACATCCATCATAAGTTATAATGATCTACAACTAACTACAATTAATTTATTTCCGGAAGAACAAATTTAAATGAAGGTAATTATCTAGATTAACAATTAATTTAGTTATAAATCATTATTACTGATGATGGTGGTATATCCGAAAGGCTTCTAACAATAATGTAATAACCAAGTGAAAGTAAACAGTGTTTTTAGTGTGCATAATTTTATTATCTAAATTAAAATGAACTTTCATAGTGTTTCCTCTTCGAAAATCGGAAATTAAAAAAAAGTAATTATTTTTATGAATTGGCTATTTTATGACGTTACGTTTGTTCATTCAAGTCCCAGATGAGGAACTACCAAATAAATTATTTGGATCTTTTCTTTTCTAACCTTTTATATACCTAATAGTTTCACATGTTAAATTTATATTCTAAGGAAAACTGATTTGCGTGCAAAATATCGCAGTACAAAATATTTTACTTAGCAACACACAAACTATTTCTAAGAGATCTAGTAATTAGAGACTCATAAGTATAAATGTAAAATGTAGGTAGTAATAAGATAAATAATAATATCATTTCCTTATTCATGTACAAGACCGTTGTAGTGTGAAGAGTAATTAATTCAGTTCTTGTTAAAAGCAGATATTCGTAAGTGAGTGAGTAGTCATTTAGGCTAGCATTATAAACTACTTGTCAAATAAAACACCTTCAATTTTGCACGCGTAAATTTTAACATAATCGTGAATTTACCGGTAAAAAAAGATCTCCCAGTCTTTTCTATGTATTTCACCGTTTTCAGTTCAGTGATGAGGTACGCCACTCATTTCGAATATCTTAACTTTTACTGCCACGGAGATGATGACTTGCGTGTTTATTACATGCAGTTAGTCTACTGACAACCCCACTTGTAGTACTTGAAATGCCGTGATTAGTTTGAGTGGTATATTTATAAGACCTCCTTGAAAAAGATACTGTATGTAGATGTAAATACAATTAATTTTTCTGTTTACATGTATTATTATTATCCTGGTTGGTTGGAAGATTATTGCAATAAAATATATAATGTACGTGTGGATACGGATTCCACTGCCTCAGAAAGATTAAAAATCTAGGGAGACAGTGTAATTTCTTCACTACATTGGAATATCCACGTGATTAATATTGTTTCTTTGTTTTATTTGTTGTATTTTTTTTTTACATATATATGTAATTTGTTCCTTTATTTGTTGTGAAGAAATAAAATTTATTTCATTTCTTTTCAAAATCGCCCTCTGTACATTGAATTATATAACTGATAATTTTATGATAATTTGTGATGGTTGATGTTGTAACCAATGTACAGAAAGGAATCAAAATAAAATAAAAAATATAATCGAGTAATGTTTTAAAGTTTTTCAAACAACCTACGTAAGCCTTTTACTGTTACGTTATATTTTGATTAGCATCGCAACGATTCAGGTTATATTAAATTCCTGCATAAATATTTCAATCTGGTTGTATAAAAATATATTTATTAGTAATTTATTTTTTCAAAAACAAAACAACCATGTATTCGGCATCACGGAATAACTATTTTTCTCATTGTTACATTTGCATATGTGACATGTTGTTATTCACAAACTGAGATTAACATTGTCGTGACTTTATTATGAACTTTTCTGAGATATAAAACATGCAAATGTATAACACAACTACATATTGATATGAGCCTTTGTTTAAATACTAAATGTGTCGGAGGAATTCAAAGTATAGGTTTATATATCTAGATTCCCACTATTTTGTCAACTTTCCTACGAGCAAAGGCAGGTATATAACTAGTAATAACGGTACAAATATGTTTCTGATGTGCCCTATACTGCCGAGGCGGCTTGCCCTATATGACACTCCAAATATAAGCTCTCAATACAAATTCACCTCCTTTCAAGATATAATGGTATGTGTAGTACCTAAACATATGTTTAGTTATAATATGTGGTATGTGTAGTACCTAAACATATGTATAGTTATAATATGTACATTACAAGAGATTGATTAATGCTATCAGTACAACCATTCCCGTAGAAAATTGTTGAAATGGAAATCCATGAATAACAAACAACTACGCGCCGTACCACAGCACCGCCTTCTGTAGAATTTGTTCACTAAATTTCTCACCAAATGCTTACTTTTACACACTACGAGTTTATATGATTATGTTCTTTTCATAGCAATAATAATTATTGTATTTATGTATACCTAAAACCAATATAACTATTTGTCTAATTCATGTAATATTCTCAGTACACACTAATGAATAAAATTAAATGAATAATATTTGACATTTTGTTTACCTACTTGTTCACAAGATACTCGACTTTGATTATTAATGAAGCAAAATAATAATGGTTTTAAGTGAAATAGATAATTTTACAGATACCCCTACAAATAATAGATCTCCCACTCTATTCTGAGTTTTAGAATACTCCGTAAAGTAAGTACTCGTAAAACATTAACTCAGCGATGAGATTTAACACACATCCTGACTAACTATTATTGGCACGTAAAGAACAGCCTACAATTTCATAACATGCAGTTAGTCTACTGATTACCCTACTCGTGGAAAATACCACGATGCTATAAATAGGTAAGCAAATGATCTTAATCCACGTTTTCAAATTGTGGCTCCTTAATTTTGCAAATATTTTTCTCTATTTAATTCAGACTATGTGAAGTCAACTCAAAGTTTCCTCAGTATATATATGTAAGTGAATTTAAAGTTAATGTAGATTTTCGTTTGTGGGCTCTAGACATAATCGATAACTCTACAATTTATTAAATTTTTCTTATCATTAACTAAATTCAAAACTTTACAAAACCTATTCATTTACACTTTCTTTTCATACCAATACTTCAAAAATGATTATTAATTACAAATATATCAGTAAATATATTTTGTAAGTTGTAGTAAAATTCTTGTGCTATCTAACTTTTTGGAAATACTAAGAAGAAACAATCCTCCATATGGAGCGACTTTGACGAACTTAGTCATCTCGTCTTAAATTCTTATTTTAACCACTCTTAAATGATCTTCTGTAATTAAAAAAAAACTGATATAATGAACTCATTTATACTATCACAATATATGTATCTCTCAAGAGTAAAATACTGTATAACATTGTTCTTGAACATCATGGATTTTCTATTTCACTAATACATTATTTTTCAGGTCTTATGAAACGATTAAGAAAACCATATGAAACCAAAACGTAGGAATATATCATAGGACTTAAGTAATTTCCTTGAAAATGCTTATATGTATAAATATATTCTCAATGTCGTAACAAATTCATTTTGCATTAGCATTTATCAGTAGCGCAACTTACCTTTATACAAGAATATTTATCATATGAACGTAATACCACAAATGCAAGAAACATAAAAGAAGTATAAAGATCTTCGATAAAGGTCTACACATTCATTTATCTTATACAAAATAGTGTCTCATTGATATCGTTCTTCAGAATTGTTCCTATTGACTCGATAATACTTGACTAGTGATGGGTTGATTTCATGACACCTTATACATATCTTCAGAATTGTTCCTATTGACTCGATAATACTTGACTAGTGATGGGTTGATTTCATGACACCTTATACATATCTTCAGAATTGTTCCTATTGACTCGATAATACTTGACTAGTGATGGGTTGATTTCATGACACCTTATACATATCTTCAGAATTGTTCCTATTGACTCGATAATACTTGACTAGTGATGGGTTGATTTCATGACACCTTATACATATCTTCAGAATTGTTCCTATTGACTTGATAATACTTGACTAGTGATGGGTTGATTTCATGACACCTTATACATTTATCTATGAGAATACTAGGTAAGTACGCTACGTTGGCATATGGCTAATTTCTAAATTAGCTCAGTAAATAAATAAATATGTAATTTATTGTGTTCATGTTCATTTACAATGATCCACGAAGTCGAATGACATAATATATTTTCTCTTTTTCTTATTAGTTTAATCTATGATAAAATATCAGACTGAATTTTGTTTTCTAACTGGAATGTATTGTTTTCTAATTGGAATAATTTATTAAAATTGATTCATAATTTAAATAATTGTAATAGAAAATAAGTATAATACTGGTCGTTAATCATAAGGTTATTATAAGTCATTAAATTAAATGTTTTCTTTATAACTTTTTTAAATAAATAAATAAAGAGCGGCTTGATTGTTTCAATTTATCCAATCCTGAAAAATTATGTTTGCAACAAAGTGCATCATTACCTTACGAACTATCAATTAGATTTTTTGTTAAATTTTATATACTTGTTTGTAATTATGTTTTTTTATACCTAAGCACAAAACAATATAAAATTAAACAAACATATAAATAATTTGAAGACATCACTGGCGTATATAAACCTATTTAGATGCTTATTCAGTTTCACATGGCGTTCGTGTTGGTATATGCTGAACTTTATATGTATAGGCAATGAAGATAATAACACTCCTGTATAAGGAAATTTCCTCTCACAATAGCACCTAAGCATATTGTGACGGAGATTTTAAATTTACCTTATTTTCCTCCCCGCCTTTGCTGTTAACGTAAACGAATACACATTAGAGACGAAAGATATTTCCAGAAAATATCCGATATTTAAAAACATGGACAGAATTTAGAGAGCGTCTGAACTAAGTATTGGAACGAAATGCCACCTGCTGTATTATCCCAATCCTTCTATGTAGCTGTGAGTCTTGGCACTTAATCAAAGCTCAGGAGCGAAATATACTAGAAAAGTTTCTAAGATAAGTGTCTTAGAAGGATTTTGAATGTAAGGTGGAATGAGCATGTCACAATTAATGATATTGTGCAACAGCGCACTCAGCAAAAATCTTCAGTCTCTGTTGGTCTCTACAGGAGAGACGATGGTCTTGGTAATATCATGTTTTAAAAATGTTCAGTGATAGCTGGGCATGATTAGTTTGTTTACTGATGAGGCTTTATGTTGATATTTGTGTCCCTTAAGACAATAAATAAAAGATACGTGTCCTTAAAGTTACGGACAGTGAAATATTGGTTCACGGAAATTGACGTTACAAAATATATTAAAATTTTAGCTTGAAAGTTAAACAGTTGATCGTTTTTTAACTCCGTTAATTAGCCATTAACGATTTACTGCCTGGCTTAGCTGTATAGTCAGTACATTTTTAAAAATATATGAAATTAAAGGAAGGAAGCCGGATATCCGCCGTTCAGCATTCGACTCAATCACTATCCGTTTCATCACTAATACACATACATATTTACACAATATCCATATTTACAAACACATACATAGATAGGTATACAATATACAATGCAAATATGTTGTTATACCACATTTATATATTTTTACATGACAAAAACAATATTCGAATTTAAAATAACAAAATTATATTTTTATATTATCAAATACAGTACAGATCAAACACTGTAGAACAGTGGTTCTTAACCTGGGTTCGATCGAACCCCAGGGGTTCGGTGAGTCAGTCTTGGGGGTTCGGTGAAAATCATTTTAAAGGCAAGATAGTTTTGCGAGTTGGAAAAAGAAAAAAATACTCCGATAATTCCTTCAAACCGCCATCACAAATTTGAAAAACAATGTTGCCAGTTTATTCTAACAATCCAAATATTATATTTTGTACACCTATATATAAAAATATATCATGTTTTGAATTTGTAAAAATCTAGTTTTATTTTCCAAATAAGGAGGGGTTTGGTGAATGCATGATATGTAACTGTGGGGTTCGGTACCTCCGAAAAGGTTAAGAACCACTGCTGTAGAAGTTCTTTAAATATTATTCTTTCTTTTTTCTCATTCCTTAACCTTTTCATTAAAAACATAAACATAAAGAAACAAACTTTATTCACGAGCATGCTATCGATGTTTTATTATTACTATATAGCACAGATAGTTAAAAAGAATTTCACGCGATAGGGATAAACTCAATATTTATTTATTTATTTTTATTTATTAATCAGAGACACAAAACAGAAAGTTGACAAAATACACACAAAAAAAAAATAAAAAAATCATATATTGACTCGGCCAGGCCAACCCTCCAATTAAGTGTGTCTACAGCATAAACATATTTATGTAAACAAAAGAATGAGAGAAAAAAAAAACTATAAAATAAAAGCCGTCTACAATCACCGAAGGCTCAGTAAAAACTGAACCCGCACCAAACAAGCACCAATCACCGATATGAAAATAGAGAATCGATGATCCTATCCAAGATATGTCTTAAGAATGTGCAATAATATATTCAAAAAGAGTACTGTTTTTGCTTTAGGAAACTGATACGGTTCTGTATTATCCTCTTTCACAATACACCATTTTATTTGAATACGAAATCACAACTTTAGGTATAAGATCGTAAGGACTAACATAACTGATAAAATATATTTTTGAATGGAGAAGGCTCGACTACATCAAATGCTTCCAAGTGAAACGCCAAAGTACAAAAGAAAATATTGAGTATTGAAAAATAGTTGTAGAGTAGAAAATCATGCTCTAACACACCATCACAGAATTTCTCACAAGTAGGGTAGACATGGAGTCAATTGCATAGATTATAGATGCAAATTTTTCTCTCCGTGCTAATTAAAGTTAAGACGTCCAGTATGAGCGGCATACCTCATCACTGAATTGAAGCCATTAAATGTCTTTAACGAATAAAGAAGCAACATATTTTTCTGTATATTAAACCGCTTTCGAAATTACGTTTTTAAGCACAATTTCTTCTCATGTTTCCAAAGCACTAAAGCATTCAATAGGCTGATGATCGCTTCTTGATACAATATCAAACCAAAAATCACGCAAATACAAAATGTGTTTACCATGTTTTTCATGACGTAGGTATGTTTTAAATCCAAACAGTTCCATTAAATAAAAAAAGCAATTTATTATTTTCACACTTTATTCAAGATTTCTCAGATTAACTAAATACCTATAATATTTCACCATCAATTTATTTGAGAAATGTATTACGTAATATGTTAAGTAGTATAAAGCCAAATTTACACTTTCTTGCAAAACATGTAATTTAGTAACACAATAAATTAATGATAAACTTTATAGAACACAATAGTGACAATTGAAAATTTTGTGTAAACTTTTAAATAGAGCAATAGATTAATAATTTCTTTGTTTTATATTGATCGTGTATATATATCACAATTTGTGTGCTGATTCTTCATACATCAAAATTAAGAAACTTTGTACTTTCCACTAGAATAACTTTAATTAGATTTAAAACGTTTTCGGAACTACTTGTTCCAACATCAGTAACAATACTAAACATAAATTATTTTCAAGGACAGTCAATGTTGTGGTGAAGGTGAAGGAGTGGTGGGCGGGGGCAGGGGTGGAGTATAAAGAAGCATAGACAAGAATGGAGATGATATGACCCATATGGGCCCATATGACCCAAGAATCTTACATAGTAGTACATTTTTATTTAATGAAATAAAAGTCTACTATAATATGTATTCTTTCTTAATGTAAACGTCTCTTTATTATATATAGTATCAGATGTAGGTATTATAAGAAAAAGGTGCGTGACCTAAGAAGGTCTCAGTTAAACTTCATAATATGTCAAAACGTTCAAATTTATAAGGATGGATTTAGTTGTTGAGGGTTCTGAACTTGAGTTTCAACAAAATTGCTTAAGGAGTGATAACAATATTAGTATGTACCAAGTACTACGTAGATAATAGATACTGAGAGCGTTCAACGAGTAAATTGTGGTGACAAATATTTATACCGCTTCGTATTATTATTTCCATATAAACCTACAGTATAAAATTCATACATATCTCTGTGACTTTTGTATACCTGCATATTATAATCAATCTTAACTTTATTATGCCGAAACAGAAAATGGTATGCACCCTTAAGCTACATTTCCGCTGGTTTGAGCAACACCGCTCAACAACGCCACGATGCCCGGTGTATACTTCACTATCGATCCTGCACAGTGCGTTGTGATGTGGTTGAGTTTTTATTGCAGCGTTGCAAGAGTCAGCGGAAACGTAGCTTTTGTCTTTTGTCAACTCATTAATTTCCCCTTTAACAATATTCATAAAATATAAAGTGAAAACAAGGTTCCAGCTCCATCGTCAAAACGATCGTGTGTGTATTGATTCACGACATCCCAATATTATTAATGATTGTTATAGGAATATTTTTTTACAATCATCCAGGTATTTAGTATATACAGAAAGAAACTGAAAGAGTTCTACGTTCTTACATAGATAATTATAATAATAGTAGTAACATCACATTACTGGTCAAGAAAATCGTGAGCAATTAGCGAGCTTTTTGCCTGGAGGCAATATCTTCCAGCTAACCAATCCTGTAACAAGTCAATCCACTGTGTCAGTGTTAAGATAATTAATAATTAATTGTTTCCTACAGGACGAATCCGGAGCATGTGACTGTGGTGCAGCACAGACTATGCCACACTTGTTGGAATGTCCATTGTGCCCTGTCACTTGCACTATGGAGGATATTTTTGACGCATCTCCACCTGCTATGCGTTTTGCGCAGTACTGGAGAACAGTTTGATGGGTTTTTTCTCTGGGTTTCGACACGATAAATAAATAGTGTTAAGATAGTAAAATTTCATTATTTTCTACTATATTAATTTTTATACAGAGAGACAACCATTGAAAATTAGCTTAAAAGACGAAAAACATCTCTCAATAAAAATCAATATAGTTGATAAAAAAAATGTACCATCCAACCTATACCATCACGCCGTTTCCGACAAATGGAGTAGCCAATACTGCATGTAATATATAAACGTGCAGGTCATTCTCTGCGTACCGATTAAGACACATTATCTTATATAGTTGATAAAAAAATGTACCATCCAACCTATACCATCACGCCGTTTCCGACAAATGGAGTAGCCAATACTGCATGTAATATATAAACGTGCAGGTCATTCTCTGCGTACCGATTAAGACACATTATCTTATATAGTTGATAAAAAAATGTACCATCCAACCTATACCATCACGCCGTTTCCCACGAACGGTCAAAGTTCGTATTCGGGGTCACACATACCTAATACTGTATAATCATTACTCAAAGCATAATATCACATAATTATAATATATTATACAAAGTAATAATGTATTAAAGTCGACAAGAGACGACGCTAACAACAGATGTAGAGATTTAATTATTTATTAATGGTACAAACAATTCAATGCCGGGTATAGTAATAAAGACAAATGAGTTAAAGTGTCACTGATAAATTCTGTTGAAATATTATTATAAGGAAAACCTAATAGTGTCGCAGTGGCGGCTGGTGCTCTGAGTTAATAGCGATGTGGTTGTAAAACCAAAAATACCTTCATGTAGAAAATATGGATCAACTTTCTTAATTCTCATTCATAATAACGGTTGTATTGTTTAAGCAAAAGTATACTAATGTGAAATGAAAAAAACAAATGTTTTATTCTACTATTTGTTTATTTCACGAGAGAGGCGTCTTTTTTCTTGTTAGGACATTGTCAATATTCAATGTCATCAGATTGATAATGTCCTAATAAGACGAAAGACGTTTCTCTCGTCAAATAAACAAATAGTAGAATGAAACATTTGTTTTATTTAGATATTTCTCAATGGAATTCTACTACCTAAACATCGACACAGTGAATATACTAAATGTGTTTTAGGAGTAGCTTATTGGAGTAAGATAAATAAGATACCTGCTTCATGAAGTCTCTAACAAACGTCTCTTTTCTATAAGTTTTCGAGTGTTCTGTAAATATTAGGTATTCGTAAAATACCTAATAATATGAAATGTGTGACACCTTCAATTTCTTGTTCAATCTCATTCTTTTTAATTAGTACGGAGAGGATAACTCGCATGTTAATTACGTTCTGTCATTCTCTGACCACCGCACAATGAAATATCTCGTGATGGTGTGAATGGTTAAATACTTATTGAATTTATAAAGTGAGTATGTCGCATCATTGCTGCTAAAGAAGAACCGCCTCTGAATAGTGGTAATATAATATTCCATAATAGTAATAAATTCTACACAAGTTAACTACATATGTATTAACAAACAAAACTATATGACATGCCCATTTAGGTATTTTATTATAATTTGTACCCAAGTTTATATTATTATCAAAATCACTCAGAATTGGGTGGAATGCCTAAATAATAATAATAATATATTATTATCTCCGTGATTAAGAAAATAGTTTCGATTGTGTTTATTTTATTAATGTACACCATCGCATCATGGCTATTTTATAAGTGTGACAGCCAGCGGTTTAATTAACAGTCGTACTCAAAATACACATTCAGGGATATTTGACATAAAAAATAAGCTATTTAGAATTTTCATACCTCCAATACATACTTCACTTGTTTTTGATCTGTAGGTATATTTTTTTGCATTTTATGTAGGCATTGTTGAGTTCTCTCTTTCCAAATATAACAAAATGAAATTTCATACTATGAGTAGATATCATCAGTTGCTCTACAGCCCATTATGATCCTTGGCCTCCTCCAACATTCGCCTCCATCTCCCCCTATCTTAACATGTACTTTTCCAATCCCTGATGCCAACGATGTCTGCATCCCTCCGTACCCCATTCATTCAACGGAGTTTGGGTCTACCAACGCTACGACTATCTTGTAGTATTGTATGAAGAATAGTCTTTGCTACTCTTTCTTCATTCAAAATGGCTTGTATTATAGTTCGTCCTGATTGCTATAACTTGATTTCGTAGTATGAACTTACCTATTTGATATTAATTGGTGTATGTTATTTATGTTTAAAGCATATTTTTTAATCTCATACGTACCGTTTTACTTGATTGTTTTTTTTTTATTGCATTATATTTTTTAATCATTTCCAGCCGTTTATTATGTAAATTAATAAATTAATATATTGCATATTGACTTTGAATCAATTCAGCAATGAAATTTGTAATTCTAAAATCTGAAACTTAACATTTTTTTCCATCTGTATAAAGCTATGCTTGGGTCAACTATAACATTATTTGGATACATTAAAAAATAATTATTTATCACAATTTGATGTTTTGATATTGGAAAAGTATTTATTAATGAAATTAACCATTACCTTGATATAGATATACCTAGATATAGATGGGTAGTGTGAAAAAAAAACAAAATTCATTCGATAAATACTGGTACAAACGGCAAAAAACAACAACAAAAAATAACGATTCCCGATAGACACATAATATCCTGTAGGTACTAGTCCTTCTGCTGTATGGAAAAATACTAATGTTCAATAATAGGACGGTATATTTTATATGTCGCTCTCACCAATATAAAATATTTACAGAACCTACATTTTATCAATGGATATAAAAATTTTAACATAGTTAATCGTTAATCCGATAACGAAAAAGTTAATGACGTTACACATTAAATCTTTATTTTTTTGTGTCACATACGTTCCAAGACAAAATTGTTGGATAAAGCCAACCCAGATCTAGAGGAGCTAAATGCTAAAGACGACTGGCATTCCATTGCTCAAGATAGAAAACCTTGGAGATCTATTGTTTCGGAGGCAAAGGTCCTGCAAGGGCTGTTCGGCGATCGGAATGAATGAATAAACATACGTTACGTTTTTACGTTCATGATGTAAATACGAGAAATACCAAAAGTTCCCAGTCTGAAAACAAAACATAAATAAAAAAAGGCTCTTCCACGCTTTTTTTTGAAATAGCAGTTGTCAGTAAGAAGTATCAGCACTTTGAAAAATCGATTGGTGACTCCGACCTTCAGGAAAAGTAAGGGAATTAATTTAACGGAAGCTTTTTTGAAGAAAAAATTACCTGTACATTTAAAAATTAGTTAACTTAGAAGTTAAATAGAAATAACAATTCGTTAATCAGTTAACATTTTAATGCTCATTTCTAGTGTATGGTAACAAAATAATAATATAGAACAATGATTGTGTATTTACATATTTATAATTTATTAAATAATAAATAATAACATTAGTTTAGGTTCGATCTATCAATCATTTCAATATAATGATGACGAGGGAGTCAATTATACATACATTAGTCAAACATAAATCGATATAATTATACGTAATCACAGATTATTTTTTTCAATGCAAGTGTTACAAAATATTATAACGCCATATAAAACAATTCAATTGCAGCAAATGGGTATGAAAAAATTAATTGAATTATTCCTTTCAGAGAGTAAAAGCGATAAGGAGCTAAACTTTTCTGTTTTTTTTTTTCAAGAACATCAGCAGATTTTCTCTTGACACAATCTAAATACGATCTTAATCTTGTCTTTATCTTAATCATACGACGCACGAAGGGACTATAGTCAAATCATTCAGCGATGCGGTTTTCCATCCGTCGAAGTTGAGCCAATATCCATTTAATGCTTTGTGCGATAAACGATCCCGTAGAGCACCCGGTAAAGAATTGGTCTCTCACTCTTCTCCTTAAGTTTTCGATTGTCCTGTAAAAGGCAGGTGTTCGAAAAA
The DNA here is from genome assembly GCA_947579605.1 of Athripsodes cinereus. Classification (NCBI taxonomy): domain Eukaryota; kingdom Metazoa; phylum Arthropoda; class Insecta; order Trichoptera; family Leptoceridae; genus Athripsodes; species Athripsodes cinereus. The sequence goes on from OX388310.1 coordinate 21,875,045, forward strand.
ATTAAGACATTGTACATCTTAAATTCAGCGATGAGTTTTGCCACCCATCTTGAATGTCTTGATGTTATATTGGCACGAAGAGCATAGTAGTAGTAGTAGATAAACAAATATTAAAAACGAAACTATGTATATTTATATTGTATGTAGTTAGGTATACTCGTACATAATATAGCTTCAATCTTAGATACACAGCGGTCAATGAATCAATCCTTGGCAAAAAATGTACAAGTGCTGGTGAGAAGCAATAATGATTCCTTTCATCCGTTCTATTAAATTAAGTTTTTATACGGATAGATGAAAAAAGAAGACGGAGACATCTCATTCAATATGAGTTAATGTGCTTGGCGATAGAGAAATCAAACACATTTTGTGCGGTGGAAAATTTTTAACCTTAGACAGAATATGGATAGTTATAATATCCCCAATTGCCTCTATAAATATCTATAAATGTTATAACTATCTATATCACCACGGCATCTCGTACAATAAGGATCCCTAGTGGATAAACTACATGTAATGTTTATAAGGTTTTTGACAACTGATAAAATAACCTTTAGATTTGTTTATTGCCACGAACTAACTTGCATATATTGTGCAGTTGGTCTACTAATGACGATGGTTGCCCCACCTGTGGTAAATGTCGTAATGACATGAATAGATAGATTAGAATGAAAAGCAAATGTTGATCAATAACAATACTAGAGACAATTTGTAATCCTAAGAATATTTGATTCCTCGTAAATATTTCTTCTATCTAAACATAAATGAATCTAAAAATCTGTTTTGATAACTTACTAAAGATTATTGATTTATTCTTTTTGCACATCATAATGTATATAACAGTGTTAATAAAACAGTATTAAATTTAAAATACTAAAACGGGATGCAGTGGCAACTAATATGGGTTGCAAAGAAGAGGGGGGTTTTAACCTGTTCAAGTCCGGTACTACCTGGTCTGAAAGGCTGGGTGTCCATGATGGATTTATCCTCATAAAAAAAAATACTCTCTGGACAATGTTTTTCGAAACGCATTTTTTTTCAATGTATAGATTTGTTTATTATATATAAAAATAATAAAACGTAGGTGGTGTATGGTTAGAGCGTTGTACATTTGGCTTGTTAAAATCGACCAATATAATAATATATACATCCCCTATGGAATAACAGGTAAATGAGTGTAGGTATGTAGACACACAAGTGTGCTGTAAGGTATGTATATGTTATAGTGATGTGCCCAATTTACATCAACAACATCCGAATATTGCGAATGTTCTAAGGTCCTAAGTTGAACACCTTGCTTACTAGGAAAAAAATACGTCTCTGTATAAACAAACTGTAACACAAAAATGAGAAGTAAAAAGTACACTATACTCCAGCTCGTCATGAAGGGGGGGATCGAGGGCCGCAGAGGGATCGGCAAAAGACAGCTCTCCTGGCTTCGAAACATTCGAGAATGGACCGGTGACAGAACCATTGGGGAGCTGATTCGCCCCCCCCCCCCCCCGGACAAAGAAGCTTTCTCCCAAATGGTCGTAAACGTTGGGGGGACCAGGGAGCATACGTGAATAAGAAGAAGAACACAAAAATGATGAAATGCTGAAATATTCCAAATTACTATACCAAATCGACAATTTTTTGATGAGGTGTTGAAATTTTAAACTTTGGGTGTTTTTCCTATATTGCGATATAAATTCTATGAAATCGTGAAATATCTCAAACGCCAATTCCAAATTAAAAATTTTGAAAATTTTCAACATTCTCATGTGAAATCGTGAAACACGAAAATAAAAATATGCCATTCGCAAATTTCAAATATTGAACATCACTAGAATGTACATACCTACAGAAGAGTATCTGTTTGCCAATACAGGAGGAAGGTAGTTGGAAAAAACATACTACAAGGCAAATATATTTATTCATATTATAGCCGTGTGTTCATTGTTGGTTGTCGTGTTAACAAAACCGGAAGGGATCCCGAACATTTTCAACTAAATAGAACTGAAAGAATTGAGAACGGCTATATTCCCTTATTATTTATGTTATGTAGTAGTGATTTGTGTAATATTATAAAGTCAACTCTTTCAAAAGCATTTGTTGACAAGTCACGAAATTGGCTTAACGAACCCAACATAATTGTAAACATAATATTTATTTGAGTATAAAATATTTAAAAAAAAAAATACAGAAATGCTTATGCAGTATTATAAATTGTTTTTTATTTATGTTTACACAATGTAACATTTTTCATTATTATGTCACTGCTGCTAAAAAAATCAGTTTCATCGCATTTTTGTCTTATCGTTACTTTCGGAAACAAAAGTCGATAATAAACATTCTCTATTCAAAGTTATTTTGAATCAAGTGATTTACCTATGTATGCAAGTGAGACGTGGACATGGTTAAAGAAGGATGAAAGTGGCATAAATGCAGTGGAAATGAGATCGTTGAGAAGAATGTGTGGTAAAAGTCTGAGAGATCGTGTGCGTAACATTGATATACGAAAGGAATGTGGAATGAAAGTTGGTGTAATAACAAGGATGAATGTAAATAAGTTAAGATGGTTTGGGCACGTGGAAAGAATGAATGAGGACAGAATGACTAAGAAGATATATTTGTCTGAGAGGAATGGTGCTCGGAGACGTGGACGTCCGAGGATTAAATGGCAAGATCATTTAAATCAAATCCTACAGGACGGTCACGTGTTGAGCACATTGAACAGGAGAGCATGCATGAGGAATTGTATGACAGTGACGGAAGCGAAAGATGTATGCAAAGATAGAAGGAAGTGGCGCTCGATCCTTTCTGCCTACCCCGCGAGGGAAGCGGCGTGATGGTATGTATGTATGTATGTATGATTTACCTATTCCCACAGCAAGCAAAATAATTATGATGTCACGTAGTAGAATTCTATAATTAGATAATTTGAAACAAGTGCCTCTTTCTACTATAAATTATTGATCACGAGAGAGACGTCATTCGACTTATCAGGTCATAATCGACACGTCTCTCTTGTGATCAATAACTTGTTTCTTGTAGAAAGAAACACTTGTTTCAAATTACCTAATTATGATGTCTTTATTAAAACACAATACAAATTTATCATTGAAGTTTACTTAAACCATTGGTTTCCTATAAATGTTTTATGGAGAAGTTTTTTTACGAGGTTAACCTCTAAAATAATCCGGTATGATCTGGTGGTCCCTTGACAAATAACCGAGTAAAAATTAAACACAGACAAAAACCCGAAAAACTTTTTATCATTGTTAATCACATACGAGTGAATATCCAACATACCTAAACAAAATACTGTACCGAAATCATAATACAATAGCCTCCCCGTGTACAGATTAATAATGTGATTATGAAATTTATTCAAAAAAAAAATATTAAATACAAATTATAAAGACAAAATTATAATTGAGTACATTTTTCACAGGGTTATATCAAGAATTTTTTTACAGCTTATGGAAAATTGACACTTTTCCGTTTAATTTTATAAAAAAATATAAATTTCCTATTTGATAATATTTTCAATACAGTAGTTATTAAAAAAGCACTGATTTATGTTTTGACGTATTTGTGTAGGTATTTGTCTAAGGAAGATAACAAACAAATTTATATTGAACAACTTCATTAATAGTTCTATGTAATATAAACAACAGTACATGCAGGATAATTATTTAAGTCTATAAATGAAGAAATATTGGGTAAAATTTCGATAAATTTTTTAAATTTTAATTTCATGGAATCTATACATAGAATTTATAAAAAAAGAACAAAAATTTACATAAATATGTCAAAAGAATAAAATAAATAAACTATACCCGATTTTGGAAATCAAATGTACAAACCTTACAAAGTAAAATGCACGATAGGTTTTTAGTAAAAATTCCAATAGGTGAGAATAAATATAGTGCAAAAAAAAAAAAGTATGTTTGAAAATAGAATGGAATAAAATTAAAATATTACTTAACAGAAACCTATCCGCAAAACCAACTAAATGTGCAAATTCCCTTTAGAAGGAAAGGTGTTCCGATGCTTTCGAATCGGTTTAGGCTTGTTTAAGTGAACTTAAACTTTTATAATTTTAGATTCCAGAATACAGCAGCTATCTTTCGGGATATATGATCAATCCTCAATATCATAATATATTCTGATATTTGAATTTCTTATTTTAGAATCCAAAATGTAGTCACCTTTCAGGATCTGATTAATATTTTCAAAATAAAAATATTCTAGTATTTGAATTTTGTTGATAACAAAATAAAATGAACGAGTTAATAAATTCGTTCACAATACAAGAGTATGTAGATAGAATGGGTATTATATAATATTGTAACAACATTTGCTGTAATATAATCATGAAAGTAAATATTTGTGTTTGAGCTTCGCGTTAGGGAGATAATCAGGATTGCTAATTAAGCCTTTATGATTTTATAGGTAGTTGTGTTTTAAAAAAATAAAATTACTTACATCTTCATACAAAAGCTCTTTACACATTTTACAAACCGTATATAAACATGCAAGTGCAATACAATCACAGAATGTTGCTTTTTCAGCTGGTTTCAAATATATCCATACACTTATTGTTTTCCAGGAAATTTTAACACACAAAACTATCAAATTATTACATACGTTATTTTTGTACCACATTTTACTGCGTGCCTTATTGTATCATCGCAAGGGAGAAGCTATCAAATCCACTACTTGGAGGAAAGCAGAAAAATTCGAATTAAATTAATGTATAGATTAGTGACAATGTATTTTATAAACGGTTCATATTATTTTCAAATTTCACCGATAATTTTCTATTTATCGCATTCTCTCTTATTTGACTAATACATTCTCATTTTTGGCTTTAAGGTTTTGAGGTATAGGTACCGACGAAAAAATAAACTCAAGTATATACGCAAGTCAGATAATTTATTCAATAATGGTTCTTACTAATTACTTTAAAAAAAACTTTTCAAATTAGCGAGACAAACGAGCAAATGTACTCAATCACCTAAAACGTGGATGATCCATCATCAGTTAAAATCTCAGTTACAAATATTTGTTTTTTTTTGCAGACGATCAATACATAGCTGAAAAACACGGCGTCAAGACGACTTGTAGAATAAAAATATTGTTATTAAAAAAACTTGCGAAACTACATATGTATATGATAACGTGCATTAACGAATTATTACTGAGATTTTTAGAGGCAACCAGAGGAAAAAGAAGGACGGCGAGCCGCATCAGAAGAAACTGGCAAAGACAAGTAACGTGTTGAACATGTGTATATTGAAAAACTTGGCTTGAAGTAGTCAGAGCCGTCAGAGGTACTAATATGGACAGGGATTTCTGGAAGAAATACATAGGCGCTATGAGTCCCTAATCTGACTAGGATAAGGTAAAGAAGATGTAGTTAATCGCTCGCAAATGAGTGAATAGGCTTAATAAGAATAGAATAAAATATTTAAAAGCTGCAGTGACTGATCTCAAAATGAAGTATAAAAATATATTTCGTAATATAATAAAAAATAAATGACAGCTTATTAATAAACATTTGTTAAGTCTAGACGCAAGATGAGATTCTTCATATTTCGTAATAAAAAGAATAATAACGTTTATTATAAGATGATGAAAAAACAGTGAATGAAAGAAGAGAACGTAATTGGTCTCATTGTTCTCAAGATCTTTCATAATACAATATCACAATAAATTTACATGCGGAATATAACAAAGGTATCTCAAAGGAAAATAAGATATGTTTACTTTATTCAAGCCTTATAATTCTCAAACAATATATTAAAATGAAATAACATCTAGAAATTGTAAGCATTTTATTTCCGTGAATAATCTTTGACCCCGCGTTTCCCAAACCACGGAATCTTATAAGCAGAATATCAAGCTTTTTTTATATCAGAATAAAATATTTACTAAACTTAATTGAATTGTCATATTATTTGATAGTGAGCGCCCTTGAGGTGGATTTTTTTCACAAAACGGCGCTTTACAAATCATCCAAATAATAATAATAATATTGAAAAGAACTATATTAGGTGCATTTAGTGCCATAATATTATAAAATTATATGAAATAAAACATTTTTATGAAAGTTCAAGTAATTGCAGGTAATACACTAAGTACGTAAAATGATTATTTTAACTATATAAGAAATGCAAAACTTAAATTATTTTATATAAATTGGCACCTATTTATCATAAAATGTCTTAAACCCACAGCTTCTAATTGCTTAAAACTGAATATGTAGACCATAAATCTAAATCACAGTAGATCACCAGTTAAAAGTTAATTTAAAACTACATTTGAAGGTATTACTGATTATTACACTTTTTTGTATTTTTAACTTTCGGAACTAATTTGAAAATAATAGATGTTTGGTGTGCTTTTTGTGATACTTGTATATATTAACGCAAAAATATTAAGACCCCTCATCCAGATAAAAAGCTTTTCATATTTAGATTGCTCATAATATATTCGTATATCTAGTGATAAATATGTATAAAGTATGAGATTGTTAGGTTAGGTTAGCATAAATCATTCAAACCAAGAGCCCAAGTGTGCTTTAGTAAAATAAGAATATTCAGTAATAATTAATTAAAAATATCCCCAAGAAGAAAATAAATGGTGGAAGTAGTAGATAAAAAGTTCCTCAAACATTGTTCTGCACTCAGTTTGCCATAAACGCTATGATATATTGTCGGTTTATGGAGTGGAAAATATTATTTTCCATAACTTAAATTCGTGTGAAATTTACGTAGTAAGACAAAGAACGACGTACTCCCATAATAATATTATATGTTTTCTTTCTTCGGAAACAATGGGATTACTTAGTGCTAGTCCTTTTTACCATAAATGTTTATGTTACGTTATATTTTGTGGAAAAGAAATATATCGATCGTATCAAATCGTACTTACATATTATTTAGGACCCATACAAATTCTCACGCAATTGGTAGCGTTATGAAGATGTAATAAAATAAATCTACTTATTTTCATTTTGATTCGTTCAATTGAACACAGTATAATAATTTCCGCTCCCTTTATAGTTATTTATTATTGATTGGAGTACCACGAATAAATTAATCAGTTTTTAAACCAGGAATAAATAATCTAATAATAATTACATATGTGGGGATATCATTAAATGTTTTCATAACTCTATAGAAATATTTGTTCAAATAGCGTGTATTTACATTTCACATACATTTGTATGATAGGAAACGAAAATGTTTTTAGTACTCGTAAATGATCTATTCTAAAAACGATTTAAATTTTGAAATAACGAAAGTCAACAATAGAGTTTACATGAAGGTAATAGAGTGAAATGAGTTTGAATGCAGTTAATGTGCAGAAGTGAGTTATATTATATTCTATGATAAACTTTGTACATTATAAGATTAAGTATAATAATACGGAGTCGAGATGAGCATTCTCTAACAGCTGAGTCAACCGACTAACCTCTGACAATATCCAAATTGTGACCAAAACTTTATGGTGTGTGTTTGACATGATAGACAAAGTCCTGCAGCTCGGTCTCTATTATAATTACTTATATGGGTTTAAGTACTTTCTAACTACATACAACTGCAATTTTACTATGTACCTATTTGCGTAACAACTTTGTATTGGCGGTAAAACAATTCCAATGCAGAGATTGTATACAAATAATATTAAATTGAAAAAAAATATGCAACTAAACCACAACCATGTACGTTATTAAATCTATTTGTGCTTACTCTGGGAAATGCTGATAATCATGGAGCGAAGTTAATTCAGTATAAAAGTAAATTAAATGCATGTTATTTTAAATCAATTAGAGGTTTCTGAAATTGATGAAAACATCTAGGTATGTGAAGTTTATATCTAATCTCCGATTATAAAATGCACTCTACTCACTTGTAGAAAGTATAATCTTTATTTCTAACTACTTTATCAAGACACAAACGCTGTAGTCAGCGAACTAATGGACTCACTGCGTGTATTAGGTACTAAATGTTCATGCTCTCAACTTCATCGCTCAATTTTACTTTTATTTTCTTGTACTATCGTAAACATTTAATTTCTGTACACTTCTAAGAAATCTATATCCGCAATATCACAGCACCACATTAATATTTCCCTGACATTCTCATAAAAACTCTATCAAACCCAATACTTGGAAAATCTTATTTTAAACTCTTACAGAATTGTAAGTTACAGAAGTGTACTAAAAAAAGTGAAAGTTTTTTTATAGATCCACGAAAAATATATGAATATTACAAATAGAAGAATGCTGAAGTTCTGAATGATACATAATAATATAATAATATGCAGAGAAGTAACATTGTGAAATATGTTTCAGTTTAAAAATACACAATTATTATTATTATATTTCCATTATTATTATCATCATGAAGACTGACATCGCGTGATTGGGATAAAGGGAAGTAGGAGCATTGTTGTTATGATTATTATACTAGCTAGTTACCCGGTGTATTTAAAAAAAAAAGATATATTAATATATTATCTGGATTTTGTTATGAACCCAAATACACCCTTTGTCAATCCTAACAAGACGAAAGACGTCTCTCTCGTCAAATAAACAAATAGTAGAATAAAACATTTGTTTTATTTATTTCGCTATGGAATTCTACTTATGGAAACAAGAGCAGACACAGTACGAACAAAAAACCTACTAAGAACATCAAAGATGAAAACATTACGTGCTATTGCGGGCAAAACTCTCAGAGACAGAATAAGAAATACTGAGATTAGGAACATATGCAACACGGAGGATATCGTAAGATGGAGTAGGAAAAGGAGACGATTCTGGAGAGACCATGTAGATCGGATGGCTGAAAGCAGAATCGTACATATAGCTGCTAAGGAAACACCAGTCGGTTCATGTCCCCGAGGAAGACCACCAAAAAGATGGAAAGACAGCTGATCTTCAGCACCACAAGAAACGTTAACTTCTGAACTAACAGATCGATGATCTACATCAAGAGGAAGAAGAAGAAGAAGGAATTCTACTACCTAAACACTGACACAGTGAATAAAATAGGAACGTTCCAATTTTAATTGGTATTCTATAAACTCTAAAATTGTTCCTAATTAGAATTTTATACAATTTATATCATATATAGAATAAGAATGTCAGTTCCGTTAGTTCAAGTAAACTTGATTATAAAATTTTGGAACGTTCTTATTTTAGTTTGAATCAATATAGAATAGGGAGTTGTGTTTTTTTTTTCAATTAATAACGCTGTTTTTGTGTAATCATGATTACTTCTTCTTTCTTTAATTTCGTGGCAATCACCCGATGAAAGTGAATTAATTTGTGTAGGATTAAACCCAATCTTTTACGCATTTATTACATTACACCAAAATAGACGGAATAAACATACCAAAGGTATTATCATTGCTAAATCATAATAATTTCAAACATGAAAATAATTTTATACATTAAGATGATGTTGTACGATAACAACTGATCGTTTATTCTCATAAAACAGTCAGATTGAAATATTACTTTGGAAAACAATGAAGAAGGAGGTCGCTGCGGTTGATGAAGGTATTCCTTGTTGAAATGTACCTACTCACCTACCTAGTACCTACCTACCAACCCTTATACCTTCCTACCAAACACTAACCCCCTGTACTACTACTACAACAACTGTCGTGAAAGATTTACTGAAATAATCACTTGACCAAGGAAGCATTGTGGATTATTGTAAATACCATATTATACCTACATAATAACTAGATGCCGTATCCTAATGCATGTCTTATTTATTATTTTTACACATTATCATTATACCTTCATATTTAATGTTTTGAGTATTGACTAAAAATATTCAAGTCAACATTCAACTATTTTTTAAGAGAGTAAATTTCTTTATAATATTTACACAGTTTTCAACGGTAATGTAAAACAACAAAATTTCTTCAAAATTGATCAGAGATCATGCTTTGAGGGATGAATTGTTTATTCAGTAAAATATTTTACATAATTATAATCTGTTGATGGTTCATATTTCTGTATTTTTTACCAATTAAAATTTAACTGTATCTTATTATGAATAATTGATCATTCTAAATAAAATATCTAAAAACAAAAGTCATTAAGTATTGATTAATCATCTATTACTAAGCATTATTTAATTATATGAGTAAAAATCTTTCGTGACATAATTGTGTGGCGAGTTTTCCACTATGTTTTAAATTATCACTTAAAATTTTAATAGGTCTGCAACCGGTTTCGACACGGTAGTATCATTTCACGAGCAGATTCAAAATTATTTTTTATTTACTTGTTTTGTTCTAAAAACTAACAAAAATTATTTAAAAATATTTGATATTCACAATAGTTCCACACACGACATATTTTATACGGATTATGACAATAAGGTAGATATTATTATGTGCTGTAGGTATACAAAAAGGGTTACCTGTGATTGTGACAGACAGATGCATTCCGTTGGACAGACGTTTGGTGTAGGTGTGTAGAAGTTATCCGACAGTGTGACAGTTATCCAGCTGAGACACATCAATAACTGCCACAACATCGCGCGGGGCGCCACTGTAACAACAAAACAAACACATACACAACAATTAATTCAACTTGAATTAAGAACATGTTCCAGGTAAATTCAAATCGAAAACATCGAAATAAAGCCGCATATACCTATATTACACCTAGTTCAGCAATAATATGTTACTCTACTATACACTCATGCTAGCGACACATTTTTTTTTCATTATCTGCGTTTCAACAGGTTATTACAATAAGTATTTGACATACCTTCCATTCTATAAGTTTCGAGTGTCCTGTAAAGGTTTTTCAATCGTCCTATAAAATAAATAAAACACCCCGACAGAACATTTATCATCTTCAATTTAACGATAAGTTATGCAACCTATCCTGAACTTCTAAGCTTTTATTGAAGTCACGGAGAGAACGACTGGCATGTTGATAACTTGCAGTTCATCCGTTGACTAACCCATTTTTAGCAATACCATGCCGACATGAATGAATGAATTTTACATATTATCAACTCGATATAATATTATTATATTAATTATTAATATTTACCGGTAAACTATTCTGCTTTTATCGATTCTTTTTCTATTTATATTTTTTTTCTTTCTACTAATCTATCCATATTTTATTTCACGTAATCACTTAATAATATGTTTTATCCGATCGATACAGGCGCCTCACTAGCTCCAGTGAAGCGGCTAAAATTATTTTGTGGTACCTAGATGGTTTGATATTGATTAGTGCACATTTCAGAGAATATAAATAAATTAAGAACATAATTAATTGCAAAATGAACACATGTATATTCTACAGCTAAGTATCTTAAAAAGGAGCTCAGATTTCATCATGTTACAAACACTTCGTGTTAACTATTGGTACGAGTAGCTACCTCGGACAAAAGTTCTAAGTTGGTAAAAGATATCTAAGTGCATCGTCATTATGTCATACTCGGTAATAGTATTTAGAAGTGGTAAAAGCCGTTCTCTCTTATTACAGATAAAAAATACACCACACATGCAACAAAAATGATTTAACATATTTGTTATGGAAGTAATATCTACACACTCAATTTTATTCAAGAAATAGCTATTTTTAAAATAATCTACACATTCAATAATAGGTATAAGATGTTATCATAAGATTGACTTGCAGATGTAAAAACATATTTTCCGTAAAATTTTGGAAACAGACAATTATACAATACATATATGTATGTCAAAATACATGTCAATACATATATGTATGTCAACAGATGACAATATTGCATAAGCCAAAAACCAGTAATGTTTACCAAAATGAAATACCTACATATATTACCTTTCATACATCGAAACAGCGAGAATGTGAAAGAAGTATTCCAAGCCAAGTAACTCTCACTGGATTTTTTTTCCTCTAGAATTTTACATTACCAATAATAATTTACTTAATGAATAACCTTACCAGTTCATTAATCTCGCTACCATCACGGTATCTCCCTCTAGTGAGATAGTCATTGGATTCGATGCATTTGGATTCGATGCATTTGGATTTGATTGCATTCTTTTCCGTTGAACTGGTGTTGTTCCATTTCTAGTTTATCAATAATTCTATTTTTTAATTATTTTTACAAGACCCTAGAATCATTACATTGTTTATTCTTTGCCAAATAAATCTCAAAACTTGATTTCTTTCAATCAACCCCAAAGAATACTTTTTCAAAGGGATAAATCGGTATACTCAATTTATCAAAGATACATAAAAATAAATAAGCAAGACTTGCAAAAGAAATAATTTGATTTAAAAAAATTGCGAATGATAAGTATTGTATTATTAATTCAAAAGATAAAATTAGCCACAATACGAGAAAGCCGTATATTTGAAAAACACAAACAGTGTAATTGATTCCATTAGCATATCATTCTTTTTGTTACGTTCGCTTGTTTATTTCGTTACGTTACCAGTGTGAAAGAATGAAAGAAACATGTTATTAAATCACATATCAGAAGCTCAAAAAATATGACATGCGGAATAATTGTATTTTCATACGTTACGAAAAAAACCGTATAAAAATAAAAGTATTCTCTTATTTTTAAAAAACAAATATGTTACGGAACATTCTCAAGGTTTATGATAAATGATAAAATATCCTAAACAACATCTCTTGTTTTCTGTTAAGTAATAGTACGAATTCATTTTGAAAACATAACAACTCCACAAGTTACAGACGCCGCGCTGGCCGCCGCTCCATGGAGTTGTCGTGCTTTGAAACAAAAATGATTTATTTGAGTTGCATAACGTGAAATACGTAGATTTTAAGGAAACAACACCATGGTTAGAAAATCCGCGATATAACCACAATAATCATAATAAAATGTAATTTATTATTTATTTTATTTACGTCCGTCATATTTCAAGATTAATAAAATAATATTATGAAAATCTTTCCGTGTATTATTGTGATTTATGTTTTTTTATTGTAAATATATACGTCTATAATCTTAGCTTTAAGCATATTATCGTGTCTCGGAAAAGTTTTGAATAAAAATAATAAATTTTGTTTGTCACTGCAAGCCACAATCCTATCGCGGCTAATCCTTGGATACATTTCAAAGAGAAAAATGTTTTATTTCAACGAATTTCATTTAGACGTGTATTTAATAATATTTTTTAGTGTACATAACTGGATATTTATAGAAGTCTTTATTTATATCAAATTAATTTTATCATTTTGAAATATCTTCTTATCATATAATTTGCATTCAAAAACTTTATCACTGTCGATGTCACAATACAAAATAGTTTGTGTTGTACTGTTATATTACGTATATATTGACAAAACGTTCAATTGATGAATGAATAAGTTTACAGACTTGTATAGATGTAGATGTAAATAAGTCAAATCAAATATAAATAATCATTGTATGTACAGCACAACATTTCAAAGAATTCGGATCATTGAAACTTTCTCATTATCATCGTTAATAATAAAGCGCAAGTATTTCTTTAAAACAACACATAACAATAATAATAATAATACAAGTAGATGTTGATGAGTCTGTTCTTCTGAAAACCTTGTAGTTGCCATCACTTAGTGAGATGGATTTGAATGATTAATGCTTCTTGTTAATAAGTACTACTGTTATACCATCAGACTCACTCACCTCCACAATATACTGCTGAAAGAAGATCTTAGGGAGGGCCTATACTTATTTACTTCACTTCCTACACTACACCCACTCCCTCCCCCACTCCCCAAGTCTCCATCACCTAGCTAATGATTTGTGTATCTTTCTTCTTGCTAGATTTTCCATCTCTAAATGACGACACCTTCTTCAAATCAAGATCCTAGTGCAGATCAACCCAAATGCGGACTAATTTTTCATTTGCGAGTACATGACTTGTCTGACATAGATTTATCATATATAAGTCGCCTTGAATAAAGTCATGTAATAAAAAAAAAATCAAACAGAAATTATAGTAAAATAGTTACAATTCAATCATAAGCTATGTAATCTATCTTAAATGAAAATTTGTATAGCGACCTTTATGTTTCTTACATGGAGTTATTACACTTGCTACCTTACTTATTTTAGATGCCTTATTGTTAAAAGATTATAATTTAAGAGCAAAATTTTTCATAATTTACCTTTAGTTACATATCAACGAAAACAATATTAATACTGTTTCTATAAAATAATTTATAAATATGGCATTAATTATTATCACCCTCAAGACAATTTTTAACTATTTTTCCAGATGGAGTTTAACATTTCACTTATTGTATACTCGTATTGTAAACATGATAGGTATAATTTAGTTTTTGTTATTATTATTTGGACGTTGAGTGTATTTGAAAATCATAAAACAAAGATATATACAAACACTTTTCTGGCAACGTAGTAAGAAACTTGTAAAAATATTATTCACCTGTGAATTTTTTTTTCTTTCTTTTTTTCCAAATTGCTTTAGATTATTGATTTTATTTTTATCATGTTTTTTTTTTAAGTTAATACTTTTGGGTTAGTTGGAAGATATCGCGCCTTTGCGATAAACTCGCCCTCTGTATATTGATTGTATTTAATTTGAATGTATACCTTTTATGTAATTGTTTTTAATCAATGTACAGTAAAGAATGAATAAATAAATAAATAAAAATAAATAAAGCTACTCAAGTAATCAATCTCCTGAAATCAAGTTTCCCAACAAATTCGTTGCATAGCTCGATTTTTTTTTTTGTTTTTTTCTAAAGCGTTATTTCTGTTAATTATAGCCCATAGTTTAATCGAAGTCTTTGTATTGATTAACCTGTACACAGATCAAAGTGTTCCCAAAAATAATGTTTTGTGTCTCTCTATTATTTTTGGCAAGCATCAAACTATTAACACGTAAAACAGTTTACTCTAGTGCATATTCTATATAAAAACACAACATACTTAGTTGCACGATCGAAATAGGTCAGGTGAGGCTCGCAAAAGTTATGAACGTACCTAAAAAAATCAATTGTTTATAATAATATAATAAAATAAAATTAGCAAACATTGTCTTTTTCTTCTTCTCAGCCCACTCCCATCCTCTCCTACACGAAAACCTCTTTCATTCATTTCATACCACACGAGCCTGCGCCGTCTATCCAGTTGACGACAGCGTGTAGATTAATATCTTCCCTCCACCAAACTGGTCGTTTTTCTATGCTCCTAGATGTCTCCAAAGCGTTAAAGACTTTGGCCATTTGTCATATTATGATATAAACATGCAAACTGTCTTCTCCGTACCAACAAAAATTAAGGCGTTTAGAACGGTTGGTAAACCTCATCGCTGAATTAAGATTACAATAAGTAATCCCGCAATAAATTTTAAAATCAATATACTATACTATACTACTACTATACTATACTACTACTATACTATACTACTACTATACTATACTACTACTATACTATACTACTACTATACTATACCCTCACGCCGTGTCCCAGGTGGGGTAGGCAGAGAGAACGGAACGCCTTGTCAATCTATCCTTACATACTTCTTGCGCTTCCTCTACATTCATCCAGTTTCTCATACATGCACGCCGATTCCTCTTACTTAACACGCGACCGTCCTTGAGAATTTGATCCACTTGGTTAAGCCACGTAGTTTTTGGACGTCCGAGCTTTCTCACACCCTCTCTTTCAGTTTTCAGTTAAATGTTTTTTAAAACTCTCATAATGTTATGAAGACGACATGATCCATTTTGATCTTGCAACGACGATTTGCTCTACAAAATATAACGTTAATATTTTTAAATAATAACAAAGCACTCATGCGAAACGATTTCATGAAAACAGTTTCAAATATTCGGCATGAAAAAATTTGTTTGACACATTACTGAGTGAGTTGGATGAAAATAAAAAAAAAAGATTTTTTTTATTCCGTAACATTGTGTAGGTATTATTTTGCATAAATGGCAACAAAAAAATGTCCATCACATAATAATACATATACACGTGCGTGTAGCTCATAATATGGATGGTATAATTCAATAATGTGTCAAGTCACAAAATCGAAAAAATCAAACCCAAAAATGGTATCTACGTTCTGCTAAAATTATTGAGCGGCTAAAATTATTGAGCGACCAAAATTAACCAAAGTTACACTACAAGAAAGTTGAATCTAAAAGAGATTTTCGGAAGTCCAAGAGAAGTATTCTCAGATACTTCTTCTAAAGATATACCTATGTCCATTGCTGCGTCCAGGATTTTAGGCTACTCCAAACTAAATCTAGATTACCCTCTGGAGTAACTACATTTAGTTTACTCATAGCCCATACATCATTATAATTGTTGATACACATCGATTTTTCAGTTTGAAATTGATGCAAGTTGATACATTGTTGTGTGACAATATCCATATAGCAATATTTTGCAGCCATTAGTGAGTTAATGGTGTGATACATATTTATAAATGCGTTTACCTGGGGGGATTAAATCCATCCCAAATTATGTATTTAAATGAGACATCTTTTTTTCGCGACAGGACATTTTTAAATCATTTGACTTACTTGTAATTCCAATTCTAGGACAGCAGGTTTACGGAATACAAAATTTAAGTTCATTAAATGAATATTAGTTAAGAATCTGCTCCAGAAATATCTGTCTGAAATTCGTGAATGGCGGCGTACAGATAGCTGAATGCGAACGTCAATCATCAAGCAAAAATCTAAAATCTTTCGTCGACAATTCGGAGCATTCTCCGACGAAATATTCGAATGAATGTCTTCGTTACCCGTCCATGAGACGTAATTTATTTATTAATAACATTTTTATTATTTGAAAAACCATGATTTGCGAGCCGAATGTGTCTTTTTGGTATTTTGAGTGTGGTTCTTCCATAAAATACCTCTGGAAAAAATGAGATCTCAAACTTTAAGAAATTAGTACTCTACAGATGTTTTAATTGGTGTATTGAGGATATTAAGTTCTTGTGGCTAATGAGTTTTCTATCCATTAATTTTATCAATCTCATCGTACATATGCCAGCGAAACTTTTGCATAAGGTTCTTAGCACTACCGTTCAGTATCAAGTTTTTTTTATATTATAATCAATTGCCCTTGGCGTCATTGGATAGATCTCCGCTATAGCCCCAGCGAATTTATTCTTTAAAAATTTTTATTTGTTAATTCTTTACTGTACATTGATTACAAACTTTCATTTACTTACAACCGAATTTACTTAGGAAACAGTCTTCCCTTCCACAATATGGCTTACTAAATAGTTGATTTTGAAATTGAATTGAAATTGAAAATTGAAATCAATCTGGCCTTGTGCACACAGCATATGCGCAGGCTCTTACTTCACATCTGTCCGCATTTATTGTGGTCAGATCGGATTTTGTTCATTTTTGACCATTGTTTGCGTAGAACATTAAGCTCTGATAGGTACTGCAGGGTTACTCTTGACAAAACTAAACACGATCTTAATCTAGTCTTGATCATGATCATACGACGCACGAAGGGACTATGGTCAAAAACACCGCGCTACTTCTAACGCGCGATCGGTTTAGTGTATTTTTGGCCAATAGTCACTTCGTGCGTCGTATGATCAAGATCAAGACTAGATTAAGATCGTGTTTAGTTTTGTCAAGAGTAACCCTGCTGATTAATAGATATAAACATAAATCGTTATATTACCATTCATTCAGTATGTTTCAAACGTAATTATTTATTTTACGTAATTATCTACCATTGCCCCCAGACGTACTGTTTTCCTAATACGGTACATTCTTTAAATTATTGTTACATTTTGTCTTCATTATAACGTTAGCATATTATTATTTGTCTTATACTCCAGTAGAGATGCTTTACTCCTTCTTGTATTAACTAGGTACGTACTGAATAATCCTCTTCCTCTCCTGTCCTCTACGTCCAATTCTTTATTCTAGATAATTTACCTCAAAGCTATAATAATTACAGTGTTTCACAAACTTTTTCTAATGATGTATTTCATTTACTTATACTTTCTTATGACAAAAATGATCATAATTTAATGATTACTTTTCATATGGCACATTTGGTATTAACTTTATAATCATTCTTTCCAACCTCAGATAATTCTTGTGGTCCAGTACTTGAAAAATATCGATGATGCAGTTTGAGTATTCAAACCACATGAAAAATATAAAACAGTTATTTATTTAACCATGTCAGACCTAGATAACTCTGCACAGAAGTTCAAGAAACGCAAAAATATCAACCATTCACTTTGGGGAGAGAATAAGTAAATGTGCTTAATTTCATTGATGTTTGCCCCCTTTACAGTTAATAGTTCCAGACCCGACGCTGGTTATTTTCTTCCACATATTACTATCGTGAAAATTGATATATTAAAAAAAAATCAAAAAAAATTACTGATAAAATTCGATAAGCTAATTATTTCAAAAATATTTAAAAAAATAATTATATTTATTTTTTTACGCGGCGGCAGAATTGCCATCCACGCTTCTGAGCATTTTACTACCAGATAAGTCTTCATAAGATCAGTCATGGTCACACAAAAACTTAACAGTCTAATGCTGGGAAAAATTCAACTATCCAAATAAACAGTACTTATATCAAAGGTCAAGCTCAAAACGCGGGTTCAAAATACCAGCATTGCGCCCGAAATATCTGTGTTCAGAATCTTTCTAACAATATTCCAAGTGTTTATTAAAATAGATTTTTGAATTTTTATAGATAAATTAACCGGTAAATCTTTTTTTTTCTCAGTCTCTCCCTTTTTTATATATATGTGTGTATGTATGTATGTTTGTATATATGAATATATGATATATTTTTTTATCTCTTTTTTCCAAATTGCCTTAGATTTTTGCTTTTTTTTCTCATATGTTTTTTTTTAAGTTATTACTTTTGGGTTTGTTGGAAGAGATCGCGCCTTTGCGATAAACTCGCCCTCTGTATATTGATTGTATTTAATTTGAATGTTTACATTATATGTAATTGTTTTTTATCAATGTACAGTAAAGAATGAATAAATAAATAAATCTTATTTTTGTAAATTATTTATTAGTAAACTTCGCTACATACTTAACAACTATTTTTAAATAAAACGAATTATATTTATGTGGTTAATCTATAAACAACTTGGCTAATCCTATAAACTTTTGGTTGAAACAATTTTAGATACTGCGTTAAAACTTTTATTTAAGCTTTTTATTATTCACGGGTGTCATATGCTAACATAATATGTAGGTATACACCTGTTTGTAATGATAATAGTAAAATTATTTACAACGGCACAATATGGCGCGCCGCACGATTTGAAAATCACCGTTTTGTGAAATTGTTTCTGTTTGTCATGTAGAGTATCCTCCAGCTGGAAATTACTGAGAAGAATTAAAATTCTCATAATACTCGTGAAAAAGGAAAACAGACAGAGAAGCAAATAAAATAATTGAAATTAATATGTGGAGGAGTGAAAGAGATAACAATAACGGTAAAAGATAATGACACAGTGAATCGTCCACGGTAAGAAACAAATGTACACATATTTTATTGCGACATCAAACACTTTTGAAATAATATACATTGTCTTATATATCTATCGTTCTCTTTTAGTTTTAGTACGGGGTCTAAATATTTGTTTTCTTTTTTGATATGAATTTTTTACTTTTCACTGTTGTAATATGTTGAAATAAAATTTGTTTTTATTTATTTTATTTATTTATTCATCATCATCATTACAAAACATTTGAAAATACATATGGACAGAAATAATACACACAATCACAAAGCAAAGACAATGCATCATCCTACATAACCCGCATTCATGATTTAACCCTTTGCTATACAATACCAAGCCCACAAGTTAGTCATTTATTACAAAAGTTATACAAAAAATGAAAAAAAAAAACAAAACATCAATCCAACATGCATAAAAGGCAGCCAAAATAGACAACTGCGCGTGCGCGCCGGTACAAGCAAGTTAATCAGGACTATGCAGTCATAACCCGCATCAACCTCACTAGGCGAGTGCCTGTATCGAGGCAAGCCACTACAAAACATCAAGAAAGTACCGTAACAACCAATCCACCTTGAAACCGCACAAAGAAATTACACAACATGTAGAAATAGCCTCTTCTTTGCTTCCTCTCTACCCGTGTCAAGCAACCACTCCTTTAGCCCCCGGCTGAAGCATCTCCACCCACCAAACAACCTTATGTGCTCGGAAACAGAGTTGTAGAGCCTCGGGGCAAGATACCTTGCTGAGCGCTGTCCCAGGGTTGTTCTCACTGGCGGAACAAACATAATACCTCTTGTAACCGAACGAGTACCACGCCGGTCCACCAATTGTTATGTAAGATGTGTATAAATTCTAGTATATTCAATTGTCTTTTCTGTCGTAGAATCCTTAAACTATACTATACTACCACAGCATATCCCACAACTGAGGTAGTCGTCAGAGCAACGTACACAACAACATCTCCGTACCAACAAAAAAATCAAGACATACAGGATGGTTGGAAAACCTCATCGCTGAATTTAAGATGTGAAATATCTTTATTTTTCGAACACCTGCCTTTTACAGTACACTCGAAAATTTGCAGAAAAATGTGGAAGACGAATCCTTTGCTGGATACTCCACGGAATCTTAATTACGTGTCGATAGAAAAATTATCATTTACATTCAAAACCCTAATTGAATAATCATTTTGCATTGAGAACAGATTGACTTGAGTATATCTTGTGTAATATTTCTAAATCATGAGAAAGTTTGAAATCACAATATCGTCCAGAAACATCCAAATGTGTCAACCAACACAAATATTATAAGAGAATCGTTATAAAAAATATACTACATAAAACCAAAATAATGTATTTATCATAAACTTGTCTAATTCCCTTATCGAAGTTGTTTATTTTTATTAACCCCTTTCAGATATAAACAACAAAAAGTGAAAGATAAAAATATGATCCAAACTGCGGTGGGTAGAAACACAAAGTTTCTTCTCATACTCCATACTATATCGTCAATACCAAATGCCTACATTCACAACTACTGTATTATATCTATGTATTTGGGATAAAGATCAACCCAGCTGCAATCTGTAAGATGTTGAAGTAAGTATTTATACTTAACCACAATGTGTCTGAATGTTCAATATTGTAATTGTTGACAAAATTATTATGTAGGTATTTTAAGCGCTGATGCTTCAGAGAATATGCTCATTTCTTGTCAGAAATATTGTCCAAACAAATCGATTGAAACTTGGTTAGAAATCCGAACTCTAATATTTTTTTACGTTATTGTATTGAAAAAAAATGTGTGCGCGCCCTTGTGGTGATGTTCCACAAAAAGGCGCGATTGCAGATGTCTAGAGCATCGTTAATATTATAACGTTCGATTTACATTGCCATTTGAGTCACCTATTCCCACAGCATTCCCAACGCTATTATAACGTTGTCACAGTTATATATGTATATTGAGAAAGAGAGTTGCCTTAATACATATTATATATAGATAACTACAACTATACTATACTATACCCTCACGCCGTGTCCCAAGTGGGGTAGGCAGAGAGAACGGAACGCCAAACAGATCTATCTTTACACACTTCCTTCGCTTCCTCCACATTCATACAGTTTCTCATACTCGAACGTCGGTTCCTCTTACTCAACACGCGGCCATACTTTTTTTTTTTTAATTGTATCGATTCTTGAGAATTTGAGAATTTGATCCACGTGGTTCTCGGACGCCCGCGTTTTCTCACACCCTTTCTTTCAGACAAGTATATCCTCTTTGTCACTCTTACCTCGTTCATTCGTTCAACATGCCCAAACCACCGTAGTTTTCACTCTATCACGCAGCTAACTACAATATATACAGCAGCAGATAACTACAATACCTGATGAATTATTCCTATAATATGTATTGTTATCTTAGAAGGTTTTAACTAATACATTTTGATAGAATATTTTAAGTAGGTATCTACTCTTATAATGAAAATGTTGCCTAGAAAAAAAATATTAATCATTAAATTGAACATGGCATATTATAATGAAATGATATTTAAACAAAACATGAAAAATGATATGCTTAATAGATACATAATGTATTTAGTACTCAACTGGGTATAGGTAGTGATTATACAGGATATGCTCGTATTAATAAACAATCATGTATCGTATTAATAAACAATCATGTATAGAAACGAACAGACTCAAATATTTATTAGATTTCAGTCTGAGATCTTTTGTTGAAAGTTTCATTTGGGATGCACACAGCCCTCAAGTAAAGTCATGGGGAAAAATTTCTCACGTAAACATAATATACACACAACACAATCCCATTACGTGACAGTAGTATGTAGTAATATCTACGTGTGTACTCTATGTGTATGTGTGTGTGTGTGTGTGTGTACTGATTTGAGTGTGTGGATTAAAATAATAGCTTAATACATACATAGCATCGTTGTATCTGATTATATTTTATTTGTTTGAAAACTAAACAAATTTGACAAAACTGCTTAGAAATAAAGACACAATTGTAGAGTAAATACTAAATCCCAATATAAATATTTGACTTTGTACATATGTGTGTGCCTTGTTTGAAAAAATCATCATTCGTAAAAAAATACTTTACCTCTACTTCTATACCCTCACGCTCTTTCCCAAGTGCGGTAGGTAAAGAGAACGGAACGCCATAAGTTCTTCTTATTTCATTTTACGGCAATGCACCCGCAATCGAGTGATTTATGCCTTGATTTCACAATAAAATGCATTTCACAAACAATAATCAGGACGCAATATGCGTCATCACAACGCTCAGTATCAAATACATTTACCCTTTTATCATATTCGTCACAAAATCAGCAAATATACAAGTCAAAAACGATGTATAGGAGAATAGGTACAAGCACATAATACCACAATATACAACGGTGGTCGAAGTGGGACAGAGCTATACAAAGTAGGAATCTACCGTTTCGCTCCCTCCCATGATTCCAGCCTACCAGCATAATTATTGTGTTGTTTACAATAACAAACTGGGAACGGTTTTTCAAATTATGTTTAACTGAACATTAGAAACATAGTCAAATAATATTGTTTCTTTTATTCCATCACACAATGCAATCATTTAAATAATGATATAAAATTGAATGAACTAAATAACAAATATAAGATTATGCATATATACTACGATATTTTATGTATCATCTGTACGATCTTATTTTTCTCATTTTTCCATCAGATGTTCTTACTATATTTTTTAAGATGATTTATGAGAATTCGATTGATAATCAGTGAATTTTGAGATAGAAGGGAGTGAACTGATATGGGAAATGTCGAGCAGATTTTTCTTATTTCAAAAATAAATTCTTGGTTGGGCAAAAGGGGGCAACCAAAGAACACGTGGTCAGCCGTTTCAGAATTCTCTCCACATTCGCAATCTGGAGAGTCAACAACATTAATTCTAGCCAGGTGTGAGGCCAATACAGTGTGACCGATCCTCAATCTGCAAAGTAGAGTAATATCAAGTTTCGGCAGTTTGGCATCCAGAAACCACGGTCTAGATGGAATATTTGTTTGAATTGATCTATAATGAGAGCCAGTCACTGAGTTATTATATATGTAGTTCCACTTCTCAAAAATTGATATTTTGGCTGCACTGATGCAATCGTCAACTGGTAACATAAAATCGTGGGGTGACAAGCCGTCAACGCAAGCGTCTCTAGCCAAATCATCCACCCTCTCATTGCCACTAATACCCATATGCGAGGGGATCCAGGATATCACTATGTCTAGGTTTTTTTCATTCGCCTCCCATAGAAATCTTTTAATGTCGAGGATGAGATGGTTATTTGATGAAGTGTGATTTTTAGAACGGAGGTGGGATACAACACTGAGCGAGTCAGTGAAAATGACAGCACGTGGAAGAGAATTACCAACAATGTATTTTAATGCCTCTTTGAGGGCTACGCACTCTGCTGTAAATATTGATGCAGCAGACGGAAGACACAATTTCATTTCAAGGTTCTGATTTGGTGCATAAAAGGCAGCACCACACTTACCATCCTGAAATTTGGAACCATCTGTGTAAAATAATGCATAGGACGGCCATCTACTGTGTACAATTTGGAGAAATAGCTGGTTAACAATGTTTGGATCGAGTAAAGACATGGATCTGTCTAGTCCTATTGATTCAACAATATTCGAAGTTATGACGGCGGGAGGTATTGCGATATTTGATGGACGGGTCTGGTATGATAAGAACCATTTCTGGGATATATATTCCCAAGAAGAACACAGGAGAGGGTACTTCCTGTTTCTCCAGTAAGGCTCATTCAAGCAATGACTCAGCAATAATTGTAATTTAGCAATAAGGATGTGTTTGTGTAACATTCTTTTGATAATAAATTTGAAGGCTAAAAACTCCCTCCGGAGCGACAGTGGCATATCGACGCATTCTACTTGTAGAGCAATTACTGGAGATGATTTCATTGCTCCTAGAATTAGTCTGAGGCATTTGTATTGGAGTCTGTCAAGTTTCAAGGACAGATAGTTTGGAAGAGGATCCATTAAAAAGCTCCCGTATTCAAGATGACAGCGAATTAGAGCAAAGTATAAGGTTCTCAAGGTAGAAGGGTGAGCACCCCACCAGACTCTAGTTACAGCTCTTAGGATATTTATGTTTTTTTCACATTTTGAAATAACATTTTCAATATGCAGGTTCCATGAAAGTTTGCGGTGGAGTGTCATGCCTAAAAATTTGACTGACTCCTTCATTGGAATTGGAGTATTATTGCAGCTTATTTGGCAACCAGGAGATTTGTGTTTATTAGAGAAAACAACTGTTTGGCTCTTCGTAGGAGAAAGGGACAAGCCATGCATTTCCAACCAGTTATTGATGGCATGGAGAGATGTCTCCAAATTCTCAACCGCACGACACATCGAATTATGAGAACTATATAAGACAAAGTCATCCGCATATTGAAGTATATTGCAGGACGAGTGGATGGATGTTCGAATATCCAGAGTGTACACATTAAATAGGAGGGGACTCAAAACTGATCCCTGTGGGAGGCCTCTGTAAGCCCTTCTTTCCACCAGACCATTTGCCGATTCAAAGATTAGGCTCCTTTCACACATTATATTAAAAATAAGACAACATAACAAGTCTGGGACTCCGATAGAACTTAGTTTATCGTGTAAGATGGGAAGGATGACACTATCGTATGCACTGGAGATATCCAGAAAACAAGCAATCAGGTCATTTTTATTTGTTCTCGCTATCTGAATATCGGTAACTAAAATGCTCAAGCTATCAATGCATGATCTACCCTTTCTGAAGCCAAACTGCCATGGTGGGAGTAAGTCATTACTTTCCAGAAATCTTTCCACTCTGTATTTAATCATGCGTTCCAAAATTTTCAAGAAGCAGCATGACAAAGCAATGGGTCGATATGATGAACTCAATGATGGATCCTTTCCAGGCTTCAAAATTGCGACAATCGCTTGTTTTTTCCAGCTATCTGGAATTTTTCCCGACTTTAAAATTTGATTATACAAAGTTAATAGTTTAAGCAAAAATTGTTGTGGAAAATTTCGAAAAAACGAATATGGAATGGAATCTGGCCCAGGTGCAGAATCTTTTGTTGAATTTATGGAGATGGACAGCTCTTCAACAGAAAAAGGAACAGTGAGGCAACATGTTTGAGACTGCATTCCAGGTCTTTTTTCAAGCTCCTGGTGGACTGGGACATATGGAGGTGCCTGTTGGTCAATAAAACTTTCCATCCAAGAGAGATCAGACTTATTTGGTCTGAGGGTAAACGAACCTTTAAATTTTCGGACTGAATCCCAAACTTCCGAAGTTTGAGTATCTGGTGAAAGAGAATTGCAAAATTCGACCCAACCCTTTCTTTTTTTCCTTCTCAGAAGTTTCTTTGTGCGTGCCTGCACACTGCGGACATTCAGAAAATTTTCTAGTGACATGTTTTTTTTGAAATTTTTAACAGCTTGAGACCTTAAATGAACCGCCTGTGTGCACTCGTTATCCCACCAGGGGGGAGAGTATGTAAAAGATTTTCGTGGGGTTGACGTAGGAATTGCTACATTTGCCGCGTCTGTGACAATCTTAGAAACCATCACTGCATACCCATCGGTATCTCTCTCAAATTCCTGGGCCTCCAGCCTTCCCACACCAAGCATCAACTGTTCCCTGAAACTCTCCCAGTTGGCTTTTCTGGTGTTAAACCTTGTTTTAGACTGATATTGAGATGAACGTTTGGATCCATTTCGTATGTCTATAATGATAGGAAAGTGATCACTAGAATGAGGATCATCTAATATGGTCCAAGTAGTTGATGAAGCTATGTCTCCTGTGCAGATCGAAATATCTACTGCACTCTGATTTTGTTGTGAAGAAGAGAATCTCGTGGGATCACCATTATTGAGAATGCATAGGTTCATACTGTCCACAAAATTGAGAACTGCTTTTCCTGCTGTGTCAGAAAGATGGCAGCCCCAAGAAGAAGAGTGAGCATTAAGATCTCCGAGAATCATATACGATCCCTGGAGCTTGGAAGTGACATCTGTCCAAAAAACAGACTCGAACTGTGTTCTAGGAGGGGCATAAACTGATACAAAAGATATATCAAATATTGAAACAGCAACTATTTGAATTTTTGGGTGAGAAGGGAGTAATATTTGTTTAGATGGTAGAGAATTTCTTACTAAAAGAGCAGAACCACCTCTACCATCAGAACGATCATCTCTATAGCAATTGTATCCTGGAAAGGAAACGAAAGAATCGTGAGAATACCAGGTTTCAGACAAGCACGCAAGGTCGATTTTGTGAGTTTTGAGTAGCAATATTAAATCGTCTCTATTTGACACCGCACTACGGCAGTTCCATTGTAGGATTGTAAATTCAGCGCGTTTAGTTGTTTGAAGATTTTTTGGATTCTGTATACAGGCCATTTTCGGTGAGTAAAGTTTTTAGGAGAGAAATAATATTGGCAGCGTTGGACGGTTTTTCTTTTTGTGGGGATATTGCATCTATTATAATTGAAAGCAATGAGAAAAGGAAGTTATTATTATCGGAAGTCAAACTTAATTTGAGCTGTTCAATGATGTTAGAGTCAGTTGTAATTTGATTTTCAGTAATGGCGCAACCATCAGGAGTATTGGATGTGGGAGAACCATTAGTATACATAAGTAAGGAGTTATGTTTTGCTCGATCATATCCTGTAGGTGAGTGAGGCTTTGGGCTTTTGGAAGAAGATTTTGCAATGGAAATATATTTAGTTGATGAAGTTGAAGTGGATGCTACCACATCCGCATATGACGTTTTAGCTGATGGGTGCCGTTTTGATGCTTGTATGTATGACACATTAGCAGAAGCCATTGTATTTTTAATTGCCTTTTGGCGGGAGTATTCTGGACATGTAAGGCTGATTGCCTTGTGTGCCCCCTTACAGTTAAAACATTTTGGATCAGATGCTGGGCATTCTTCAGCAGGGTGGTTCTCCCCACAATTGTAGCATTTAGGTACAGATCTGCAATTTGTTTTTGTATGGCCGAATTTGCAACAAGCAAAACACTGAATGGTCGGGAAGAAGTAGGTTTCAACGTTGAACGAATTGTAAAACATATATATGCGTGACGGAAGAAATTGCCCTTCAAAGGTAACCACGATGCTCCTAGATGGTTTCCACACCGCTGTTCCCGATGATTTGTCCTTGTAATTTAGTCTCCTGACTTTGACAATATTTTCCACATCTGGATTGCTTTCGATGATTGAGGAGATTATCTCTTCTTCCGTGACATCTTGGGGGACACCCCTAATAAGACCCATCCGTGTTACATTGTATGTTGGAACATATGCTTTATAAACGGAGTTTGACAATAGAAAAATGTTTTTTATGAAGGAATTCGCCGCTGTCGCGGTTGAAAATTCTAGGGATATTCTGAATCTCCCCTCAGCCCTGACTGAACCATTCACTATGTTTTGAATCTTTTTTTGGTAAAGAAATTTCCCAAATTCAAAAGGGAAAACGGGATTTCCTTGTTCACTTTTTTGAGCGAACACTGTGAATGGCCCACAAGATTTTGTCGAGTAAAAGTGTTCTCTGACTGTGTTAGTTTTAAGTGAGATGGATGGTGGTGGAGTACTTGGATTTAGAATCGAAGGCGGAAGATTCGATGGCTTGTCATGTGGTGGTGACAAGGACTCCTCCATTTTTTCCTCAACGAATTTTCTTTTCTTTGAATCCGGAGGGTCAGGGAGGGGGGGAATGGGTTGAGAAGGATGGCAGTCCATCCTTCTCTAGTAAGGCAAATACCTTAAAATAATAAAAATAAAAAAAACAAATATTAAATACGGATATACTAAGATAACAAACTAAAATGTTTAGTATCAAGAAAACAAAATTGAAAAACCGGCCCTAGGCCGAAAACTAAAAAATGTTCAAAATTAGTAAATAATAAATGAAAGAAACTTATCAACACAGCGAGACTGCAACGAAAAACACAACCGCTCCGCACCAGCGCGCCACGTAGAACCAACGCCATAAGTTATATTTAAAAAAAAAAAAAAAAAAAAAAAATAAAGAAGATATCCACGTACTTAAATATGTCAAAAAGATCATTCACATGGAGATGCTAATTTTTATATTATCCAAAAGCATGAGCCAAGTCTCTGCCAAACTTGATGCAGTAAAATGGAGTAAAAATATTTACATCTTGCGTAACCTTTTGCATGATAATACATGATATTTCGACCATAGCATTGAAGCGGATTTAAAACTAGTAGGTACCGAATATTATGAAATTAGGTAGGGGAAGATAGGGTAGTCCTAGACACGTATAAGAATTAGAAATAAGAACAAAGTTTCTGGATACTACGGCATATTTTTTAATTAAACACAGAATTCTATTTTTAATTAACTGTAAATTATAAAATCACAAAATTTTCAGTTAGTTTCAGTAGAGTGGTCAAAAATTTAAAATCCTTTTTAAATACAAACTATAATATTACTAAGCGTACCAAATAATAATAATAATAAGAACACTTTATTGATCAGAAAAAAATCATGAGCAATTGGCGAGCTTATTGCCTGGAGGTAATATCTTCCAGCTAACCAAAATAATGTGTGATACTATGTTGACAATGTGTAATTAATACTAAATTTGAACAGTTAATACTAAATTTAATTATAACTAATTACATTTTTAGTCCTAAGTAGAACATTATATATGTCATGTTTCCTCTAATAAATACTACAAAATGAAGGATAAAGGCACGGGGAGGAACTTTTAAGGATAAGTCTATGGATTTTAGGTTATTCTTAAAAACGTGTAGCGTAGAGGAATTTCTAATATTGCAAGGTAGATTATTCCACATTCTAATTGCATGGGTCGTAAATGATGAACTGAAGAAGGTTGTGGTGTGGGCAGGGACGGCAAGTAACTGGTTATTCTGAGATCTCAGAGGACGTCCATGTGAAGACAAGTATTCAAAACTCTTAAAAAGGTATTGAGGGGAATTGTGCTTTAGGATGTTGTACAGAAAGTAGAGTATATGTTAAATTAGGTTTGTCAGGAGTTGAAATACATATATACATAAACTTTTTGTACCCAATTTATTACTTTGTGTCAATTTTTTTCTCTTCAACAATAATCTCTGGGGTACCTGATCATCATATGTCCGGAGGTATCTGATTGCCATTAATTGATTCACTTTCATTAAATATTTTAACTATACATGTAATCAACAATAAATTTCTTTACATAAAAAACATAACATAATCAATAATACAAAGTAATTGTATTAGTTAGACATTATTATTTCATCTTAATAATTCAATTTCAAATGTGACAGGCACCTTCAAAAGATG
Source organism: Athripsodes cinereus (assembly GCA_947579605.1). Taxonomy (NCBI): domain Eukaryota; kingdom Metazoa; phylum Arthropoda; class Insecta; order Trichoptera; family Leptoceridae; genus Athripsodes; species Athripsodes cinereus. The sequence continues at coordinate 21,904,930 of OX388310.1, forward strand.
TCATACAAAACAAAACCTCACATATCATCCAACTCCCACGGCGCATCCCCGTGATTTATTAAAATATTGCTTAGACCATAATAATGTACCTACGTTTGTAATACACTACTTGTGACAAATCTTTAATTGCCCGGTGTTACCCGCTGTCCTGGGCTACACGTCTTTCCCCTATATATATTATTAATAGTACGACGGTGTGTCACTTAATTTTCACGGAGAAATAACAGCAATGCTATGCTATGAGGGGAAACACAGACAATAAACAAACTGGGTAACAAACAAACAAACAAACAAACAAACAAGGCTCAGTCATAATATTTACACAATACTTACGTAGCAAGTGTAGAATAGTCTATACATATTCCATTTCTTACAACAGAAACTTGTACGTCCGTTTAGTCAATAGGATTAAATAAGATGTACAATTTGCAAGGGGGGGGGGCAATTTTTTTTAAATAGTGATTGTATTTTATTGATATCTGATGTGTGAATCACGAGTATTTTAATACTTAATGCATTATTGCAATTACAATGCACACGTTTTATATAAGATAAATGGGACATCACATTTTTTATTAACACGTGAATTGTGTATGTTTCAATAAATTAAATTAATAATCATAGTAAAAATCCGTTTTCTCCATAACCAATGAGGTAAAAAGATTGAAATATCACCTAGTGATAACATAAATTGATTCCTAAAAGCTATACACAACAACACCTGTATTTATGTTATTTTACAATGTGTTATTTAGAAATTTTTCATGATACAACTCCCCGTCAAATTGTTACATATCACGCGATGTTTCCATAATATATTAAATTATTATTTTCCCTTTCGAATATTATAAGAACCTACTAATATATATATATACACACAATATGTTTTATATTATATTTCTAATAATGTTTCCTTACAACATCCACGCATTTATAAAAAAATATGATTTCTTAGTTACTTCGATACAGACCAATTTCCTTCTTATAGATATCTGTAGGCCACGTTATTAATATTACAAAATCTGCCTACGTAATTTGGGATAAATTGAATAGTCATTTTTTTCTATACTTCCTATGTTGAAAGTTTTTTTTTTTTTTTTTAAAAAAAGATATATCTGGGTTTTTGTTATAAACCCAAATACAACCTTATACACCTTTCACAGTAAGCTACTAAAAGCTTGTGTCGTGAAAGGGTTTTGATTCACAAATAAATAAATAAACTCTATTGGCAAAATACGTATGGCAAAAAAATAGTTACGGAGAAAGAACCAATAGATAATTTCAGCAAACCATTAAATCTGATAAAAAAAACTTTGTACAATTGGAATACTCTATTGTTTAATTATTAATTATAAGTTTACTAGCTGACCCGGCAAACGTTGTTTTGCCATATACTTTATTTTTAGATTACTAATATCGCTATTAAAAATAGTGGTTGATGGTAGAAGAGTGAAAATTTAGGGCTGGATGTTTTTTTAATGTCTCACCATAAAAAAATAAAAAAATTTGACCAAAAAATAAAAAAAAAATCGGGGTGGACCACCCTTAACATTTAAGGGTTTTGAAAAATAGATGCTAGCTGATTCTTAGACTTACCCGATAAGCACACAAAATTTCATCAAAATCGGGCCAGCCGTTTCGGAGGAGTATGATAACAAACACCGTGACACGAGAATTTTATATATTAGATATTGTCAACCGACGGTATTTGTTGAAAGTTCGAGTTAAATTATGATAAAAAAATTGTAATAATTAATATTGTGGAAGTATGTACTAATTACTAGCTAGTGCTAACTCTATTATATATTTACCATAACAATTTATCAATACAAGCTCTTAGTTTCCTTGAAATCAAATTGGCACTCATTTGAGTTGACAATTTAGTAAAATTCCATGTTAATTGTAAGTAAAATACAAATGGTTTGTGTTTTACTATTATTTCTTTATTAAGTGATGCAGTTTAGATTAGTAAAGTCAGTGGCATACGTCAATGTGGTTGACAATGGCTTTTTAAGTCGAAATCACGTTACATAAATTTCATAAATTAAGTTGACATTTAATGAACTTTTATCAAAGCTTAGTTGTTTTATTTTAGACAGCATATATCTGATGGACATTGAATTTGATGACAATTTTTTTATGATAGTTTATGTATAGGTAATTAAATTGGACCACCTTTTCAAAATGAAATCATAAATTTGATTAAAAAAAAACAGGTATTATGCTAATTTTATTACGTAGAGAGATGTGTTTTGTCTTATTTAAACATTATCAAACGTTGACATTATATTTCATGTAAGTAAAATATGTATATCTGAGAAATATCTCTCACTTGATTTTAGTAAATTTTACTGATAATCTTAATCACCATGCTAGATTTGAACCAAAGCAAAAACGTAAAAAACGTATTTCTTTGTAAAGTTTAAGTGATAAAGTAGGTTTCATTAACCGAATAACAATTAACTGTAATCGAATATGTCTATGAATGTATGAAATATGGTTAATAAATTTATTCTAAATATTATTAACGACATAATTATTTTTAAAATATTCCAATGAAAAGTTGAAATGACAAGTTAATATGTATGCATGTAAGTAGTACTATAAAATCTCTTAACATACAATATCATGTTATTACTCGCGGGAAAAAATTAAATTAGTTCAATTCCAGAGAAACATAAAAAATAACAACATACACACATACTGCTCTCTATATGCAAAGTACTCGAATCATGGAAATAACGTAACATAAAATTACTTTAATAATAATAAGTCCCGTGTTTTCTGACGTGACATTGTGAAATAATATCGTGAAATGTTACCTATTGTTATTTTTTCTTTGTATATTGTGTATATCATGCGCCTATTTTCCCCATATTGTTAGAGCAAAATGTAATAATATTATGATTTTCTATTTCGTCAACACGATCCAAGCTATTTTGTAAATCAATATTATACCTAATTGTAACGCATTATAATTCAATTTAAAACATAATATTATTATATTGTGTATAATATACTAAAATAAACTCCCCGCACCGTCGCAACTGTTCCAGCAACGATTTACAAATACTTTACTGCTACGGTACATAGTATATTAATATTTTTGCAATTTTTTTGTTGTTTTACAATTTACCTTTGTATGAGTTACATATGTGAAATGACACATGAAACAATAATATAAGGATTAGAAAAGTTAACCAATATACAATACTGAATATCCTAGATGAAATAGAGAGACATTAGTGGAGTAATTTGTGACATGAAAATGACAATGCCTGATAAACCTTTAGTTTATCATTATAACGTTAAAAATTTAGACAAAAACTTGAAAAAAATCGTCACGAGTTGATTTCGTATCATCGGGCGACGAAGTTCTCACCATGTAGTTCTCAGACATCCACGTTTTTCATGCCCCCTCTTTCAGATAAATTCATTGTCTTTGCCATTCACATCTCCAAACCATCGCAATTTATTTACATGAATACTACATGCAGCACTCCTTTCCCATCCGCTTATTCTACTTACATCCTCATTCCTCACTCAATCACGCAACGTTTTATCAACCATTCTTCTCAGCGATCACATCCCCACAGCATTTATTCTACTTTTGTACATCTTATACTATGTCCAAGTTTCGCTATCTTACATCACAAAGTCACAAAGTTGCTTCTTCGAAAATTAATCAACTGCCAGTCTAATAACTAAAAGGAGATGAATTTATTACTTATATCATTATTACACTGCATAGGTTGGTTAAAAAAAAATTATAATTTTCATATGACAAAGTTGTATTGAACGTAAGACTTTAATTGAAACGGTTATAAACTTCTATCACAAAAGTTTTCGTAATTACGATAAGAATCCTCACAAGTGCAGTACTTCGGCCGAATTTTATATTAAAAAAAGCTGTGTTTAAAAAAATAATAAATACGGTATTTCTTGTCTAACATGAAGCAACTATAATCTTTACAAAAATAAATGTAGAAAATTTATCAGAAAATTTAGGTCAATACTCCCAGGAAATAATGTGTAGTATAATGGTTCATAGTCTTCTTATTTTCCTCTGACCTGCCATTGTGTTGTGATATACAAATATTTTGCATCCCAGACACTGCCACCACTCCCTTTGGGAGGCATAAAATGCAGTATAACCCACATATTTGGCGTTACTAACAGTTTTACACTAAGATAATAATACTATAAATGTGTTAGGGAACAAATAGTTACCTACAATTAACAAAATTTTAAATAACATTGGTTAATTATATCACTCTCTATGGAATGCTGGAAGAGAATAGGACTTACGAGTGACCTATAAAAGGCAGGTATTCCTAAAATACCCATTAGACATTAATTAATTGACAAGAGTTTTCATATTATCACTCCTTGGAAATTCGTTAGTTTTAATTTCATTTATGCATCTTAGCCTTATATTTAAACAACTAGTTTTTTCCTTCCTTTCTTGTGTACATTTGTATTTCCATATTTTAAGTACAATTGTTATGACTGTTTAGAATATTTACTATTTTTTTTTATTGTTGTACCGGATTTGGGCACAAAGTACAGATGATAATTAATTGTTTATACTATTACAGCGATTAAAGGATACAAGTAATAGTCTTACCTAAATGATGCATATTTTTTTTTGCTAACTGAAAATCATAAGTAATGTGAATTCAGAAAAGCTAGTCTTAAGGGTCTGAATGATTGATTTACTGTATTTTTCTATGACAATACAATAACTTTATCATAGGCTCCAGTGTGAATGAAGATTAAATAGAAACCTTTATATTGTTAAATGAAAATACTGAAAGCAAGCAATATTTATTCGTAAAAAAACTTAATAACTCTTCAAGTAACAGTATAGTGAATAGCGCTTGAACACAATAAAAAATACTCCGTTCAATAATACGTCTGTTATAAAATCACAATGAGCTGAATAAAAAATATTGATAGGTTTTATTATTGGAGCGATAGCTTTATAAAGACTTCCATTGTGGTGTAAATTTTTTATTCAACTTTTGTTTACCTGCACAATATGATGAGACATAAAATTCATGCATAAAGTTGATCATAAAATTTCACACATTCAACATTTCAATTTACTTTTTTTCAAATGTCTGTTATAACACAATCGCATACATCCATATACCTACAATCATAACATTCTGGTGGTCGTAAACTGTTTGATAATTTTTTGATGAAGTCAATTTTGATTAGGTTTTTTTATGCCGGCATTTTGCGATGTGTTGTAATTTTATTTGTTTAGGTTAACTTATATCGTATCAATCCACTTCTTTATATTTATTATACCTACTCGTATTATGTATATTGAGATAATAATATTTTATCACATCATTACTACGCTTTCTTTTCATAAAATATATTTATTATAGGCTTATTCACACAATTTAAAGGATATTTGCAATCGTTTTCTGAATACGCCATTTCAAATTTGTACGTAATCTAACATAAATATTATACTCACATTACGAGTATTTTAAATATATAGCCGAAATAAATTACCTCATATGAATCACATAAATGTATATTCCAATTATTTTAAAAAACATCAAGTTTTTTAGTGTTTTTTCATCAATAATAATACAATTCAAATATGTAGATCAATATTATTTAGATTTGTCTTCCGAAACAATGAGATTTACTTTGAATGTCATCGATCTAAATTAAACCCGTAGTCCCAATATTGTAAAAGAGATTGAGCAGATAAACTAAGTAAAAAAAACATCAAGTTTTTTAGTGATTTTTCATCAATAATAATACAATTCAAATATGTAGATCAATATTATTTAGATTTGTCTTCCGAAACAATGAGATTTACTTTGAATGTCATCGATCTAAATTAAACCCGTAGTCCCAATATTGTAAAAGAGATTGAGCAGATAAACTAAGTAAAAAAAACATCAAGTTTTTTAGTGATTTTTCATCAATAATAATACAATTCAAATATGTAGATCAATATTATTTAGATTTGTCTGAAACAATGAGATTTACTTTGAATGTCATCGATCTAAATTAAACCCGTAGTCCCAATATTGTAAAAGAGATTGAGTAGATAAACTAAGTAAAAAAACATCATTTTTGCAGATGGACAACAATAAAATACGTAACAGGTCTTTATCCGATTTCTGTCAGCTGAAAATATACACACAATAAATACTTTAAAAAAAGTTAAAAGGCCATCTCTTGCGGTTTTCCAAAAATACGCATTTTTAGATATTATGGAATTCCATTGTTCATAAAGCTTATAAGCGTTTAAATATAAAATTGGTTAGACTTAGATACATAATTAATAAACACATTGTATGAATATGAGGAACGAATGTTTAGAACATTTACTAATTTTTTTATTGTTTAACCGGATTTGGGCGCAGATGACAAAACCCATCAGAAACCTCGATTGGAGAACCATGTCTACACAATACAACATTGAGTAAAATCTAATCGGAAGAAGTAAGAAAGGTGTCCCAACGCTTACGAATTGGCTCTAGGCTGGCTTAAGTGATCACTTTCGGTGTCCATGGACAACGTTCACCAATTCCACCACACTCACTGTCACGATGTAAGGTCCACCAATCGAGAGACGCTTTATGTAAACCTTAAAAGCAACCATCTTTTTGGGATCTCATTTTTCAGATCTCAAATGGATCGCGATCTCCCGTCTAAATGGCGCCGGAACAATTAAGTTCAATACTTTATTAGCTGCTAGTTCGACCAGTAAGCAACAAATGTTTAGAATATGAGCCAAAGCCTTAAGACTTAAGCCAGTCTAGAGCCAATTCATAAGCTTTGGGACACCTTTCTCACTTCTTCCGATTAGATTTTACACAATGTTGCATTATGTAGACATGGTTCTCCAATCGAGGTTTCTGATTGATGAGAAACGAAGTTTTTTTTTTGTTTTTCAAATACGTTAAATAATGTTAAAGTAATGAAAAAAGTTATGTCTGTGTGCTTTCACTTTGTATCAATATTAATAATACAAACCGTTATCATTCCCAAATATATATTTAATATGTACCTAATATAATAATACCTTTAGATATAATAATACCTATCAAGATTAATACTAAAATCTACTTGTATGACTTCCCGGCGGATATAATATTTGTATGTATGTGTGTATGTATGTATATTACTATTATTACAATAATTCTAATATATTCGGCAAAATTAATATTATACCTACATTATCAAATTTTAATATTTGGTAGTTCTCACTAAGCATGATATATTATATTGTGTTGTTATATCGTGTGCGATTGTGCCGTAGTCAGTGCTGTCTCCAGAAAAATCATCAAATTATCAGGTAAATTGGAACAAGTTTTTCATTCCACTATAGATTGATTGATTTTCCAAATTAATCCCAACCATTTAACCCTAACAATGACACTGAAAATCAATACTATGTACAGATTCAAGATCTATGGAAAGGTAAATGGTAGGCATAAGTCTATGAGAAAAAATTTCAAAGGAAATTATAAGCCGAACAAAAGTTGTCTATGAGGTGGACCGTATCACGAAATTATAGTAGAAATGAGGAGCTTATGTGACTAGATAGGGAACTGATAGATCTACACATAAAGTCCTAAAATAGAGACTGTAAGATCAAAAAAAGGGAAAAGTTGATTTCAAAGGAGGTATTTTGATGATATCATTCCAGTCGCGGATAAGAAGTGGACAACAATAGACCGAAAAGAATATTAAAAATGGAAGACTAGTTGGGTAAGTTGGAAGATATCGCGCCTTTGCTATAAACTCGCCCTTTGTATATTGATTGTATCTTACTTGAATGTTTACTTTTTATGTACCTAATTGTTTGTTATCAATGTAATGTAAATAATAAATAAACAAACAAGTAAGACTTTATAAGATGGCAATATTCCGCAGTGAAGAAATGGCTAGGAAAGAAGAAGATTTTGCCCAAATCATTGTGAATTTACCACACCTCTGTGCGTTTGTAATATCCCAAAGATCTTATTAAGGTTTCTCAATTTCGTACCGATTGCTCCGAATATCGGGCAAACAATAGATTAATTACAAATCAGGTAAGTCCAGATAACTATTACATCCATTATTGATACTAAAGAGCTACTATTATTACATAACAGTGTAGTTTTACCCGGGGTCTTTGGGGAAATAAAAATCAAATTTACAAATAAAAAATTTCCAGATAGCAAGAGTGCGTCGTTGAAAATATTTCAAAAAACAGTTCAATCAATGTACTATTCACCGGCGCCCTTGAGATGGTTTAATGATTACTATATATCTATACTATCACGATATATGCCACAAGTGAGGTAGCCAGCAGACTAAAATGGTATAAAAAATATGCAAATTGTAAAGGATTTAAGGATTATTTAACTGAAGCAAAACTAAATCAGTTATTTATTGATTTGGCGGTAACGCTATGGTAGTTTCAAGCTATGCTATGGTGGCAGTTTCTAAAGATTATAAAATATATTTACAATTTTTAACCGGTTTGGAGGATGGGACCTCGTATGAAGTGTATTATTTTTCCTCTATCCTTACTTGTGTCCACAGTGTACAATTTTCTCTGGGATCGCATTGGTCGAAGGCTGTAATGGTCCCAGTAGAATATGTTGTCATTTTAATAATAATAATAAACATACAAACACGTTAATGAAAGGACTACTTTATTATCATCATCCCGATTATTATTACCAACCTTTATATAGCGATGGCTTCCTGTGTAATGAATGTATTACTAGGAACTACCTTCAATAGGGGATAATCCGAATTAACAACAAGGAAAGGATTTTGATATCGAAATTAATAATTATTGTTATTATCAAGTAAATTTCTTGTATAAATACAAAAACACCTCAAGCACACCGAAACATTTCATTATTTGTTAGATATTCTTTAATATATTGATCTGAATAATATAATAACTGAAAAAATAAGATATTATGTACTATGTAGGAACATAATATAAAAATATCCTCATTATTTGTCTAAACCGTAATTATTTAAATTATCATTTACAAATTCAAAACATATTTCTCTTTACTAGCTTCACTACATTTGTTTCTATAATACAGTAAAACTTGAGAAGTTACTACATATAAATAAAAGCTTATTTTACATAGAAACGCTTTAGTTTTTTTACGAACAGCTTTTGAAAAGCAAAAAACATTAATTTAATCATTTTTATTCTTCCTCTTTCGTCCTTTACAAACTACATAATAATGACATCGACATTTCTATCGATATCATTGTTACGTAAACGGTATATTGTAAAAGATGATCTTAGTAAAAAAACATCAACATTTAATCAAAATAATTGCAATATATTCTCATACTATGACTATTAGATACCTATACAACATAAGAGAGAGTGTCGTGTGATCCTTTCTGCCTACCCCGCAAGAGATGTGATGTATTGTTAGTGATGATGGTTCATTGCTGAATATATTTAATATCTACGATTGATATGTTGAGAAATGCATAAATTCCATTATGTGAAAATAAAAACTATAAATAAGTCCTGTTAAAAAGTGAATTATTTCCTCGGAGGGCATTCCTAATAAGTGTGAGTGTATATGTAAGTTGAAAGTTAACGCAAAAGCTTTAAAAACAATAATTAGTTTTGCAAAATACAATTTAAACTTCATGTAAGCGTCTTTGTGTAAACTAATTATAGCAAAAGGCGATTAAAATACGAATCTAATTAAATTTTAAATAGATTTTATAACTAAACAAATCTCAAAAGTTTTTTCGATGAATCACAAGCGTCTCGAATTATAATTATGTGACCTTTGAACCTATGAATATTTCAGCTTTAAAATAAAATGAACACATATTTCAAAATAATAAAAATGTGCTAGTTGGAAGATATCGCAATCTAGCAATAAGTTCGCCCTTTGCGCAGTAAATTGTACCTATGATAGAATGTAATTTTATGATATTTCGTAATGATTCATGTTATAACCAATGCACAGTAAAGATTGGAATAAAAATTATATAAAATATTTCAATGACACTAACAGTAGTGTTTATCCAAACTTTATATTTTATTTTATTATAGTTTTAAGATTGAGGGACGTCGTGGAGTGAGAAGGAGGCAGATGTCGTGGCTGCATAATATAAGGCAATAGACCGGAATAACACAGATGGGAGAACTGGCCCGCACAGCGCGAGACAGAGAAGCATTCTACAGAGTGATGGCCAACGTCGGGAGGATCTGATGCGGCACTGATAGAAGAAGAAATAGTTTAATGTAAATTATTTGATAATTATTAAACAACTGTTTCTTTCTACTGTAGATTATAAACCGTGAGTCAGACGTCTTTTGACTTTCATTATCAATCTTGACAAAATCATTTAATTAATATCTAATGTCTTGGTGTATTATTTTATTCAAGAAGTGTCATTTTACATCAATTGTGGTATTTAATTAGTTTATTTCATCATCCAGAAAATTCATTTAGATATTTACATACATATATACATACATCTTCTTCCCCTTGTCCTAGTTAGGTCGGGGACCATTGCGCCTAGGTACCTTCTCCAGAGATCCCTGTCCACCGCTGCTTCCAGGACCTCTGGCCACTCCAAACCAAGCCTTTCAACACACAAGTTTGACACCTGCCCTTACCAACTTCTTCTATATTTAGATTGTTTCTTTTTTAAGATTAATATTTTTTGTAGTATATATAATGTGAGTAAGTTTATCAATTATGTCTAAAACATTAACTAACTAAAGTATCATAAGATATTATTAGACATCATTTTCCAGTTGAAAAGTGAATAAGTATGTGAGCATTGTAAGCAATGAACTCTTGAGCTTCTAAACTCGTAGGTTATAGTCTATACATATAAGTCTATACATACGAGTATAAGTCTATACATATCAGTCTATACATATAAGTCTATACATAAAAGTCTATACATATAAGTCTATACATATAAGTCTATACATAAAAGTCTATACATATAAGTCTATACTATATTCTCACGCCGTATCACAAGGAGAGTAGGCATATTAGCCGTTGAGTCACTTTATGTATACTTTTTGAACGAACGTTTTATGATTAATTTAACATAAACTAACCTAAGCCGATTCGTAAGCATCGGGATCTTTTCCAGTTTCTCACTACTAAAGGGTGTTTTCTTAAATGTGCTGGTTGTGCAGTTATAGGCCTGATGAATAATTTTCTCACGTTCCTTCTTCTTCTTTTGCACTAGATTAATTATGAAACTCTTTTGATACTAATAGCTGTTCTCTTATATCCTTTAAAAGTCCTAAGTTGTGTCGTTCATGGTACGGACTGTTCTGTTGTTGATGATGAAATAAGCAGTATAATTCCAGAATCGTCCATATTTTTTGCTTCAGCGCATAGTATCGTTAAGACGTCGACATCAAATACTTCTATGTTTTTAATTTCAACATTTATAAATATTTCTTTTCCTATTTCAACCAAAATACTTATTAATATACACACTTTACATATTAATATGATGCTAACATATTGTTTCTTGTACATGTATAACATGATCTGTTGTGTATGTTAAACCATGTATTGTGCTTTGATATCGCCAATTAGGTTTTGAAACATGATGATATTAGTTTACGTTCTGGCTTCAATATCGTACTTTGGGTACGGTAATAAACCTCCTTCTCAGAATACGTCAAAAATGAGCAATTATATATTATTATTACGGCACTAAATTCTCACTATAGCTTCCTGGTTTATTGTCTACATGTTATCTAATCAGTAATTTTGGTTTGTTCAATCATCTGAACTTTCTAGTATACCATATTGAACATTATGTCCTAATTGATTTCGTACAATACATTGTTGATATAACGAATCTAACCTTCGTAGATTGGACATGACAATTATTCAAATTGTACAATATGTTTGGCCATTACATCCGCTTTCTTCTAATTATAAGAACATAAATTATTAAAAAAAAATTACCTCTTTGACGCGATTTTACCAATGTTTTATATATTTACTAGCTTGTTTTGACACACCATAATTGACTCATTATATAGACCTTTTTTATTAATTCTTATTATTTTGTTTTTATTTTGATCTTGACTTATGATTTTGCAATGTACCTGTGTAATTGTGTATGATTGTTTTTTGTTGTTGTTGTTGTCTGTCATACTTTTTGTTAACATGTAAAAGGCTCACGCCGTATATGATTTTAAATAAATAAAGATATGCTGCTAGTTCAATGAACTGCTATTTTTGCATTCGATTTAAAATCTAATAATTGACAGTTGTTTTTTTTTTCAAGGCAATATATTCGAAATTACAATCCTTTGAAAAGTAAACATGATATTATCATAAAGTATTAGAATATTAAATTCGTTATGTTTAGAATTTAAGCATTAAATGATAGGTACGATCTGAGTTCTTCAGGTTAGTAAAACTTTAATTATCATCATAAATCATGCTAATTATCATTCAATGTAACCATGTACTGATCAACATAGAAACATTAGAATATAGTGATAATTCGCTTATCATTTCAGAATTGCTAATGCTCTTTTCATATCGATGCTCTATCATTCTTAAGAGGATTAAATTGTCTCGTACAGACGATATTGACCAGTTAATGATCCTATGTGTATCTCTATCTACATACCGAGGTACTCTGACTTATTATTGTACAGTATACCTAATATTATAGTATTAACTGATCATTATCAATAAACTACTCTAATACTAATAATAATGGACACAAGTGTATTATACCTAATGCTACTGATTGCCTTCTGTAATTCTATGATATAACAACTAACTGACTACTATATCTAAGGATTCATCGTCATTAAAGAAATACGTATTACCAATTCAGAATTGAAAAGCAGTAATGAGGTTGTACATAAGTATACATTTTTCATGATCTCTAGTTTATGATTTTTTTATAATTTAAAGGAATCGAAAATTTCAATCACACTCGTTAATGATTTTTTTTAATAAAATTCTAATGTTCGTAGGATCACGGTTTCCTATACAATTTCACTACCGACCTAATCCGTTTTAAAGATACTAGCATATTGCCTACTGCTTAATTTTTTTTTAAAGATATATCTGGGCTTTGTTTTATACCCAAATACAACCTTATACGCCTGTCACAGTAAGCTACTAAAAGCTTGTGTCGTGAAAGCGGAGTTTGCCGACACCTGGTATCGAACCACGTACTCCACGTTCACGAGGCCGAGACTCTACCTCCAGGCTTCCGACGAACTCAATTAACTGTTTATTGTACATAAGTTACAAGAAGTTTGACACAGAAATGTACGTAACATAATCAAAAGATATAGGGCGAGTTTATCGTAGAGGCACGATTTCTTTCAACTTACCCAAGAGTGTATAGTCAGTGTGAAAGTATTAAACGAAAATTTATCTGTAATTTATTGAAAAAAAATTTTTTCTTTTTTAAATGTATATCTGGGTTTTGTTATAAACCCAAATACAACCTTATACACCTTTCACAGTAAGCTAAAAGCTTAATAACAGTCAATGCGTCCATAAAATAAAAATCTAATAGGCGTAAAACCAACTTTACATTAGCTTGATGATGAAAGCAGAAACACTTGAAACCCAGCTCGTGGTTTATGAAGTTATTGTGGAAGTGCTAAATATAAAAGTGTTTCATTTATAATAATTTTACATGATATACTCGGCCCAATTTTTCATGAATTTCCACCAAGTACCGCCGGTCAAAAACATTGAAATAACAGGCAAACATAATTTAAGAAAATATAATTATAGAGGTATACAAAATAGTTTCTTCATTTTGAACTCAAAAAAATAATACAGAAAAATATGATAATACGGAAATAAAACAAATGATTTGAAAAAAGTTAACGAATCCAACAAATTGAAAACTAATTTGGGCCGAGTATATTAATTAATTATTATTTCAGAATAAAATCACTTTATTAAAACAAGTTGAACAGTGAGCACGAAAATAATTTTCACAATCATTGTTCAATCAAATCGTGATAAAGAAATTACTTTTATCTGTTTCCCCTTAATCGTTTGTTCTTAACTACGAAACTTATAATCGAAGTACAATGTTCAACTTGTAGAATTCATAGTAGGTAAGTACTTATCGAGTTTTATTGAATTTAATCACCCATAACGAGGATACTCTCGTAAAATTATACACTCCAGTACCCCGATGATCAAATTGTAAGGAAATGACCAAAGAAGTTTCAAGTAACCCGATTTGATTGACTGAAAATGTTGCTGAATAATGATACGCTTATTATTATATATTACTATATTATATATCTACATATAATAGAAGCAAGGGATCTTTAATGAATACCTTCTATAGAAAATAGTATCTTTGAATAAAGAAACCATTAAATTTGAAAACTTTTCACTAAATTTAAAAAATTTAAGTCATTTATATCAAATAATGAAACATTTTATGAAATTTAGATGTCCAAAATGCAAAACAATAATTAATTACAATTATAATATGTAATAATTAATAGCAAGTAATTTTTTTTTCATTTTTGGCTATTTAAGTCAATTTTTATTTTTTTCGTGACTATTGTGTTATAAATGTTTGTAATTGTTGTAGTAATTATTTATGGGTTAGTAGGTAATTCATTAATTTGTAGATAGAAAGATTTGCCCACAACATCAAGCACCCAAGCCTGCTCATCATTATCGTGGAGGGCATGACCGAAGGCAGAAATGACGTACCGACCAAGAGACACCTATATGCAGACACCTAATACGTAGTCGGAGAGGATTAAACAAAGCTAACCAATATAATAGGTACACATTCGCCCAATCGGTTATGCAAAAAATACTCACAATTAATACATTATCTACAGCCATTTTGAGCCAAACCCAAACAAAACAACCGTTACATCTTTCCATCTCCACAATGCACAGGCGAGAAAAGAAGTTGATGTCTACTTTGGAGGAAGCAGAATACATAATGAAGCACACCCTCGTTATCTAGGTGTTACACTGGACAGAGCACTAACATACAAGGCTCATCTTGAAACCCTCCAGCAAAAAGTAAAGAGTAGACTTAATGTGCTATATAAACTCGCCGGAACTACGTGGGGATGTGATGCCCGAACATTGAAAACTGCGGGAATCGGTTTGGTTTACTCAGCCGCAGAGTATTGTTCACCAGTGTGGCTAAAAAGTGCACATACAAAACTCATAGACACCCAACTAAATGAAGCTATGAGAATTATCAGTGGTACTCTCAAACCAACTCCTCTACCTTGGCTCCCAGTGCTCTCCAATATACCGCCCGCACATCTCAGGCGTGAAGAAGCACTATACAGAGAACACCAGAAAATCATTAATAATCCAGATCTCCCTATACATATAGATTTCGCCACCGATACTTGTCGGGTGCGGTTGATTTTTTTTTTTTTCTGCTGTGAAAACCTTCTATCAATATTACTGTTATTATTATTTAGTCAAACCATTTAAGGTTACAATCTGTATTCATAATTGTATTTGTGATGTGAAAAGTGTTTGGCGGAGATGTTTAAACAGTGATTATTATTGGATCTTAGCATTATATTTGTGGAATTAAATATTGCGCAATATATTGTTATCTATTATTGTGATAAGACTTATTGTGACAATCACTTTGAAGTGAAGTGCATTTATTTTATTTCGTGCGAAGCCCCCCTTAAAGGGGGCTATGATATCTTAAATATCTTATAAAGAGTGGATAATCTGTAACTTGCTCGTATATTTCTCCAAAGTGAATTAAGTATTTTGTGTATATATATTTCATTACCACACTATAGTGATTTGTAGCTCGATTAATTTGAATGTATTTTGTTGAATAGCATAAAATAGATAAAACGTGTTTGCACTCACCCTGAAAGAGACATAATATATCAAGTATAAATAGTGTTGCATAGTTCGTGTGATTTGTGTGGTGTGAGGTCTTGATCGTATACTATGGAGACTGACGACTCTGAGGCGGAGAGAATTTTCACTCCGCGAAAGTCCCTCACAAGGACTCCTCCGCGTGATTCTAGAGAGGATGAAGGGGTGGTTGCTTCTGGGATGGCTCAATCGATGGCATCAGATGTTGCCGGAACTTCTACGGGAGAACAATCTACAAGGGACCCCATTTTGAGGATGCTGTCTGGTCTGACTACTCCAGAACCAAAGAGAAGGAAGAAGAAGACTAGAGGGACGCCTGTCGCTGAAGATGACGTCGACGAGAGCAACGTTGAGTCAGCTGCTGAGGACGCTGCCCATTATATTCAGGGCCCTAAGGATGACAATGCGGCATTCCAGGAAGTGATTATGGGCATTGAAAGAGTGCTTGAAAGTGTGAGGGGACGAATAAGGGACGAGCAGAAAGCAGAGATAAAGAGCCTTGTTGCCGTGGCTGGTGGTATCCTCGCGGGGAGTCATCTCCGTGAGGTGGCTGCAGCCTCGAGGGCAAGCGCGGCTGAGAGAGCTCTTACTGCTCTCCGTGAGGATCTTAGGATCTTAAGCGGGAACATGAGAGCGGTGACGGCAGCCGTGTCGCAGGTATCCTCACCTCAGGTTGTGGTACCCAAGGAAACTTATGCAGAGAGAGCTGCTCGGGTCGTTACCCGGGCTGTTGAAAAAAAGGCTCCAGTTGTGCTGATCCGTCCTGATCAACAAGAGGGAGCTTCGTCAGAGAAGACGAAATTGGCTCTGAAAGAGATCTTGGACCCAGTCCAAGATGGATTTAGGGCAGTGAGAGTACGGAGGGCGCGCGGTGCTGGGGTGGTAGTGGAAACATCCACCAAGGAGGGTGCTGATAGAATTTTGGCTTCCACGAAGCTAAAATCTAAAGGGTTCACAGCTGCCGAACCTAAAGGAAGACTCCCGCGACTAGTGGTGTATGACACCCCGCGGGATCTATCTGATGAGGATCTCCTTAAGGAGATCTTCACTCTTAACATAGAGGGGAAAGGTATCACTCAAGATACTTTTATGGCATCCACCAGAAGGGTTGCCAAATTTGGTTCCAAAACAGGGGCTCTTATAGGCAGCATACTAGCTTGCAGCGGGCAAGTTAGGAATGTACTCCTGGCTCAGGGGGTTGTTTACATGGGCTGGAGTGCTTGTAAAGTTCGGGACTTTGTAGGCGCCACAAGGTGCTTTAGGTGCCAGCTGTATGGGCACACTCAAAGAGAGTGCAAGCGCAAGACCCCTGTGTGCGCACGTTGTGCCAGAGAAGGTCATGAGGAAAGGGACTGCAAAGTCTCTGTTGAGCAAAGAGTGTGCGCCACGTGCACTATCTTCAGAAAGAACGCAGCCCACCCCACGGGTGATCGGGATTGTCCCGCTCATAGGGTTGCAATGGATAGGCTGGCACAGGCAACGAACTATGATGGCTAATGCGGCATCCGTCCTGCTAGGCCAGATTAATTTGGGACGCTCACGAGCATCGGCTATTGACCTGATTAGATGCATGTCGAAGCTATCTATTCCGATAGTTTCCATTCAGGAACATCTGTTTTCGAAGGTAATTCTCGATGGTGCAGACGTGCCCCTTGCCGTTGTAGACAGGGGGCCTAAGCCCATGGCGGGTTTCCTTTTTGACTCAAGTAGAGTCCAACCAATGCTTCTGGAGGGACTTTCGAATGAATACCGATGTTGTGTATGTCTTCGGATTGATGGTCGAGAGATCTTCTTGGTTTCTGTTTACTTCAAATACTCTGACCCTGTGGGGACACACCTTCGGGGTTTGAGTGAGACCCTGGATGCTCTAAGAGGCAGACCGGTCATAGTTGCGGGTGATTTCAATGCGCGCTCTCCTCTCTGGCATGACAGACCTGGATCAGAACGCACTGGGAGTGGGGGACCTGTGGAGGATTTTATTTTCTCTACAGGACTCAATATTCTGAATGTTGCTGGTCCAGCCACGTTTGCTGGGCCATTGGGGGAGAGTTGGATTGACTTGACACTGTGCACTGATGATCTGCTCTTGACACTCTCAAATTGGAGGGTTCACGTCGGTAAAGTTTCCTGTGACCATCGATTGATCACTTGGTCAATTGGTGGTTCGTTGGAGATTGAACCGTATGGTCTCTGGAGCTTCAGGGGCTCAAGGACTAACTGGAAACATTTTGGCATGGAATTGAAAGAAAGGATGAGAAATTTTGCAATTTGGCTGACAGAGGGGGCTGACAAAGCTGGGGAAAAATTTAACAGTGCGGTCGTTAATACGGCAGTTACTGTGATGGGAAGGTGTAGGCCTGGGGGACGGCGTACTACCAATTGGTGGACGCCTGAACTCACGGACCTAAGACGCCAGTTCAAATCCGCCGAACGGGCATTTTGCCCGGTGAGAAGTGGCAGCGTTTTGCGCGACTCTCCCGAAGGTAAGCGTCTCCTTGAGAGGCTTCAACGTGCGAGAGGCTCCTACCAATTGGCTATAAGGCATGCTAAGACCTCAGCCTGGAAGGAGTGGATCACTGAAACGGGAAATGCCGATCCTTGGTCAGTTACAAAGACCATTGTGAAGTCCAAGAGATCCGCTGATCACTACCTTACCAGCATTGTTGCTGGCGGTAGTGAGACAGTGTGTATTGACGGCACACTCAGGACGTTGCTGGATGGGCTTGTGCCTCTTGATTCGATATCGAGGGATACCCCATTTCATGCTGCGTTGCGTTTCCTGTCGCGCTGTCCACCAGATGAGTCTATAATCGAACCTGACGATGTGACACATTCTGAGTTGGGAGAAATCGTCAAAAATTTAGGACCTAGGAAGGCACCTGGTTTTGACAGAATCAATGGTGCAATTGTGAAAAAGGTCTGGACGTACTGCCCTGCAGAAATGCTGGCTCTATACCAGGCCTGTCTGAATGAAGGAATATTTCCGGAAGTTTGGAAGAAAGGTATGCTGAGGGTTATACCCAAAGGCAATGATAAGCCACTGTCGGATATCAAGGCGTATAGACCCATTACCTTGCTGCCTTCCTTTGGCAAGATCCTTGAGATCTTGGTGAGGAACCGGCTTGCGGGGACTCTCATGCCTGGAGATCCCAAACAGTTTGGCTTTAGCAGGGGTCTATCCACTGAGCATGCTATTGAGGCCTGCTTGAAATGGAGAAATGAGTGTGAGGATAAGAATGTTCTGGGTGTCTTCCTTGACATAGCTGGGGCTTTTGACAATGCGTGGTGGCCTCTTATCCTGGCCAAGCTAAAGATACGAGGTTGTCCTCGCTGGTTGTTTAATGTTGTTAGCAGCTACTTTAGCAACAGGTCAGTAATGATCACACACGCTGGAATTGTAGTGGAAAGGATTGTGGACATGGGCTGCCCACAAGGATCGGTTTTAGGACCGTTTCTTTGGAATGTTCTGTTTGACGATCTGTTGAAAATGGATCTTCCGCCTGGCTGCACGATTTTTGCCTATGCCGATGATGCGCTTCTCTTGCTATCTGGTAGTACGAGGAGCGCCATTGAGAATAAATTTAAAATCGCGATCGAACGTATCCTGACGTGGGGCAATGTGAATAGGCTGGTCTTCTCGCCGAGCAAGACCTCTGCTATGTGGTTGAGGGGTTCGCTTGGGGACAGGAATCCAGTTCTTCGGATGAGTGGATCACCCGTGAGGGTGGTCAACGAAGTCCGTTATCTGGGTGTAGTCCTGGACAGAGGCCTTTCCTTTCTCCCGCATGTCAGAGCGACTGCCGGAAAAGCGGGTGTGTTATTTTTCACTCTTCGCAGACTGAGTCGTGGAACATGGGGTCTAAGATGGCGAACTGTGAAGACTATATATCGGGCGACTTATGTGGCTCAGGTCACGTATGCCGCTCGTGTGTGGTCGCACAGGCTGTTAGTTGGATCTGTGTCGATGGCGGTCTTGAGGGGACAAAGACTCCCGCTGCTCGCTGTCACGGGTGCGTATCGAACTGCAGCTAGTGATGGCCTTCCAGTCATTGCTGGAGTGCTACCAGCCGATTTAGAAATTTTGGACTCTGTGGCCAGGCGCAAGATCAAGGCGGATGGAGTTGTGGTACATTTCGGCATGTCTGTGCATGCGGAACCCGGAATCAGAGGTTACAATAGGGCTGTCGGCACGATACGAAAGAAAACGATGGAAGTGTGGCAGGAAAGATGGGATGGAGGAAGAACTGCTAGATTAGTCTACAGTTTCCTCCCGAATGTTTGTGAACGAATGAAGAAGCGCTTCCTATCATTTGATCATTTCACTGTACAGTTGATAACTGGCCATGGGGATCTGAGAGGCAAGCTCTTTGATCTTGGACTCGTGGATGATCCATGGTGTGTCTGTGGGATGGGGGCGCAATATGCGGAGCATATCCTTTGGGAGTGCCCGGTGATGATGGATGCGAGAGATCTAATGCTAGAGGAAATGAGCGATGGCACCCCCAGGCCCGTTTGGTTTGGGGAAGTGCTACTTTGTCCTCAGAATTTCAGGGCTTTCCAGAGGTTTGTAGATTCCTGGGTGTCTAGGTGGGATCTTCTGCGTGGGCCGAGTTTACCCCCGGCTGACGCAGGGGAGTCTGAGAATTGAGCTTGCTTGGCGTGGCGAATGTTGCGTGGCGAACTCTTGTTTTTCGTTTGTTTTGTGCGTCCTGTCTCCCTTGGTGGAGAGTAGCTTTGGTTGGAATATCCCCATTGGGAGGGAAATAGTTTTCCACACTACCCCGTTTCGGTGACCCCTGGGCTCACTGTCTTTATAACCGAAATGTTTCTGGACACTTTATCTCTGTTATCTGTACCAACTGTATACATATATACGTGTGTGTGTATGTATGTATGTATGTATGTATGTATGTATGTATGTATGAATGTGTGTATGTATGTGTGTGTATGTGTATGTATGTATGTGTGTGTATGTGTGTATATGTGTGTATGTATGTATGTATATGTATGTGTATGTATGTGTGTATACATGTGTATATTATTGTATTGTACTTAATTTTTGGGTATAATAATGGTTTAATTTATTATGGTTAATTATGGTCACACATGTATTGTGTGAAATCACTTTATTTTAATTTTTCCCAATATGGGCTATTTTTGTTTCTTTTTGTTTATTGTTCCAACGAGGCGACTTACGTTGATCTGTTCTTCGGGTCGCCCCTGAGGAAATGAAAGTTATGTGTGCAAATTCGGATAAATAGGAGTCTCCGACTCCTGAGATATCCGAGTGTGTAGAGGTTCTTTCAATGAATTTATACATATAGATATAGAACATCCTCCTAAATATCGACTAAAATCGCGGCATCCATATTGGATTACAGCTGCAAGCGATAGACAACCAACTGATGACAAATGGCGAGATCTGTGGGCAACGACAAGGGTGAAAAACCATAACCTGGTTGCAGATCCAACTGTACAGCTTCCAGGCTCTACTTTGCCCAGAAAACTCTGGTGCACGCTGAACAGACTAAGGAGTGGGGTCGGATGCACAGCATCACACCTACATCAATGGGGACTCGCAGACTCTCCGTTATGTGTGTGTGGTGCTGACCAAACAACAGACCACGTGGTGAACATATGTCCCCGATATTCATACGATGGCGGGTTGCAAGCACTTAGTTTAGGGTCGGACGACGCGATCTCATGGCTGCGGGATCTTGAGATACGAATATAACGGGTATAACCCATAAGAAGAAGAAGAAGAAGCCATTTTGAGAAGCCATGTTATACCAAATACACCTCAGATATCCGCGTATTTCTATTTTCGTATTTCATCTTTATCTTACTTCTATATATATTTACTTAAAAATGACAAAATCAAACAAAAAATATAGCTGTAGCTACACTAATTCATTCATGGATAGTAAAGTTTTATTTATAGTAAAAAAAATAAAGCAACTAAGCAGGAAGTTATAAAGTGCAGTAAAAGAATTTTTTTACTGACTTGTATAGGAATATGAAATGTTTATTTAAGAAGTATCTGTGACATAAGGTCGCCGCAGTACGTTTTGTTGGAAATGTTTCAAATTCGATAATACAACAATCGATTCCAATAATAATACTAAGTTATGATTCCTGGAATACCTCCAATACGATCAGTATACAGTATGATTCTTAGGAATAATATACCCACTGCTTTCTGCTGAAAAGAGAATGAAAATAGTATCTCAAACGACGACGTGTTGAATTAAAGCCATAACAGAACATAAGACATTATTTTATAGCGAGCAACAACTGGAGTCAAGACCTATAGGTACATTTTGTGCATTTGATATTACTTGTATCTTTTTGATGTGTGAAGTATAAAACAAAGTGCATATTTTTTATTCATTGTTTTTCATTTTTTAGTGGAGTATAATCATGTGGTAAATATACGACCATTGCCCGGTAAGAAAACCTGTAAAAATATATGTGGTTCATATGATGCTATTACCTGGATAAAAAATAGTACTAAAATAATATAATTAAAATACGAAATATATTTAACAACCAATAGAAACTATAACTTATAAAGACATTTCAAGACATTGAATCATGATGAAAATTTTCGAAACATGGAATTAGTAACACAACGGAACTTGACATGTTTTACATTCAATTTTTGTTCTCTTTGTGTTTAGTCTTGTGCTACAAAATATGCACTCCTACTCATTTCAGGTATAGTATAATTACTATTGATAGTCTAACTTCGTCACTAATGCCATAAATACCTCCTTTTTTATTTTTATATAATATTCCTAATAATACTTTTTTTTAAGCTTGTGAAATATATGATACGTATTTTTATTCATTGTTGATCGACAAAAATTCGCAGACTAACAAATTTTCCGCGCAAAAACGAACGATTTTTAGAGAGTTGCGAATGTCATCTCACATATTTCTGCCAATATAATCCTTAGACAATAAAATGTTATACACATTTATCTATTGATATAATTATCGTCTTTGATATTTGAAATATTGTGATCAGTTCGGAAGCTCCTACCCGTTTAAATGTTCGATTTTGTACGTGGTTACATAATATGATGCCAATGCCCGTTTAAGGGTTAAAAATTGTTAATGCAGGTATCACTCAAGCTGGGTCTATTTAGTTGTATGCCGAGGTATGCCCTTCCAACACTACTTACTTAATTTATAATGAACTTGTTTTTGAGAAAATAATCATTAGTTCATATTAATGTTTTTTTACAATAAATTGATACTTTTACTTACGTATCATAATCGCAATTTTATATTATTGATATTACATTCTTGCAAATTGTTAGCATTATTATAAAAGGTTTATATTTCAAGTTTATGATGAGAATTTTTTTAGAATAACTGACATTAAATTATAAATTCTTGTGAATTTTAATTATTGATAAGTATAACAATTTCAAGTGTTTAATTGTATTTTTTATTATTTTCCGTCAAATTTATCATCCCTGTGTTGTATTATTTTTTGCAGCAGGAAAAAGAAATTAATCCTCGTTATATTGCCTCACGAGTAATAAATATTAAGGCAAGATAAATGTTATGTTAAAACGCGTTAATTACGTTATAATAATAACAATAATACAGTTGTACATATATAATATATTATTATATTCCTACTCTATATAGAGACACGTAATATTATTCATGTAACACCTTTATTCTCTTTAAAATTAATGTCATATAAAGAAATGAATGGGCGATGCTTAATAATCGCAACACCTCTACTTCTGAAGAGATGTAAAACATTATGTAACGTATACATTTAATCATTTCATCGATATAACCATGAGGGGAGATTGAACGGTTTTCTTTTGCGGCAGTCAAGAACGGAGCTACATACAACTAACGAAGACTCCAGTGAAGAAAAATAGTGGATGTCGCACAATTAATTATCGATATATCCACTATAAAAAATATATCATGCATTACTAATATTTAAGACTACCCTCTCGTTTATTAATGATTTAAAGGTTTGTATCCATGATATTGTTTGAGATTTCTTGTCAAGTTTCAAAAAATCTTATAATAAATTATCCATTTAAAAAGATATGCATAGAAGGTATCTAATAATATGACAACAAAAACCACAGATAATTGTACAATCTCTGCATTAACCTAATTATGAAATAATAGTAACGGGTATGAAATAATAGACACGTAGTACACCACACCATAGATCTCAAATAGATGATTTCAAATAAACGGATCCTAAAAATACTGTAAATCTATTATCAGGTAAAATATTGTTTTCATTCTATTTGTTCTAACAAGCCATCGATGTGATTATTATGAGATGTTTGACATCTTTAACCCTTATCCCTCGGATGGTGCTAATCAGTAGAGTTGACCTGATGGGGTTAAGGGACAATGACTGGTTATTTGATAAAGATAATACCTGCCTAATTCATAATTTGTTATTCCAAACATGTCCGTATACAACATAATCCCATCATAAATATTTTAGTACGTTCAGAAATATATATGTAATCTTATAATACCCCATCAATAGACACTTTTATATCAATTTCATGAGAAGCACCTGCAACTAGTCAGTTATAGAGACACGTTTATATAAAAAGAAAGAAAATATAGTGTCTTACATATGTACATAATCCCATCCTATGAGCAGAATTTCTTTAAAGTTTATTGGTTAGTTGAAAGATATCGCGCTTCAGCGATAAACTCGCCCATTGCACAAAATTATGTGTTCAGTAGTTATATCATGTTTTTTTCTCTTTGTATACTTTTTTTTTAACGCGGCGGCAGAATCGCCATCCACACTTCTCAGAATAATACAACCAGATGAGTCTCCATTTATGATCAGTCATCGTCACACAAAAACTTAACAGTCTAATTAATTTTAATTTTTCCCGGCATAACTAATTAAATACAGAATATCGAAGAAATAGGCTCAAAACTCGTTTTTGTTTGTGCAATAAAGATTTTTGATTATTATTATTACCTATTTGTAGCTTTTTTTTAAATTAATTGATTAAATTTAATTTAACTTATGTTTATTTACTTAATTTAAGATATTATAATTACATATATTTAATATTTGTCTATTTTGTCATATTTATTTATAAGATTTTTCACTAGTTCGATTTAGTTGTAGCCAGTTTTCGAATAATTCTTGCCATAGAAAATTTGTCAGGGTTATCTACGTCATTCTCATCAATTTCATGATTATTTGCTGAGGGAAGCAGGGATTACAGCTTGTAATGTAATATATTTAATACAATGTCCAGCAATACACAAAACAAAACCTCGTCTCGTATAATAATAATAATAATAAATTTCACAGACAACAACACGGATGGAAAATTTTAATGTAGAGTTTTATTGCAAATTATACGATAATATTTACATACAGTGTTATGCTGTGAATTTCGGGAAATTTGCATAGTATGTAATAAGTACCGTTATGTTCTGGTTTAGAGTTTTATACTTTAAGTAGAAAAGTTACTGAAATCACTATAATATAATATACTTAATATTTAACAATTTTCAAATGCTCCCTCGGAAGCACGTTAAAATAAACTGGCCAAACATATCGTATCTACTCGTGGTAAGTAAAAAACGCTGCTATCTAACAATATGAATTAAGACTTTTTAGATTGTCTATCATACTAAATGTAATAATATTCAAAGTTAGTATCCAATCTCATTTAATGAAGATTAAATGCGTATCCAATATGAACTTTCATTAGAAGTGGCGTAGAAGGGACAAGAGGAAGACGGCGATTCCCTACGAGATGGACAGACCAAATTAGATTTACCACTGACACAACAGTGGTGGAAGTACCTAATGAGGAATACAGCATGAAGGAAAAACTGGATAAAATTATCAATCGTGAAGTGGAGGCAAAAAACTGGCAAATCAAGACTCCCAGTATTAAAGAAAACGATTCAGAAAAAATGGCGTATTCAGGATTCAATATTTATTACTCAATGAAATCTCATTTTATTGAGTATTTAGTCCAAGATGCCGTTTTGCTTCATATGTTCATTTTGTAAGTTAGAATTTTGCATGGTTTTATGTAGTGTAAATTGGAACTGAGTTTTAAATTAAGTCAGCTACCCACTTTGTGGATTCTATAAATATTTTCATTGTTAACTATTTTTTTTTCATCCTTGTTAATTTTTGAACTTCTAAGATGGGGCAGTTTTCCCTACCTCCTCTGCTACACTTTTTCTATGTTTAAGTTGATAGAAGGATGATGCCCATATATTAGTTTTTAAATTATGTTAAATTCTACATAAAGTCCTTCTTCTCGGATTAACGACTACAAGCTAATTACACCGCATGTGAAGTAATATGTACCTAATTAGATCCGAGCACAAGGGCTATTACAAAAATTTTGATTTACTTACTTTAGATCGTTAAAAGTTATTTTTAAACAATGAATCCCATTATACGCCGATCCCAATGTGCCAAACGTTTCCCATCCCATTACATTTTAAACCTACAACTTTTTCACTACCTGTGTGTGTGTAGGAATTTGATTTTGTTTAATAGTATTACATATGCATTAAAAAAAATTAAATTAATCAACAGCGTAGGTTTAACCAATCAGATATCTCGATTGTAGAACCATGTTTACACAATGTAACATTGTGCAAAATCTAATCAAAAGAAGTTAGAAAGGTGTGTCAACGCTTGCGAATTGGCTTTTAGGCTGGCTGGCTATATTCATTATACGTGGGTGTTGACAATATATTTGATTTTATTTAACAACTAGATTCCTAAAAATTAAAAACATGTCATTAACTGAAGTTTGTTTCAAATTTTAACATTAAAAAGTCAACCTATAATTTGATTAAATCTATCTAAATGTTTCCTTTATATGAGGCAATATATTATGTATATACCTAAGTATGATAATGCTAGGTATATATGTACTTACTTTATTTACTCAGCATACCTACACTTAGTTATACTGTGCCCATGTCCATGAGAGTAGCATTTGCATATTAACTGAGTTATGGAAATGTAATTATTATGGAGGCATGATGAAAATTGTAACGATACCTATACAAGTATACATAGATACTCTTCATTTTGAGGGCGGTGGAGTTAATAGGTACGGCGCATTATACCTACTAGGTACTTTTATATGTTGATAGTAAATTTTCCGTGTAGCGCTTCAGGATATAGTCAATTAATTGACCTATTATTTGTATACAATTATGTTTTGATTCATGATTTCTATTTAATCTGCAAAAGCAAAAATAAAATCATTGTACATTTTATATCGAAATTGAAACATAAATTCAAATAAATAATTTACCATTTTTGTTTAAATGATCAACATATTTTAATTATTTTTCGTATTGTTGATTTGTTAGTTATGTAGAATGTAGAAAAGAAGCAAAAACAGAGCAAAATGTGTATATGAAATGTATTGATTATACCTATTATTTGTATTGGATGGCATAAATTACAAAATAGGTATTAGACCCAACTTATTCCATATATTTTGGTGATGAATGGAGAATAGGTACATCATTTTCATTATTTTGATTATGGGTATCAGTTTGCTTATTTTGAGAAATTCCCGGTAAAGAATAAGTCTCTCACTTATTTCCGTAAGTTTTCAAAAGTCATATAAAATGCTTATATTTGTATTTAAACATCACGTAAAAGACATTTTTTATCTTCATTTCAGTGTTGAGCTATGTAACCCATTGAATGTCTTAACTTATATTTCCGCGAAAAAGATGACTTGCATCTTAATTACATGCATTTAGATAACATCCTGAATGTCTTGATTTTATATTGGCACGAAGAGGACAGCTTGCATGTTTCTTACATGCAGCTGATCTGCTGGCTACCCCATTTTGTGGGATGTGCCGTGATGGTATAATAGTAGTAGTAGAAACTGACTATCCCACTTTTGGAGGATGGCATGGATATATGATGGCATAAAAAAACTTTAATATTAACTTATTTTTATTTTAACTGATTAGATTTGAGAGAGTTGCCTTACTTATTAAAATTTTCACCAACTTACAGAAATTTATTTATTACGCAGTTTCGCAAATTCATTTCTTGTGTTTATTGATTGAGCCGACGTTTATTTTGTAAAACTGCATCTTTATTTCAGGAAATAAACACAAATTGTATGACTCTTGCTATCTTTAATACTTTGTCATTATGATGTCGAAACCAGGTTACTGTTCCTTTTATCAAAAATAGCAAAAAATATAACATTTTGTGTTTATTTATATAAATTATTGGACCGTTTTATAGGTATATAAAAGTTTACAAAATTCATACAATATCACATTTTCTATGTACATACTTATATTTCAAAAACTTTTTCCGAAATTTATTTATATTTAAAACATTTATAAACTACTCAACGTATGTTCAAATTCCATAACACAGGTAAATTCTTTGAGAAAATTCAGTAATTACTCCTGTTTTTATGATAATACTGTAGATATATCAAAAACTCAACAGCAAACATATCGTCAAAACAAAGCAGACTTCTAATTATATATATATATATATATATATATAATGAGTTACAATCCATTGGATTGGTCTGCAACGAGTTTGGTTTTTCTTCTCCATTCGTCTCTATTCTCAGCCAGTCTTTTTAGCTCTACGTATGAGCCACAGTTCATGTCTCTCTTCAGTTGGTCCATATATGCGTCTCTTGGTCGGCCTCTGCCATTTGTCCCCTCGGTCTTACCCTCTGCGATGGCGATGAGTAGTCCTGGGTGCCTGATGTTGTGGCCAATCCAGTTAGCTCGTTGTTGGCTGATTCTCTTAAGGAGTTGCCTTTTTTCGCCTACCCTGGTTAATACTTCTTCATTTTCGACGTGCTCCGACCAATGGATCTTAAGCATGCGTCTGTAGCACCACATCTCAAAGGCCGCCAACCGTCCGCTTTCACTTTTGCTGATGGTCCATGTCTCACAACCATAAAGCAGAATGCTCCATACAAAGGCTTTAGTAAGGTTCTACTTATATCCCTTAAGATATATTCATATAGATGGTGTGATTGTATAGAAGTATTCTTGTGGGGTAGCTAGCGGACTAGTTTAATGAAATAAACAACAAAGTCATCTTCTCCGTTCAACTGGAATTCTTTCAGAAAAGAGTGAGAGACTTGTTCTTTACAGGAGGTAGGTACCACGGATCCAAATTATATAATCTTCCTAATAAATAGTTGAGTACCTATCTAAAATTATTTCTGTACCTGTCTAACAATAATATTATAATACAATCGATAAATTTACGAATTCATGTAAAAAATATTTTACACATCTAACAATACCCACATCATCATCATCATCATCGCCCTCAACGCTCCTCTAGGGAGCACAGGGCAGAAACCAGCCTCCTCCATTCAGAGCGTCTCTGTGCCAATTGCGTCACCTCTTTCCACGACATTCCGCGCTCTGATATCGTTGTCATAGGAACGGTGTATTGTGAAAGAGGGACGCCCGGGTTGACGGAACCCCTGCGGATCAAAGATCAGTGCTCTTTTTGGCCAACTATCATTAGGCATTCTCAAAACATGTCCCAGCCAGGACCATCGTCTCTCCTGTATTACGGAGATTACAGGTCTCTGCTGGGTGCGCCGGCGCACAGCATCATTTGTAACATGTTCATACCATTTGACATCCAAAATCCTTCTAAGACACTTGTTTTCAAAGCTTAGTATCTTCCGCTCTTGAGCCTTGGTCCCAAGTGCCAAGACTCACAGCCCCACATAAACAAGTATAATTTTTTCTGTGTAGATACGTAACGGTATGTAAGAATAATAAATTTAAAATACTACTATCTGAAATTTCGATATAGCTACTTCTTATAATAAATTTGCGTCGAGAAATACCTAGTGCTAATAAAAGTTTTGTTATATATTTGTACACCTGTCATTTGAAAACGGTTAGTAATGTTTTGCTATCTGTTTATGGATTTTTTACGAATAGTATTTTCGCGGAATTTCTGAAATAACTTACTAATTTATTGATTAGAATACATATTCATAACTCACCTTAAATTGCATTTTTAAAGGAATTATAACTGCAAAGTCACTAAAAATGTAATGAGTATTTAAGTGTACCTGGTAATCGATTTCAAAATCATCCAAATAAATAAATTTGGTAGAAAAAAAACGTTTGTGTAGTTGTTCAATTCTTGGTATAAATATGCAAAATTTCGATAATATTCACGCGAAATTGTTGAAGTTTCCTTTATGGATATTGGTGTTCTCAATGTGATTGCTCGCCCCTTACAAACTGTAAGAAAAAGTCAATCGCGTAGATATCTACATGATAAGTGAAATTGAAGTGAGAAGCAAAAAATACAAAACTTTTTCTTTCGCCAGGCACTTGGTATATTATAAGGTTTCTGAGTGAAAAAGCCCAATGGTAATAAATTTCAGACGATTCTAAATGTCTTCAAAGTTTCACTAAAGTATCATACTCTTGAGTATCTTACGAATGAAAAAATTCGCTTCACTAAATGTTGCTAACATTTTATGGTGCAAATACACCAAACGTTTTCATCGGTGTATTAGGCAATAAACTGTTGGGGAAATACTAATTCTATTTGAATTAGATTTTGGGGTCAATTTATATCGGACATTTAGTGGCGTAGGAGAGCAATTGAAATTACGTGTTTCAGTGCCCTATGGCTGAAATGATAAATAGTATTTGTTTCATAATGATACGTTTGGATTGTACGAATAATTCAAATCAAAATCTATCAGTTAACCTAACAATACCACAAAACATATTATTATTATTATCTTTATACAGAGTACAGATTTTTCGTTACATTTTTAAAGGTGAGTATTTTTTATATGTATTCTATCTTTCATATTTTGTTTGGAGCTATACTTACATATTTTATTTATTTATTTTAAGTAAAAGCACAAAAAAGAGAGAAATTGTAAATATAATCACGAATAAAATCGCTAAACCTTTCAAAATCAGCTATCGTCCAACATCATGCGCCATATTTTTTTTTTAAATATATAAGTAAATTAATAGAAATGTGACAGTCCCATGGAGTCCCCGGCAAAGAATGTATCTCCTACTCTTTATAACATCCCGAATTGAACTTCTCACATCTTCAATTTAGTGATGAGATATGTTATTCATTCTGAATATCTTGACTTAAACTGATACGCAGAGGACATACTCATAACATACGGTTAGTCTGCTGGCTACCGCAGTTGCAAGAAATGCCGTGATAGTACAAGATTCATATCTTAGTTTATTCCAAACTAAGATATGAATCTTTTATTATGGGTAGGTACTACAGCGAGGGTACACATATGTAATACACTTAAAACACATACATACATGTAACACCCAGACCCAGAACAATTTTATAAAGTTCATTCTCATTTTTGCCCTGGTTGAGAATCGAACTCGAGACATCGTGACTTGAAGGCAATAGCGTTACCTTCGCACCATATCGACCGTCGTTATGAATAAAACAAAGATCTAATTCTGTAGACTGCTATTATATATAATTAATTTTAAACTTATTATATCGTATAATGCTACGAATGCTGCTCATAAATAATTTAATTTTTATTTCTTATATTGTTTTCTCCCTACACAAAGAAATCTATTGTTATAGACACCCGCACCGCGCTGTACAGGTAAATTATCCAATACGAATCAAGTTATGTTATTATTCCAGGCAAGAGCACGCGCTGTTTGATGTCAAAACAAAGATCAAAATTCAAGAGGAGTTATTGTTTTTGAAGATGCCTCATTTCTGAAGAAAAGAGAACATTGTTGCTGACGCAGGAGAAGCAACTTCTGATTTGTAATTATTTCATCTAAGAAACTCTTAAAGGGCCTACGGCTACGTGAGAAGTTTCTTATCAAAGGGTCTTTCTTTTTAGCAGCTGCCAGATAATAGGATTGTTTACTACCCAACAACCGTCATGAGGAAAAAACCTGGCGATTAAAATTCTGAACACAATCGCGGAGTAGGCAAGTATTTTTTCACATTTTCTTGGATGAAAACTATTTTCACAATTACATTCTACAAAAGAATTGAGAAACAACCCTCGAACTTCAAGTACCTATCACGAGAACAATTTACAAGACCCTGCCCAATCTCACACCCGTACAGAACTGGTATGTACTGGTATATACCCGTATGTACTGGTACACTTGAAATAGTTTTCGCACACCGCAGATATTTAATATGCGGATCTTGATAATAGAATAGAAGAGAACCTAACATTACAGGTAATGTACGGGATAAATAAAATAACTTAGTAAACAATACTACAGCAATCAAGGGTTATACAAAACATTTCGTTTTTTTTATATAATTAATATTTCAATAAATCAAATAAATCATAGAAGCCTTGGCGAAAACGTTTGAGGTGAATAAATTTAATTTGGAAATTATACAGTGTTTTTAAAATCATTTTAATTTAAAATCATTTTAATTAATATTTCTATAGCACACAGCTAATATTTAATATAAATTTATCCCTATCACTTAGATACTCGAACTCATCATTAAAGTGACTTCTCTTTTTCAATTATCAAGCATATTTTTGAATAAAAATATTGTTTTCATGTGTAATCAACTCAATACGTACCTACCTTCTGATTTTCACATTAAAAAATCTTCAATACGAACAGATTTAGTTTATAAATTTTATGCAAATCTATACTATACTATACTATACCATCACGGCATATCCCACAAGTGGGGTAGCCAGCAGACCAGCTGCATGTAAGAAACAAATCTAATGCAATCCAATTGCCTTTCAATGCTCTTCCCGATAACACAGGGTACAAAACAGCCTCCTCCACTAAGAGC
Source organism: Athripsodes cinereus (assembly GCA_947579605.1). Classification (NCBI taxonomy): domain Eukaryota; kingdom Metazoa; phylum Arthropoda; class Insecta; order Trichoptera; family Leptoceridae; genus Athripsodes; species Athripsodes cinereus. Next base: position 21,937,678 of record OX388310.1, read on the forward strand.
ATCTTTGGCCCAATTGAGTCACCTCTTCCCACGACATTATTATCGCTCTGATGTCATTATCATAGAAACGATGAATTTATTATAAAGGGGAGTACTTGATAGCAAAAAAGTAAATTTAATAAAATAAATATAATCTCAATTCTTCCCCTAATGTATGAGTTTTAACATCTTGTATAGCGACCGTAACATTAATACAAATTGTATGTAATATTCCTAACATGTTTATTTTTATAATAAATTAACGAGACACATTTCCCTAATAGTAGTATAGTAGTATAGTATTTCCCTAATCCTGTTCTCGTGTTGTTAATTTCTGTATGTTAAATAAACACACAAACAAAATAATACCACATAACATAAATTATACGGAGTTGAGTTCATATTATTAAAATACATTAAGGAAAAGTTTTACGGTTTAAAAAATGAGACCCCTGAAAGGAGGTAATGAAATATATCTCGACGCTGAGAGACATTCTATCCCTTTTCCCCCATCGGAGTTCATTAGTTTCCTAAGAAGGTTGGAGATTTACGAACAACCATTGATTTTCAGTCTTCCAACCAAACCTAAGCTTTTAAATCTGTAATACTTAAGCTGTTCTATTCGCATTTATTCTCTTCGCCTTCTTTCTTTAGTTCTATGTAACATGGTGTTATCCATTTCGGAACAATAGTCTCACTCATCGATTTCCGTTACTTGAACCTGACACACAACTTTAATGAAGCCTTACTTTGCTGAAACATTTTTATTCTGTAATTTTAAACTTTACGTTCCCTTGTGGAATTGAATATATCAAGAAAAACTTATAGTCTTAAAAGTAATTTTGTTGAATCATTTCATTCACAGTTGATTGCATTTTCACAATAATTTTAATCTTGGGCGTCCATTACAAACATTTTAATAAATATAAGTATTGGCTGGTTGGTTGGAATAAATATTTTATGCGTTAAGCCCACCTTTTCGTACTTTCGATAAACAGATACTTGCATAGGTACTACATATTTTGATGCAAATAAAGTTATTTTTAAGTAGGTATTGCATATATTATGAAATTTCAAAAAAATATCATATAATTGCCACATAATATCATACCACATAATTATGATATTATATAATATCATAATTAGCAGAATGTATTTAAGAAAAATCTGAGTTATTCAATAAGTCTAACACGAGACATTTTTTTATCATAAAGTTTGTGTAACTAACACCTGTATACGTGCTAACAGTATTATTCTATGCCAAAACATGATGTTTGTGATGTTCTTTTCCTCTTTCTTTTATCTCTCACACTTATAAGTAACATAAATACTTATATTCGCTGTACAGAGAAATACAATTTCGAAATGACGAATTAAACCTTTTCAAAGTACACAATGCACTGAAAATACTAAATGTATGAGTAAATTCAACTAACACAAGTTATATATATTTTATTGATTGGTTAGTTAAGCTTTTGAGATAATATAATAAAGGACGCAATATGAAAATATCGACTAACAGATAAATACGTAGTTTATACATAATAGGTATAATATGAAAATATACAGGACTGAAGTTGTCAGTCATCAATTTGTGTAGAAGACGACCCATGTTTAAACTTACCAAAACTTGATGTTTGTAAGAAGTAACATGTGCAATGACCCATGTACTTACTCATACATAATATCTTGTGTTTGGCAGGGTGTGTACCCTTTCATTAATCACTTTCTATATACCTATAACTATGTTACTTTATAGATAGGTATATCTAATTATCTACTTCTACCTCTATGGTTAATGAGGGGTGATATTTACCAATTTACTCTATATTATAATAAATACGCAGAAACGGTAGGTATTATATGCAACGTAAAAAGGTCGAAACATGCAAACAAATCTGCATAATGAATACCTACAGCATATTATGCAACTACTAAAATATGTTACATTGTAATCACGTTTTAGAGTATGTAGAGTTCTTAATTTTTAGCAATGCGGCAGCAGGATAAAAATAATTAAGATAATAGAGATTCTATTTTGTCGGTGACAACGTTGTGAAAGCTCATTTTCATATAAATTATAAAAAATATTTTTCATAATTTATATAATTTATATATTGTTTTAACCAGTGTTCGTATGTTGGTTGGAGTTCAAGTTTGAGGTTCCATTTTATTCAGCGTAAAAAAATCCGCAATATGTATAACATTTAGATTATGAAAAATTATCAAAATATGACAAAATATGCTACAACTATGAAAGTAGCCAAAATGTGAATTTGAATGCATTTATATACGTATTTAATTATCTCAAAAATTCCAGCACATTTCTACAATGAAAATATATATATATATAATACTAGTGTAGTTTTAAATAAATAATCTATCTAACTTCTTGCTGACCAAAGCTCTTCAAACGGATATCTGAAATCGCAATGTGAGCCCATTAATAAAAGAACTGTGTTCAAATCGTTTCAATATAATATAAATTTAGAACTAATCTAGACTTCACTGCTTCAAAATAATTCGAACATAAGTATTTTTATCCAACTTTTATTTGAGTTGAAGGCATAAAACTGATGTACACAATAATATGAGCAGATAATCAAATTAGGCATCATGTAAACTACTAATAAATTTAAAGTATGATCTCAAATATGGTACAAAATATTGATGAAGTACATATTGGAAACTATTCTATAATATATTATTCTAGATACATATAGAGTTTTTGATCAAAAGTACAATGTACATAGAAATACAATTTTATCAACAAACGTAGTTCTAATAAGGCAAACAAGATCAGATTAAAAATTCATACGTGATTGAACATTCATTGCATTTGTAATGAACCATTTGAAGGAGATGTCGCGATAGAAATATATTTAGGAATAATTCATAAAAATCTACCTAATGATTATATTTTCTGTTACTCAGATTGTTGGATTCAACCTATTTATATATTAAACCTATTAATATAGTTAACCTGCAAGAATAATGATTACGTTGTAAGTTGGCTTAAGAAATACAGTTGGTATATTTAACGTAGATTTAGATAGAATAGAATATTCATGACCGGATGTAGCACCAGTAGGAAATCATCGTTTGGAATTTATCGAAGAAATTTTTTTTTTTTATTTTAACAGATACAACAGCTTTAACAATGAACAATACAATAATAAACATTTAATAATTTACATCCCCAATTATTTTTTTTATTTTTGAGTCAATTATTGCAGAAACCTTCTTATTGTACCTGAACAATGCAAACGCAATAGGTTTCTTACTTTTTTCTGTCCTCAATTGTAAAACATCTTGAAAAAGGTATCTAGTATAATGTGAAACTTTATTTAATGAATGATCCATTATTGCGTTAGATGGCCATGTGTTATCGAATTGTGAAGATTGTTAATGAGGAAATCCATAGAAATTGTTTTTTTTAGTTCCTACAGTTTGATGGTTTCGAATATATCTTTCAGAGTTCAAACAAATACATATTTCCCATATATTTTAATATATCATCTTGAACCACGTAAAACTTCACTTGAAGAAATCTCAAAATAATACATAAATCATATCTTTTGTATTTTCAAGTATTGTCAATTTCACTAAATTTTATAGATAATTATTTAATAAGTATTGCTACAATACTACTACTCTTATTTGTTGCTTCTTCTTTATTAAAATACCTCCAAGCATATACGAGTGATCTGGGGTTTAAATTTTCTAATGAGAATCTGTAAATTACTTTTGGTAAATATTCCTACAACTTTGATTACCATACCTACTAGTATCATATAATATTTCCATGTAACAGAGAACCAACGGACGTTAAATAGCTCATGCTGCCGCTGCCGCTGCCGTCAGGGAATATGTTAATTAATATAAACCAGTCGTACCCTTAACAGTTACCAGTTCTATACTCGCCCCAGCCCCAGCTCTGCTAATTCCTCTTGGTCTTCCTACATTCATCCATCTCAAATACGTACCTAATAATTATAAAACTTTACAGTCTCTGCTCCGTATAAATTACAACGTACCAATTTTCCGCAAGAACTCTATATCCTATATTATCATTTTTTCGTCGTAGCTACTTTATTTGTTTATTTGTATATTTTTTATTCAATATTAAGACATTATATAGTTTGTTTTATTCTACATTGTAAAACTTATATTTGAGTTTTTCTTGAATTTAAATAATATTTTTGTTTTATTTGCGCTTGAAATGTATGTAAAAATTGTTTTGTACTATTTTTAAAACTGTAAAAGGCGAAAGCCGTTTATTGCTTGAAATAAATAAATCAGCATAGTATTCTACAGATATTTGACTTTTTAAATCACATACTTTTGTGTCAAATTAAAAAAAAAACATTCATTTTAATAACATTATATATACATACTTACATTATATTGTGGCGTTATTCGGTAGAGCATGAGAAAAGAACAAATAAAATTAGTAAGAATCTTCCATACAGAATCTTAATTTTCATATTTATCCCAGAGCATGGGTTGAAATTCCTTCATAAAAATTGCAAAAATTATATTCTACGAAACACTCTATATGGACTATTCTGGACTTTCATATTATGAATATTTTTAATACAATTTATTGATAATTAAATATAATATATATATATATAATTAAGAGACAAATCAGTTGTGCATCACATACAAAAAAAATGTATGAATAGATTAAAATTACCCAACTACATTGGAACATCGTATGAATACAACATAATTAAAAACTTTAAAATCTACATTACGACCTGATCAAATTCCTTCTGTGGGGATCCTTTCCAGACATCAATCCCATATTTATCTTTAATTGTAGTCTCTCTTCATCCTCCCAGACACAACTCAAGACTTCTTCATCCACACAGAATAAACAGTATCGATCTCAACATTTCTTCTAACATAGTATAGCTTCATGTAGTTCAATACATATGTAATTAATGTGATTCCACAATCCATTAGGAATCCATGCCTTGTATCCGACTTAGAATTTTATTCTAAGTGGAAACCAGAAACTATGAAATAAGAACTCGGAATTATGAACTCGTAACTAGGAACTCGGAACTAGGACCGCATCTGATTAAAATAGAAATTCAGAATTAAAAGAATATTCCATTCATCATTCAATTATACAATTGACTAATTAAATAATTCGACAACGTTTTACCTACCTTAATGGCGGATTAATCACTAATTCACTGTTATAACATTATATATAAAAATTGAATGAATATCTTTAACATCCATTATGAATTAAAATAAACTTTTTTATATATTACACAAAACTAATTTGATTTTTACATGTCGAGTTGTCGCATCGTAAGAGAAATTTCAAACGACGTGCGGTACTTTTTATAACTCGGCCGAAGAATGACATTGTTGCAAAATCACATAGGCGACTTGTGGGTGAACAAAATTTTATTATCCACACTTCCTTTCCGCAATGTTGCAAACATTCAAAATTCATATTCTTAACAATTTTAATGTGAATTAATCTGTCACATTAATACCCCTTTCCCCGGATAAAAAAAAATTGAATATTTTTTTTTTTTAATACCCATATAAAATTATAATTCATACTATGTTCCAACTCTAAACAAATTAAAATTAAGGAATTTATGACAACACACTGGCCCTCAGCTGTTAAATAAATTATGGACGCCATCTATGTTTCATTAATTTAACTGTGAAAAATTTGAAAATAAGAATTAATTTTCACAATAGGGTTAATGCCAAATATAGAAAACTCTACACCCTACGAGTATATATAAAAAAAATTAATAAAATAAAAAAAAACAGTGTGTTCTCACGTTATTCCTTTAGTGTACAATTATATGATAAAACTACAATATATATACATCAGCAGATTTTAATGTACAATATTAAATTTGATATCTAATATTCAACACCAAATTAAATTACTAAAATTTTTTTTTTTTATGTAATAAAAGCTTTTAACGATTAAATAATCCAATTTTTTTTTTAAACTATCAATATTCCTTTTTATTTACAAAATCATTTTATGAGAAGTCTTTATTGTGTATATTTTACAAACCAGACACAAATTTACTTTCCACTTGTAAAAGTATTTGACTTAAAAAGCATTATAAAGACATCATAAATTTTATCTATTAATAAAATATTTACTCATATTTATATATTACAATTTATATATTCAAACTTATATTTTAATAAAGTATATTTACTTAACATTAATATATTTGATCATAAATACCTTTTCAAAACAAAAGTACATATAATAACAATAACAACAATGTGTGACAATTTCACAACCATTCCACAATTTTCATGACATTTGTATCTTTGATTTTCTTTGGAAATCCAAATATCACCATGAATCTATACAAATTATTATATTTTATTATATTTTTATATTTTTTTAAATTGCTTTGTAGCATTGTTTCTCTGTCATGAGAAGACTTAAGATCGTTTGATCTACAGCATTATAAACATATATACCTATCTATATTCTTATAGCTTACTTTGTTTTATTTTAAGAAAACCTTCTTCAATCTTATTATTTTACTTAGTCATTCGCTTCCTCAAATAATATTATAAGAGAATGTCAGGTAAAAATTATAATACTCTGTGATGAGATATTTATGAGTATACCATTGGTATAGACTCCATTTTGAACCTAGACATTAAAATTCTTGTTTAGTAAAAAAAATCGCAATCATTATGAGGTCCATATTCACTCCATTGCATCTATATCTACAGGCATACAATCTCTATTCAATGCACATCCAAAAATATATCATACATTCTTCATCATATATTGGCCGCACACATCATACATATTTTTCAATCAAAATTACTTTCATACTATAGACACCAAAGTTAAATATTCAACTACACAGATTCTGCATTGACCCTTTCACGAAAGTTATTTCTTTATTTTTTTTTTTATTTTAACTGAATATTACACTCCCATTTCACTATAGAAGTTGAAAACTCATTTATATATAATTTATTTTTTGTTTCATTATTATAATATCCTATTATTTATATGTGCGCATCCTCATTCTAAACGAAATGGCAACTCTTTGTACGAGATTATGCCTGATTTGCACTCAATTCGTATACACTTTTTCATATGTATTATTAAGCAATTTATGTACAATTTATACATTTACATATTTTTTTTTTATTTCTATCTATATACACTATTGACTATAACATACTTATTTCTATTTTTAACCTTTCTTTTATGTATAAACTTACTAGTTAATCTCTATTTTAAATCCTAAAAATTACTCTTCTTTAATTATATCTTTAATGTGATATTTATTTTGTGTACCCGAATCTATGTCTTTTAATAAATATACATTATCACTTAATTTTTTTATAATTATTGATTTTACAAATTTTGGTGCTAATTTTGCTGAGAAGTATTCACTTGCTTTAGATTGAGCAAAATTACGCCTCCAAACCTCCTGACCGACAGAATAAGTTTTGTTAATTCTTCCCTTATTATAGTATTTTGAGTTTCTTTGATAAGCTTGCCATTAATTTTCCGATACTATATTATACAACAAATTCATGTTTTCCAACCTCTCTTTGTACAATTTTCTTTCCCTACTTATATTTTTATAATCATTTATTTGATCGCAACTTATATTGGCATGCAATGATCCATCTAATATATTCTCCCTACCTCGAGCTAACAAAAATGGTGTGTATCCAGTAGCCAAATTAACTGAATTATTTATAATGCTTTGTACTTTATCTAGATACAAATCCCATTTTCTTTGATGGTTATCTACGAAAATTGCCAGTGTATATCCTATGGTTTTATTATATGCTTCAACGTTATTCACCATTGGCGTATATAATGTTGTATAAAAGATGTTCTGAACACCGTAAGAATGCATAAGGTTTTTGAAAACATGAGAAGTCAGATTTTTACCGTTGTCGGTAATAATCGTTTGTGGGACGCCCTCCTGTAAAAAGATTTTGTTTTCCAATATTTTCACAATCTCTTGAGATGTAGCACGTCTCAACGGAAACACCCAACAATACTTAGTGAAAACGTCTACGACCGATAGAATAAATGTATATCCAGAAGATGATTTAGTTAATGGTCCAATTAAATCGACACTATACACTTTACCTGGTCTATCTACCTTCTTTCTGTTTTTCATTATACCTAATGGCGGGGAATTCGACGGCTTATACATTTTACATTTTTGACATACTTTTACAACGTTTTTTATTTCATAAAACATTCTCGGCCAATAGAAATATCTGGCGATATTTTTATAAGTCTTAAATGTACCCGAGTGTCCATTTTCGTGATAGTTTATAATAATTTTTTTACGAACATCGCTTTTTGAAACCTCCTTCCAACTAAATTCTTCCGTCAGCGGATTATCATCCTTCATAAGTCTATACAATTTACTATCATCAACTTTATAATTGACAAATTTAGCTGGAGCTTCAATACAACCATTATATATCTTATCATACCACGTATCATTGGAATTTCCCGATATATCTAATTCGTTTATAGCCGATGGAATACGAGACAATGCATCGGGTACTCTGTGAGCAACCCCTTTACGATGCTCTACTGAGAAATCATATTGCGACAGTCTCATACTCCACCTTGCTAGTCGTCCAGATGGATTTGAAATTTTCGATAAGAATCTTAGCGCTGAATGATCTGTAATAACCGTAAATTTCATTCCTTCAATAAAAGGTCTAAAGAATTCAATCGATTCCATAACAGCAAGAAGCTCCCTCTCAGAGACTGAATAATTTTGTTCCGTTTTACTCAATAATCTGGAAAAGTACGCAACTGCTTTTTCCTCACCGTCTATGTTTTGATGTAAAGCTGCACCAATTTGATGTTGACTAGCATCCGTATGTAATAAAAATGGCTTTGTGTAATCTGGACAAATTAAAACTGGTGCAGTCATTAACGCATTTTTGAGATCATTAAAAGCTCTTTCTGCCTCATGGTTCCATTTAAATGTATTTTCTCCCCTTTTTACTCTAAGTAATTTATTTAATGGAGCTGAAATCTCACTACAGTTTCTAATAGTCCTGCGATAAAAACCAATCATGCCCAAAAACATTCGAAGTTGTTTCAAATTTCTAGGTGCTGGATAATCTCTAATGCTTTTTACTTTGTCTGGATCTGGACGAAGCCCATTTTCATCTATTAAATAACCCAAATATTTCAATTTACTTTTACAGAACTCACATTTAGAAAATTTTACTGTCAAGCCTGCATCCTTTAATCTATCCCTAACTTTCTTTAATAATTTTATGTGTGAATCAAAATCTGGGCTCAGAATGATTAAATCATCAATATAGCAAAATACATTGTCATCGAAGCTAGGTCCGAATAACCTATCAGACAATCTCTGCATCTCACTTGCCGAATTAACCAAACCAAAAGCCATTCTCTTAAAGTGGAATAAACCACGCCCTGGGACCACAAAAGCTGTCTTTTCACAAGAGCTTTCATCAAGAGGAATTTGCCAAAAAGCTTTAGATAAATCGATAGATGAAATGAATTTAGCGTTTCGTAAGTTTGTCAAAATCTTACCAATGTTTGGAAGAGGATAATTATCTCGCTTCGTGACTTGGTTTAACTTTCGAGAATCTAAGCAAAATCTACCTGTTCCATCCTTTTTTGTAACTATTAACGTAGGGTGACTCCATGAAGACTTTGACTCTTCCACAACTCCCAATCTGAGCATGTCATCCAATTCCGCATCCATTTTCTCCTGCATAGCTGGAGACAAAGGATAATACCGCTGTCTAATCGGAGGCCCTTCGGTAATTATTTTATGTTCAACTAAATTTGTACATCCTAATCCATTCTTTTCGAACGATATATCTTTGAACTCATCTTCAATTTTCTTTAATTGGCAAACTTGATATTCAGTTAAATTTTGTCTATTTTCTATTTTACCTAATTCCATTAATTCATTTTTATCCGAATATTTAATTATATTTAATAATCCCGGTGCTACATTAAACTGTTTCCAAAAATCTATTCCCAATATTATCTGTTGTTGTAAATCATTTAATATATAAAATTTTATAATATTTATTGTACTATCGCATGTTACTTCCAGGCTTAATGTTCCATGAACATTCATTTTATTTCCATTAGCTACCGATATCAATTCTGTAACATTTTCTAGTTTCCATCCCTTTCCAATAAAATAATTTGCTAAATCGCAATTAATTGCAGATATGGACGCCCCAGAGTCCAATAATCCTATAAAAGTTTCATTATCAATTTTAAATTCGAGATAAGGTCTACTATCTCCTCTTTTTGCACAAATTAAAGGTGCAATTTGTCTTGTTTTATAAAACAAATTTACATAATCTAGCCAGCTCATCCACTCCCGATTTCTTTGATTTAAAGATGGCCGGCTACTAACTAGTTTTTTTGGTTATTATTTCTGTTCATGTTATTGTAAGATCTTTGGTTGTAAGTTCTAGAGTCCGAATTACCCCGGCTTCCCCTAAGGTCATTATTTTCTAAACGTTTTCTTTTGAAACATTCCGAAATTAAATGCCCTGTACGATTACAAAAACTGCATGTTTTAATTTCCCTATTATGAATTGGAACTAATTTATTTTTCGAAGCAAAAGTTTTGTAATTATTATTATGATTAACATAGTACTTACTTTGTTGCTGTTGAACATTTCCCGTATTATATGAACAACTGGGTATGGAAATATTTCCTGTATTTAAATTATCAGAGCGCTTAGACTCTACAACATTATAATTAGTTACATTTTTTTTAATTTCATTTATCTTTTCCTTAACATTTGAGTTTTTATTATTTTTTAATGACACGGACAATGATTCGAACTTTGCACATAAATCCATCAATTCCTCCAAGTAAATTATATTTGCCGAAGCTACCAAACTAGCATAATCCGGAAGTAAACCGTGCAATGCCACATCTAGAATTTCATCATTAGGTAATGGACAATTCAAATGTTTATTTTTAGACATAAGATTTAAAATAAATTCAGAAGCACTTTCTGACATTTGTTGCTTAGATGATAAAATTTCTAATTTCAGATCTCTTTGCCTACTTAACCCTTCAAACTGCTTTAAGAATTTCTTTTCAAACACATCCCATTTATTTTCCAAATCAGTAGCTCTGTACCATGTCAAAGCGTATCCTGACAATATGACGGGCATATAACTAACAAGACTGTCTAATGGAATTCCATAAATACGAGCTAATTCAACCAAACGAATTATAAATTCCCTAGCATCTGATGTCCCATTGAAACTAATTCCCAATTTACGAGGATCCATGAATCTTGTCGTAGAATCAATAGTAGTGTTTTTCAACAAAGTCTTTGAACTATTTCTCTTCTTCATAGTTTTTTTTATGTTATTTAATTTTCGAGTGTGCGCTTTAACACTTATCACGTTACCCACTGGTGGTGAAGGTACGTCAATATCATTGCTAATGTTTTCATTAGACGAATGTACATCCTCCAAATTTTTATCTAAAGGTGAACGTTCCGCCATTTTGTATTAATTTTTCTATAAAAAATTCAATTTGAATAACTTTTATAATATCATCAATTTTGATTTAAGAAAATAAAAACCTATTCATATAACACTTACTCTATAATTGTAATATGTCTTTGTCAACTACGTATCTAATATACACTTGTTTAATTGCGCACTAATTATGAAAAAATTGTAAGCACCTAAGTTTTAATTAACAAAGTATAAATTAATAATAATACTTCCATTTGTTCTCACTCATTTAACATAAATTCAAAACAAATGATTATTCAATTTCCAGAAATGAAATATTGTATAATATAGATATATTAAGCAATATTTTAAATTATTTTTAATATGGAACATCATACGAATTTTTCCAAACTACATTTTAATATACTTCAAAAAACAAAGATGACTGATCGCATTGAACAAAATGCATCCAAGAAGTAAAAACAACGATTTATTATTTGTTTGTATTACGCAAAACCAACCTAACAACATCTCTCACTCAAGTTATTTATAATATTATAAAATGCAAGGGTAATGAAAAAGTATTCTTTTTTTTTACTTCATCGTCATATCGTTCCGTCAAATAATAATGACTCGCTCAACAAAAACAAATATTATACAGTATTATTTATGTATTCTAATACCTAACTATAATTAAAATTTCTTGATTTTATTTTTTTTATTTTAACTTTAACAATTTAATTTATTTTTATCATAAAACTAATTTATTATTTACGAAAAATATAATACCTAATTAATTTTGTACATTATTTCTTTAGAAATAAATTTATACACAATGAATATTTTTTAAAAAATATATCTCCCTCCATTGGATTTATATAATTTGTTTTTAACAAAAAAATTTTGACAATAAAAATCGTCATTTGACAATATAAAAATCGATAAAAAAATCGTTACCTTCTCTAATTAACACTTAAATACAACTATAAATTTATAAATTTTTTTTTTTTTTTTATTAAAATTACCCGAATATTATCAAATAGATTTTTTTTTTAACCTAATATTATTATTAAAATTAATTATTCTAATTATTTTAACATCAACTTACATTATGCCTAAAATAATTTTTATCATAAGATTAATAAAGAAATTATTAGTACATTTATTTATATTCACATTCAATCATTCTTAAAACTTTCTTTCCATCCTGTATATATGCAGATAGTATTATAGGCATGGCATCAATATGATTATACCTATAACATAGTACCATACGGTTCTATAATAAATTCACAAGCCGCTAATATTGATAAGTCATAATTTTGTTACACGCACCGTCAAAAACATTATGTTGTAGGTATCTTATACCTATAAAGACCAAATTTTCAATACACCAATCGACCATACAATATAAATGTAACTACCTATATACCTATCTGATTATTTTATGCAGACTTCTATATTTTAATATTGTAAATTGAAATTTTTTATTTCAATTAATTTTTAGTAGGTAATTGACTATCTTATTAAACTAAATATATGTACCTACATATATGTCTCATTGTTTTAGCAAAATCATGGCATTGAAATTCCAAAGAAAATACATATCACAAAATCACTTACCCCCTTCGTTGGAGTATATTGCTTGGAAAATTAACGAACTGCAATTCCTTACTTTGTAATGTCATGAAAATGTGAAAATGTCCTGTATAATTCCTTCAATACTATAATTTATTTTCCTTCTGTTATTTGCATTTGTTATCCTTCTGTTATTTTGTTATTTGCTGGAATAATTTCATATGGCATTAATATACACATCACACATAGCACACAAATAATTTTCCTTTTATGATACAAATATTTACTGAAGGAGAGTAGAATACAATTTATGAAACAAAATATATTTTATTTTATCAAATTCATAACCAATCAAATATAAGGCAATGTTTTTATAAAATTTGCAAAATTGCTAGAATTATTACTCTTTAAAAATATTACAAAAATTGCAACTGTATTTAACAAATATTTTTCGGCGATTCTATTCTTTAAAAGAATAATCGAAAGCAAATAATACCTAAATAAATTTTAAATTACCTATTGTAAGGTTTGTAACATCAGTATTATTTTTTTATTTTGAAAAAAAGTAGGTTATATTAAATTAATCTTTGCAACATTTCTTTATAGCAACATGTGGCTGATAAAATTGCAACAAATTATATGCAATGTAAAAAAAAATATACTGTTGCCAATAAATTTACATAGCTTCAATTTTAATTTTTTTTTAACAATTATTAATGATATGATTACATATATGAAGCAAATAATTTAATATTTAAAATTTTCTTAAAACTAATACTTATAACTATTGCAATTACAATGCGACAACTCAAAATAAAGGAATTTCCCCCAATTAAGGCAAAATTAGCCTCACGTGGGCGCAAATTAATGTGGCGTTATTCGGTAGAGCATGAGAAAAGAACAAATAAAATTAGTAAGAATCTTCCATACAGAATCTTAATTTTCATATTTATCCCAGAGCATGGGTTGAAATTCCTTCATAAAAATTGCAAAAATTATATTCTACGAAACACTCTATATGGACTATTCTGGACTTTCATATTATGAATATTTTTAATACAATTTATTGATAATTAAATATAATATATATATATAATTAAGAGACAAATCAGTTGTGCATCACATACAAAAAAAATGTATGAATAGATTAAAATTACCCAACTACATTGGAACATCGTATGAATACAACATAATTAAAAACTTTAAAATCTACATTACGACCTGATCAAATTCCTTCTGTGGGGATCCTTTCCAGACATCAATCCCATATTTATCTTTAATTGTAGTCTCTCTTCATCCTCCCAGACACAACTCAAGACTTCTTCATCCACACAGAATAAACAGTATCGATCTCAACATTTCTTCTAACATAGTATAGCTTCATGTAGTTCAATACATATGTAATTAATGTGATTCCACAATCCATTAGGAATCCATGCCTTGTATCCGACTTAGAATTTTATTCTAAGTGGAAACCAGAAACTATGAAATAAGAACTCGGAATTATGAACTCGTAACTAGGAACTCGGAACTAGGACCGCATCTGATTAAAATAGAAATTCAGAATTAAAAGAATATTCCATTCATCATTCAATTATACAATTGACTAATTAAATAATTCGACAACGTTTTACCTACCTTAATGGCGGATTAATCACTAATTCACTGTTATAACATTATATATAAAAATTGAATGAATATCTTTAACATCCATTATGAATTAAAATAAACTTTTTTATATATTACACAAAACTAATTTGATTTTTACATGTCGAGTTGTCGCATCGTAAGAGAAATTTCAAACGACGTGCGGTACTTTTTATAACTCGGCCGAAGAATGACATTGTTGCAAAATCACATAGGCGACTTGTGGGTGAACAAAATTTTATTATCCACACTTCCTTTCCGCAATGTTGCAAACATTCAAAATTCATATTCTTAACAATTTTAATGTGAATTAATCTGTCACAATATATACTTAATTATGATTATATCCATTGTTTCTATAAATGTTACTGCAGATACAGCATATAAATATAATAAAGGTGTATAGAAGTATACTTGCGGATACCTCTATTAGGTATGTAAGTAGGTAGGTACATATGAATAATATGTATAAATGATAATATGATATCATAATATCTCTCCTTTTGACATGTAATATCACTCATATCATCTACTTTGTGAGGAAGTCCTAATATGTAAGCTAATGATAAAGGTTTTTCTCTGTGTTATTATTATTATTATTATTTCTAGTATAGCTTACCCGGTTCCGCTCAGGAACTAAATATCAAGTAGGCAAATTAAGACATGAAAGCAGTATAAATATATTAAGTAATTCGTACCATCACGGCATTTCCCGTAATGGGGTAGCCAATGGACTAATTGCATGGTATAGACATGCAGATTATCCTCTCCGTGTTTGACATTCTGTTTTGAGTGTTAAATGTCTTATTTTAATGCTTTATTGCTGCTTTTGGTACAGGATTTATGTTTGCACAATTATCTAGCTAATGATTTATTTTTTATTCTTCACCATTTGGTTTTAATATTAGGTATAATCTATAATACAAGATAACATAAAATAATCAGTTACACAAATCAATGTACGTATACAAAGGGCGAGTAAAGTAAAAAAACTTACTTTTTATATCTCAATTTTGATAAGTGTTAAACAAATAAATTAAATAGGTAGGTATGTCGTATTTTAACAAAGCATACAGAACACCAGCATTCAATTCCCATACAAATCTTGTGACATGAGTCTTAAAAACTCTGTTTCAATAAATAATAAGATATTAGTTATATCAGAAGTATAAGATCTTAAGTAGAGTGTTATTTTTTTTACTTGTCTATTTGTGAAGTCTATAAAGTACCTTTATAATATAATCATGATGCTTAAAATTCTTATTGCACATAAAGAATATAATAGTAAAAAAAACATGACAACAATACTACTGAACAAATAATTTTGTACAAAGGGCGAGTTTATCGCAGAAGCACGATCGATACAAACGTACTAAAATATTTATGTATGCGATTGTTAGTTACCAACACTCTCCACTCCATTTCTTCTCGACACGTGTGTATCTGGTATACATCAAAAGGAATATATTATTGTTATATTGTGATAAATTATACATTAAATTAATTCTGACGTATATTTTCATCAAAATCCATCAATGCCCTCCTCCTTGCAACATGTAGGTATATTGCAGGTTGTATCTATCTATGAGTGCCATATCAGGTCCCCCCGACGTTGGCGATCACTCTGGAGAATGCTTCCCTGTCTCGTGCTGTGCGGACCAGTTCTCCCATCCGTGTTATTCTGGTCCATTGCCGTATATTCCGCAGCCAAGACATCTGCCTCCTTCCCACTCCTCGACGTCCCTCAATCTTGCCTTCTATTATCAACTGCAGAAGCCTATACTTATCGCCTCGCAGGATGTGGCCCAAATATGAGACTTTACGAACCTTAATATTTGTCAGGAGCTCTCTATTTGTATGTGCTCTGCGTAGTACTTCTGTATTGGACACCAAGTCTGTCCACGGTATTCGAAGCATTCTTCGATGAATCCACATCTCGAATGCCTCCAACCGATTCATTGTGTTAACCTTAAGTGTCCAAGTTTCGCAACCATACAACAGCACAGACCAGATATAACACTTTATCATTCTCTGACGGAGCTTCAAATTAAGGTTGTCATTGCAGAATAGTGCTTTCATCTTATTAAAAGTGGCTCTTGCTATTTCGATTCTGCGTTTCACCTCAACATCGGGATCCAGGGACTGCGTTATAACACTGCCGAGATATGTGAACTTTTCTACCCTTTCAACATTTATACCCTTTAACTGAAGAGATGCTGTAGAGTAGTCTAGTCGTCCAAAGGTCATCCACTTGGTTTTATTGACATTAATGTTTAATCCCAGCTCCTCTCCTGCAGTACAGACATCATTTAATAGTTTCTGGAGATCTTCAATGCTGTCAGCCAGTATAACTGTATCATCTGCATATCGGATATTGTTAATAATCATTCCATTAACTTTCACTCCTTTATCTGAAGTTCCTAATGCCTTTTTAAAAATTTTATCTGAGTACAGATTAAACAGAAGAGGAGAGAGAATGCATCCCTGTCGTACACCGCGCTGAACAGTTACAGCATCGCTGTTGTCATTTCCAAATTTTATCTCTGCGGTTTGGAACCAATAAAGATTTCTAATAAAATTTAGATCCTTGGAGTCAATATTGTGTTCTCTGAGCATCTTCATCAATTCAGCATGCTTTACTCTGTCGAACGCCTTTTCATAATCAATGAAGCAAGCAAACATTTCTTTACGTTGATCTTTGCAATTTTGCAATAAGACATTGACTGCTAGTAAAGCTTCTCTCGTACCAAATGCATTTCGAAAGCCAAATTGAGAATCATCAAGGTCCTGCTCACATTTTGCTCTAATTCTTGCATGAATGATTTTGAGAAACAATTTCAATGTGTGACTCATTAAACTAATAAGGCGATAGTCATTGCATTTTCTCGGGTGTTGTTTCTTAGGTAGTGTCACAAAAGTTGATTTTAACCAATCTTGGGGAATAATCCCTGTGTCATAAATTGTGTTGAATAATCTCAGCAGGTAGTCAATATTTCCATCGTCAACGAGTTTCAATACTTCGGCAGGAATTTCATCTGGACCACATGCTTTTCCATTGTCAGATGTTGCAATGGCATGTATTATTTCTGATTTTAATATTGAAGGACCCTGTAATGGGATGTCAACTTCAGATTCAGGCCTATCATCTTTAAACAATGTAAGGATATAGTCTTCCCACGTTCTTAAAATAGTTTTTTCGTCTAATATTAATTTGTTAGACTCGTCTGTAGGTTGTATATGGTGAGAATAATATTCAAATTAAATAAAATTATATAGTAGTCAGTAAATTACGATAAAATATTAAGTAAGATTAATTAATGAAAGTCTAACAATTAAAAACAATAAAAACTAAAAAAATGTAAAATCTAGTTATAACAGGAAATTAAAAGAATTTTTATTTAAGATAAAATTGAATAAAAATAAAATTAAAACTGAACAAAATCCATTACGATAGTAGGAATAATACAATAATGAATAGGAATAGGTTGTATATATATTTACCTGCTTCTGGGGATAAAACACCTTCTTCGCCACTTCTTTCGCCCACAACGCCAGTTCCTTCCAAGCGAATAAATGTCATAAAAAAAAAATGTAGGCATGCCACCCATCCTGAATGTTTTATATTTTATTGACATGGAGCGGACAATCTGTATATTTATTACTTGAAGTTAATCCGCTGGCTACCCCGCTTGTGAGATATACCGTGATGGCATAGTTTGGTCATCAATTAATATTTAAATATTATTCCATATTATAAGGGTTAAACATTGATTGTAGTGACGTTTATTTTGTAAAACTCCATATTAATTTATGGAAATAAACACAAACTGTTTGAGTTTCACAATATTTAATACAGTAACCTAATTATTAAATATGGTAAAACTCAAAAAGTTTGTGTTCATTTCCATAAATAAGGGTTGAACATATTAAAACCTTAATATGAATAAAAACATTAAATTTATATTTTTAGAACTTGCAAACTACCATTGTTGTTCTACGTTTTCAAAAAAGAACAAATTACAACCAGGAATAATTTTAAGTTAGATCTACGTACTCTGTACTTAACTTAACCACTTAACCAGACTTGACAAAGAAAATAACAGTTATTTGGTGATTCTGCCTATAGGTGTAAGAGGTAATCAACAACTTATTTTCTACAACTACTACTACATCATCACGGCACATTCCACAAGTGGAATAGTCAGAAGACCAACCGCATGTAAAAAGCATAAGCCGTCCTCTTCGTGCTAATAAAAAATTAAGATAATCAGTATGGGTGGAAAAACTCATCGCTGAATTTAAGATCTAAAATTTCTTTATTTTATACAACATTTGCCTATTACAAGACACTCAAAAACGTACAGAAAGTAGTGAAAAACCTTCTGTGCCTTATGGTCTTCGAAATACAACTTATGCTTGAAAATGACCTAAATATTTATATATTTATATAAAAAACGCATGTGCTGGATTATCTACTAGGTTATTCTATTATATTCTAATAGGATACATAATCTGTATTTAACAAGATAATTAAAATACCTTTGTGTAGATGCACATAAAACTTATAATTATATTAAACTGTGAAAGAAAATAACAAATTTCACTGATATAAAACATTTTTTTGAACAAAATATGATACAATTTACACATGCGAGTATGTGTAGAAAAATCCTTTTCATAAAATGATTTATCAAAACAAGATCAAAACAAAACAAAACAAAACAATTTATACTCAATTAGAACTTATTTAGATGTATTTATTTTGTATATTAACTTTTATTGCTTATATAAATGAGTAAATAAACTTTGCAGAATAATCTTTTATCATAATTTTCATTTCATTTTCTATAAAAATGTGTAAAAACTTTATATGGTTTAATAAATATGTCTATATCACTATCTACTAGTACCTACCTTTATTGACAAAAAGCGATTTAATCAAAACGTGAAAAGCCAACATCATTAATTTAAACTCTATTAAAAAAAATATCTGGATCTATACTCAATAACTTAGTAGAAGACAGATTTTCTACGCCCTACTTACGATATGAAAATGAATTGATTATTATTGAATACGAAGGGAAGCATAACACCACCTACTAACTAGAATCACACAGACAAATCTTTTCTGGATTTTTATAAAATGTGCACCCGTAGAATACTAATATGACATACATATGAAAAATTGCGCCATTTTTTATACCACAGCCTGACACATTCCCGCTTCCGTGTTGCCAGAATAATAAAAAAAAATCCCACCAGGTACAACACAATGGAAATAGTAAAGCAGTCGTGTATTGTATTGTCATATTTTTATAATCGAAATCAAAAATTTAATGAAAAATTACTTATTATGTCGCAATTTTCCATCAAAATAAAAGTTTATTTCAATTTGTGATCAACTGCAACTTTAATCACCATATAGATCCCTATTGATAACGTGCTAGTTTATTACATGCAACTGCAAATATACTTAGAAGAATTTTGAGAGACCCCCATTTGTGGGATACGTCGAAATGGTATAGATTCATGGAAAACGTACCTTTATACGTAACCAGTATGCCTTTAATGATATTTTGAGACAATTTTCAGCGCATGGCTTTAAGAGATATTTTAAATCAAAAGCTGTACGGAAACCTTTTTATTTTCTCATTAATATTCGTCATCCTTTACTCTGTAATGTTATATCTTGATGTGAGATTGTCACTGTATACAGATGAAATAAAATAAAATCTTACTTAGGCATGAAACTTAGATATCCGTATTTATTATTATGCAATTATTCAAATTTGAAAAATTACATAAAATCATATAAGGGGAATTTTATTTCCTTTGTATAATGTGGTGTGATATTATTTTTATCCGCAAGAATTTCCGTACAAATTTCCATAGTTAAGCACTCACGTAGGCATGATTTTACGTACACATAATATATAAGTGAATATGCTCTTCCCTATAAACCAAACATTTACTATTTTATGATTCATTTATCCGTTTCTGAGATGAGACTTAAGGGTTGTAAATCAACAGCAAAATCATAGATTGAGTTATTCTAAATCAATACCGGGGTATATAAAAAAGTGGCATGAATTATCTGACTCAGATTTTCTTCTCAATTCAGCAATTAAAAAACAGTTGTTAATTAATTTTACTTTATTTGACATTTTTATACCACTTTGATTTCTTTTTGTAATATCTTGATCAAATTTTTTTAACAATTTTGTACCTCATTTAATAATGTTATACTGTCTGTTAAACTTTCGTTCATTTAGTATAATTGTTTTTTGTCTTTTTTTAAACAGATCGTACCTATGTATACATGTATTGTATGTATATAGAGGTTTAACATGTTAAAGGCTTTGGCCGTAAATATCTGTAAATAAATAATCTGAGAAAGAAAACTCGTTTTGTTTTCAACATATAGGTGTGAATTAAAATCCAAAAATTAATGGCGCCCAATACTTTTTGCCTACTCCACAAAGGTTTGTTTTCTGTTATTTATTAAGTGTTTATGACTTTACACAAGATTTTATCTTAATAAGTAAGAAATATACAAAAAGTAGAAATGTAAAGCAATTTTAGTGTACCTGCACAGGTGGGTATGTTTAAGATCTGAAAAATATATAGAATATTTTTTTGAATAACGCAAATTCGATGATTAAATCACTTTGTCTTCCTTTTTTGTAACCCTAGTTATCTGAATAAAGATGTATATTTACATACCTAGCTCACGTCGCAATCTTAAATGGTAATATCTCGTACAGTATGGGATACAAATAATATCTTACATACATATCCGTTATTATATACTCGTATTTAATGCATATTTCTTCGCATTTCACTACAAATTACCATACATTTTCATACGCCTCTATTCACTGCAATATTCTTCTTTATGAAATTGATTGACATTAATTGCTATTTAATAAACATATCAAATAAACACTTTATTCAGATAATAATATATGCAATAATTGTACCTACACTTGTTTAATGGATCAATTTTGAATTTATATATTTTAAATAAGTATGCAAATATGCGCTAGTTGTAGAAAGGTTTGTTTTCACCCTATATTCTCACAGGAGCATTGAAAGGCGAATGGAAAAAGCAATAACAACTCGTATGAAAAATATGTAATAAGATTGGTAATCCAATTACCTATATCATACTTTTTTCGATTAGGTACTTCATGACAAAATTAATATCTATGTATCTACCATAATTATACCTATCAACAAACATAACTGGTCATAATCTGGTTGTTGATTTTCGGGTTTGCCATGTCTCGAATAATTTAGTCGACGTTTCGGTGCACTTGCTGGCCCCATCTTCAGGATATGAAGTGCACCGAAATGTCGACTAAATAAATCGAGACATCGCAAACCCGAAAATCAACAACCAGATAGTAAAGATCGCCATGAAAGACTTCAAACCACATCGATAACTGGTCATATTTTCATACTGTGTTTGTTCATAACATTAAATTGAATTAGATAATTTACAACATAACAGCTTTCGAGAAACGACCATTGGGAATATAAAACATTGAAATGTTTTTTTTAATATAACACGCATGTTTAATGTTTTTTGGAATTTCAATGAGGTTTTTGTAAAATATAAAATAATTGACTCCACATATAGTTGAAATTTTGTCGGACGACATCGGCACCTACGCATAACTTTGTCAATAATTTAAAATTTAATAGTCTCACTACTGTATATCTTTATAAATTATCTCATATATCCATATACTTAGGTACTAACTGCTAGTCTTCGTCTCTCCAATGCTAAATATATTAGTCACATCCAAACTTTTATATTTTTCACTGTTTTGAGAAACCCGATCTTTTTTCCACTTGTTTATCTACACGCATTATAAAAATAATAGCATATATTAAAATAGAAGAGGTTTTGTTCGGCTTAAGTGCATAATTTTTAATCTAAAAATGCTTGAAAATGTCCAAAATTATTTTCATTTTTGTTTCCTTTCTATCTCATTGATGGTGATAATTGTGTCGGTGCACACGTAGTAGAATTCCATAATTATGTAATTTGAAACGAGTGTTTCTTTCTACTATTGATTATTGATTCCCAGAGAGACGTTTTTCGACTTATAAGGTCATTATCAATCAGATTCGAAGTCGAAAGACTTCTCTCTGGGAATCAATAATCAATAGTAGAAAGAAACACTCGTTTCAAATTACTTAAATATGTATGGTGCCAACTATGTTATTTTTCTTTCACAACATCCTTCATATTTTTACTTGTTTTTTTCCTTTATTCAAAGTTTCTAATGTCAATGGAATCACCTCCTCCAATGACACATATATTTTTGGCATAGATATAGTCATCTTAACATGAATTAGTAAATTAAAGTCGTTGATCAGTCGTATACTAGTCGTCATCTGATGTGATTTGAATATTTCATAAACTGTATATCATGTAGATACTTTATATTGTATATGTGACATTTTTATACAAAATTTGATGTACTTAAGGCGCAACTTATTTAAAACTTTTCTTTATAAAGTTAAATGTATAGCCATATTGTGCTAGATTGTGATGTAATTTTTACCATACAATCAAATTATAAAGATTGATGTGATTTTTTTACATAATGGCATACGAGTACACACATTCCTACAAGTGATAGACCCAGCGATTTATATTTATATAGCTTAAGAAGAGGACAAAAGTGTTTCTCAATTGGTGAACCTTACCTCGTGACAGTGAGAATGGAGGAATTGGTGAACGTTGTCCATGGACACCGAAAGTTATCTCTGAAGTTGTATTATATCAGAAACACTTTTTTTTAATTAAAGGTAATTGTATATTTACGTCATTGTATATCGACTTGACTCGGACCCAGAAAATATTGGTAAATTTGGATTAGGCACAAGAAATGATAGAGGACAAATGCTGCTTGATTTTTTAAGTAGAGAAAACTTATATTGCATGTCTACCTTTTTCCAAAAACCTAAACAGAAAAAATGGACGTGGAGAAGCCCGGATGGAACAGTTCGAAACGAAATTGATTACTTTCTGATATCTGAAAAGAAAATATGTTCAGACGTATCAGTCTTAAATAAGTTTGATACTGGAAGTGATCATAGATTAGTCAGAGCAAAAATTTCCGTAAACCTCCGAATAGAAAGGAAAAAGTTGATTACCGGAACCCAAAGAACAGTCAACACTGACTTGAGAGAACGTAGGGAAGAATATCAAAATCATATACAAAGTAAACTAGAACGAAAAGAAAATTTAAATAACTGGAATACTGATGAATTAAATGACAAAATTGTGAAAAGTGTAGGTACATGAATCAGTTAAAAGCGTATGTGCCCTACGGTGGCAAAACCTTTCCAAATTATCAGAAGAAACAAAAATATTAATTAAACATAGAAAAAATACATCGAGAGACTCTACTACATATGAAGAAATAAGCAAGCAAGTTAAAAAAGCAATTAGAAGAGACAACAGAGCGCACAACACTAGACTGATAGAACAAGCAATAGACGATAACATGAACATGAAAGTCCTACGATCAAACCTAAGCAGGGGCCGAGGAAGAATTTGTTGTATGAGAAGTGAAAATGGGACATTGATATACGAAAAGGAAGGGATCTTGAATGTCATACAGAACTTTTATAAAGACCTATACGAAGAACACATCCCAAAACCATGGCATTTGAGAACACGAAGCAGACAAATAGTGCGAAATGTAGGTTCGGAAGAAATACCAGAAGTAACACGAGCAGAAGTCAAGGCCGCTGTAAATGAGTTAAAAAACAGAAAAAGTCCAGGAGAAGACAAAATTACTGCAGAAATGATAAAGAATGGAGATACCGTTTTGGAAGATGCCCTATGCACCCTTTTTAATAAATGTATTGAAGACGGGCATAT
This sequence comes from Athripsodes cinereus, assembly GCA_947579605.1. Lineage (NCBI taxonomy): Eukaryota > Metazoa > Arthropoda > Insecta > Trichoptera > Leptoceridae > Athripsodes > Athripsodes cinereus. The sequence goes on from OX388310.1 coordinate 21,962,289, forward strand.
ACCAGAGAAATGGCAAAATGCAGAAGTAATCATACTCTTTAAGAAAGGCGACCCAAACTCCATAGAGAATTACAGACCAATAAGCCTGCTCAGTGTCCTGTACAAATTGTTGACAAAAATTATAACTAAAAGATTAACAAACAAATTTGACCTCTTCCAACCTACTGAACAAGCCGAATTTCGAAAGGGATACAGTACTGTCGAACACATACAAACCGTCCGCTCATTAATAGAAAAAAGCGCTGAATATAACATACCATTATGCTTGGGATTCATAGATTATCAGAAAGCCTTTGACTCCATAGAAACATGGGCTATATTAGCTGCAATGGACCAAGCACGGATTGACTCGAGGTACACCACACTCATAGAAAACCTTTACAAGAGCGTTCAAGTCAAATTTAATGATGATTGGAAGACGGAAAAGATACCAGTTAAAAGAGGAATAAGACAGGGAGATACAATATCTCCGAAACTTTTCACACTAGCGTTAGAATACGCACTAAAAAATCTAAACTGGGAATCTAAAGGGATATGTATCGATGGTAAATACCTAAATCACTTACGCTTCGCAGACGATATTGTTATCTTGAGCAACAGCCCTGAAGAACTGGACAAAATGCTAAGGGAAATAAATGAGGCATCAAAGAAAGTGGGACTTATCATGAATCTGAAAAAGACCAAAGTGATGGGCACAGAAGGCTCCCAAATTATGGTAGATGGAAACCTAATAGAAAATATCCAAGAATATGTATATCTAGGACACGTCATAAGACTAGGCAGAGAAAACCAAACTGCTGAGGTAAAAAGACGAATTGGATTAAGTTGGGCAGCCTTCGGGAAAATGAGTCATATACTCAAAAACACCAAAATCCCAATGAACCTTAAACGAAAAGTATACGAGATGTGCATAGTACCGGTTGCAACATACGGCCTAGAAACAGTGACACTGACCAAACAGAGCACCGAGAAAATAAGGGTTACCCAAAGATCCATGGAAAGAGCCATGCTGGGCATCACCCTGAGAGACAGAGTTAGAAACGAAACGATACGGCAAAGAACAAAAGTAACAGATATTGCCCAACGTATCGCATGTCTCAAATGGCGGTGGGCAGGTCACATGGCCAGAGATCCAGAAGATAAGTGGTCAAAGAGGGTCTTAACCTGGAAACCAAGAACAACTACCAGGAGTGTAGGAAGACCACCACTACGATGGAGGGATGACCTGGTCAAGTACGTCGGTGTCAACTGGATGCAGAGAGCCCAAGATAGAGCGGCGTGGAAGGCGATGGAGGAGGCCTTCGTCCAGGAGTGGACGGGAGTAGGCTAGGAAGAGAAGAAGAGTATATTTACAGAAAACTTCTCTGAAACAAAGTGAAATAATGTTTTTAAAATATTAATCAGAATTAGCCTTAAAATACAACCTCTTTACTAATAATAAATGTAAACCCTTTAACAAATCCTCAGACGGAAGGTTAACCAAACAACCAGGAAAGGTTTCAACTTGTATTAATAATTTAAAGGGTTCCGGAGTTCGATATTATTAGCAGTATTATTACAATTAATTGAGTTCATCATTCATAATACGAAAACAGCGCGGCGTTTTGTGAGTAAATTAGCTGGTTCCTCTAATAATGAAATTTCGCACATTAGACACGTTTTATTTCAATATCCTCTTTGAATTAAATTATAATAATAAAATTTTTAAATTCTGTCGGCAAAGTGGAAACAACAATACCATGAAATTTCCACAATTTGTGTTTGTTGTGGCTAATAACAGAAACCGAACTAAGATAAGTATAAAAAACTACAATGGATGGCTATAGTCTGAGAATAAATAGGAATTATTAAGAGGGCTCAACACCCCTTCTTTGTGATTTCATGCAAACGAATTAGCAAAATTACAACCATTTTATTTTTAATATATTTTAAATTCTGTTAATATTTATGTTATTTTTTATATTTATATAATATTTTGAACATTTTTAAATGCGATTTTATCATTTTAGTTTTATTTTGTTGCGAGAAATATAGACAAAATAATTTTTGAAAATTACCGTCGCAATGAAGATAGGACAAGAGTGTTAATAAAATTTTAAAACAAAGATTAATCTTAAAATATCGCGAATTTTATGATGCACCTTGATTTATTTATTTACAACCCTTGGATTTACTTAATTATTTTGATAAACTGCATACACATCAAAAAAAATCATTATCAAGAAAATGATAGAAAATGTGTATAATTCAACCATTTGTTTTATTTATATAATAATATGGTATGTTGTTTACCGTGCATACTACATATATAACGTCATAATGTGCAATAATCAAGAATATAGCGAGTTTCACAATTTTTTAGATTCAGAAGGCATACTCTGTGCCTAGCGAGAGCATGTGGGGGTGTACTCGCTCTGTCTCTGAATTAGGAAATAAATAAATTCAATTTATAAAATAAATACAACTTAAATTTTATTTATATGTGACAACATACTATTTTCTTATACTCATAAATATTTTTGCATATAAAGTTTTGGCTTATATTTATTAATAAAGCTATTTCATTTATTATTTAAATAATTTTCTCTGCGCCAACTAAAAATTGTTGCCTGAAACCACTAGAGCTAAATTTGATTTGTACCTTAGGTAAGAACGGCTCTTAATACATCATATGCGGTACATATTCCATAGCATATACTGCACCAGAATGAATGAAATACTGTACATGACATCGTCTCAAAACTACAACAAAATATCTTGATAATTGAAGACTCCTTTCCATATCCGGATATCATAAAACTCAGAGTACTTCTATTTATCCGTCCTTCTAAGCAAAACTATTGTCCACACGGACGGGCTCCAGTCTAAGATATTCGATGTTTCCCTCAAAAAGACAAAATGTCAAGACAAACTTTATACATAATATTTTTTTTTTACATGAATAAGTTTGAGGTTCGTTGAATAAAATCATGTGTGAGTTGCACCGATTATCATTCGGATTCGCAAGAATCAAAACCTTTTGCAAGCACTGGGTATAGAAGTGGAATCTCTCCCCACCTTGAATCCTCTCAAAATTCTGGGCTTCATGAGATGTCTAGGACTAGAGGACTCTCTTTAACTAGTAACACCAGAAAAGCTAAGTAGAGAATGTACAATAGATCTTATAGATCGCAGTGCATACCTAATGCATACCATTCAATAAAATAAAATGAAAATAAATAAGCCGCCTTTTATTATTATTATTATTATATTGGATGATTTATTCGGCGCCGTTTAATGGAGCATCCATCTCAAGGGCGCTTTTAATATATTTTGTGATATTGTGTATTCTATGTGGCATTTGATTCACTAGTAAAACTTAATTTATGTTTGTTGATGTTTATTTGATTTTTTTACCAAATATACTTCGGCTGTACATTCATATTAAACATATTTTTTTTACTTCTTTTTTTTTATTTATTTATTTATTCATTCTCTACTCTCTCTCTCTCCCTGGGCAATTATTAATCCCACATGATGGTGGGGTCTGCCATTTTTGTCTTTCGCCGCCACTCGGCTCTATTCTGTGCGTCCTCCGGGGAAGCTCCGCAGTCATTAATCATTATTCATTCTCTACTGTAATGATGTAATGAATTAAGAATGTAAAAAAATATTATTGCTCACGTTTGTTAATAAAATAATGAACCACGTTTCATCAAATAAATATTGCTAAAGTCCAAAAAATAATTAAAACATGCTGTACCGTAATTTGCAAAATGACATAAATTACACAGCGGTAGCGGTCTAAAAAGATGGACCTCTTTCCACGAAAAATTACAACAATGTAAATTTCAAAATATTGTGCTGTTAAGGTCAAACCGGGCTTAAATTATTATTATTAGTATTATTACGGGAGACTGTGACATAAATTTCACAATATCTAGACAGGTATAACAAAACAACAAAGAATTATTATCAAGACATCTAATTTTATACTCGCCTTAATTAACTTTATAAGAGTTATTGGATAAAACAATGTTTTTTGTTAATATTATGAAAACAAATTATATGTCACAGTGTGTTAATAGTAATAATACCTAATAATTCAGTAGATTAGTTATAGTAAAGTTTTAATAGTAATAGTATAATTGATTTATTATTAATTTATATTTGAGTAAAAGAAACCGACGTGCGTGCATGAGAAATTGTATGACTGTGGAGGAAGCGAAAGAAGTATGTAAGGACAGATCTAATTGGCGTTCCGTTCTCTCTGCCTACCCCACTTGGGATATGGCGTGAGGGAATAGATAGATAGATAAATTTATTTGAAGGTAATGATGAATATTTAGCAAAACTATTTTTACAATAAATTGAAGTTTTAGTATACATATTTTGGTTATTACTAGATTGCCAATTCGACTTGACATTATAAACTTCATTTACTTTCTCCATATAGAGGACCTACATATAGTTCCTCCTAAAAATGTACCTACCAAATTTTAAAAAGCGGTAGTTGAGTCACGTGATACTGCCTTTCATTTTACATTTGCTATACATGCCCAAACCATCACAATTTATTTTCACGCATTCTTATAATTTTTATGAAAACAATAAATACCTTCATGATGCATACAAATGCTATAATATTTCTTTAAAATCCTCGTGATCAATTTCACTATACACGCAAAAAATATCCTCATGTTTATTTATTTATTAACACATTAAACAGCGTACAAGCTTTTTTACAATGCATAACAATTCCATTGAACATAATAGACAAGAAACAAAAATCATAGAAACTAAAATATCTTTATAATTTCACAATAACTGATACAAACGTTATATCAAGGTTTTGAACCATTTACTTATATACCTACGATTAATAATTTATTAGATGTAAGCTTGTTCTTATTTATTTGAACAAAACATTAAGAATAGTAAGTAAATAATTAAAACATTATAAGAAAGAAAATAATTTTATTTGATATCATAGAAATTACATAATAATACAGAAGACATCATCATCATCTCTGTCGGTCCCTCAATTCTGAGGATCGTGACCATCATGCCTCGTTCTGTAAACCATCTGTCTCCATGTTGAGCGATCCTCCGCCATGTGTAAGACCCCGTGAAGTGAGCTCTGTGTTACCTCCTTAATTTGGTCGCTCCATCTTATTGGCACTCTGCCCCTTCCCCTCCTCCCTTCTACAACCCCAGTCATAATTACTTTTTCCAGGTTGTCATGCTCTCTTCTTGCAATGTGCCCGAAATATCGTAAAACGCGCTGTCTGCAAATGGTTGAGAGTCGCGCCGAAATGTTTAGCTCCCTGAGGATGGACTCATTAGTCTTGTGTTCGGTCCAATGCACTAGCAATTTCCTCCAGCACCGAAGACAAATAAGTAAAAATAATAATTGGTACAAAGAAAAACTCTTTTAACATAATCTATAATCCGCGAAAAATAAAACAGTTGTAATGAACAAGCAGGACCATCAATTCACTTTTCAAATATAAATAGAAAGATAATAAAAACAAATAAATGAAAAAAATAGCAAAAATAAAAATACACTGTGACAGATGCTTAATTTGGATATTCATTTCTATTTCTCATCTCTATCACCATCATCATACATATCATTATGGGTTAATAGAAAGAGATCGCGCCTCTGCGATTAACTCGCCCTCTGTATATTGGTAATATCTTATTTGTACAGTAAAGAATAAATAAGAAATATATAAAATATAGCAGAGTATCACAAAAAAATCATATGACCAATGATTATGCTTAAAGATATAATTGTCTTGAATTATCTATCTATCTATCTATGCCATCACGGCATATCCCACAAGTGGGGTAGCCAGCAGACAAGCTGCATATAATAAAGATGCAAGCTGTCCTCTCCGAGAATTAATTAAAATAAAGAATTAATTAATTGTCTTGAATTAATTAAAATAAAGAAACATTTTCGATTAAAATGACATTATAAATAATTATTATTACAAGCTTATCTTATTTGTATAGAAATTCAAATGATTTTTAGTACCTACCTATCAAGAAACAATAAGTTGTAAATTAAAAAGAATTATTAAACGGATGCATGAACACAATGTTCCCCGGAGGTGGTCATTATATTAAAACATACTGAGACACAGCCCTGCTCGGCACTGCCCGGACATTTCATTATTTCATAATACAATAATGATAATAATTTATAACAAACAAGTACATTGTGTTTATTAATAGTAGTAGTAAGCAGTCTCTAAAATTTCATTGGATCATAATTCACTTTTGTTGGATAAAAGAAAAGACATTCAGAAACCTCTGAATACAGAAGCGCTCAACCATTGAGAATGTGTGCGCCATTTTAATCCTTTTAGTTCCGACATTTTGCTGATCCTCTATCTTCCGGTACATTTACGTACACATACAATCTCTAGCTCTTTCACTCCCTTGCGGTTGACAGGGGAGTTAAACCTTTTTATACATCCAGCAATAAACACTAATAAAACACTGTATCTGCTATTATTATTACTACCATTAGTAGGTAGGCAAACATTATAATAATATATTATTTTGAGCTAGCACATTAAATTCTTCGCTTCATATATAAATATTTATTCGCATGTGACACAGTGGAAACACAAAGCAAATTATTTAATCTTGTTTATTTTCATTTCAGCATTCTATTGTACACTTTAGTTTATTTTATATTTTCTTTTATTAAAATAACAATATGTAAAGTGATAGGCATAGGCCGATATAATTTATTTCCATCTCTTGTAAACTCTCAATACAAGTGATAATTATAAAGGTTATTGTGGTCAATGACGGGGTTCTAAGCTTTTTATATTGGTGATGCATTTCATGAATATTAGTCATTGATATCCCATATTATCTAATATAAATTGAATCCAAGAATCTTTGTAACGGGAAAGTAAAAAAAATGAATAAATGCCATTTTATCCCATGGAAGGTTCCATTTGTAGATGTAGTTTAATCATACAGTAAATTGTTAAAGCATGGGTACTTTTTTGTACATACATATGTACACAGTATGCCAATAACTATGGTGTTATATTAAATACACACCCTACTACCTATTCTTTGTGGTATTTAATAAACAGAAAAATTAACGCATATATTCATTCAAACAATTGAATATTGTATTTTCAATAGCAATATGTTCTTTTTTCAAAAAAAAATAAGAATGATTACAATAAATCCAAATACCCTCCAAAAACCCTCGCAGAAAGGACTATGCTATTGTCGGGTAGGTGGAGTAAATCGACAGCGGGTGGAATCGAACCTGGGTCTCTTGATGGAAAGTCCGAAACTAATATCCGGCTACCTACGATATAGTCGTACGTCATTGACAGACTACGTTTAATTTTTATTATATAAACTTTGTGATGAGAACGTATTGATTGAAAGCACATTTCCATGTTCAATAATTTATTCCAGTATGTAATAATATCATTATTTTAACTACCTTCACACAATCATAAACAGTTGTAAAAATATTATAAAAGATTATCTATAACAACATCCAGTCTCCTCGTGTATCAAAAACATCCCTTTGCAGTAACTACTGCGTATTTTCCATACAAAATTTACATACATACATACTTATACAGCTATTTCTGCTAAACATTAGCTTTCTCTATCATACATATTTGTTCTAGACTTTTTTTCAATCTGGACCAGTGATTCTTTTAATTTTATCAGACTATTGTGAAGGACTTCTTCCTCTACTTCTTTTGCAAATCATAAATGTAAAAAAAAAAATATTGTGTAAAAGGCTAATTAGCCGTAAACAAATAAATAAATAAATAAATAAATAAATAAGTACATATTTTTACATCTCATTTTTGTAATAAATATATTACGCTTTTACAAGTTTTACAAAGTTTTATTTTAAGTGATTCTAGTTTCAACGTTTGATGTTTTTGTCAAACTTTTTAATAAAAAATTACTTTCATTTATACTCTCATGACATCTTTTACGAGTGAGATAACCAATGGAACAATCTATATAACAATTGATGGGCTGCCTTCCGGTTTAATTTCCCGTGTTGACAAGGATCATAAATAGAGGGTTATTCCCGGGAATTCCCGCCCGGGAATTCCCGGGAATAACCCTCTTATTTATAATTCCCGTTTCCCGGAAAAAAAAAACGAATCCTTTCCCGGGAAAAAACACAAATTATTATTAGTCATGCAGAATGCCATACCGATACCGAAATCTTTGTTTAGTTAACTGTAATAGACGTAATAAACTTGTTGAAGTTGACGAACATTTTGATGTGATAAAATATGAAAACAAATATTAATTACCAACATTAGTGTTTTACTTTAAAAAAAAACTTAATTATAGCTTCAATGTATTCGTTTGAAAGAAGCATAATTCTAAATATAATTCGAAATCGGTGGTGTGTTTGGCCGACAATGTACAAGAATCCTACAATTTTTCATGTTTTTTTTTATATTTCGAAAAGTTAGATAGTTCTTAAAAATATTAGTTCAGCAAACTGTCGATTTTTTTGTTTTATTCATGTATATTAACTGATATAAAAAATCATTTTTTTGTTGAAATTTATAATTTTTTGAAGTCAAAAATCATCAAATGATCTCGATTTTTGTTTATTTAAAAAGCTTTGCCAAAATCCATAATATTTATTTCCTTGATAGGTGGAACAAAAATTAAAAGTATATATATTTTGTAAACAATTTCTATTTTGATATAACAAAGAGTACCTAAATAAATCTCGTCAGTCAGCTATTTAGTTTTTTTAAGCAAATAACTTATATTGGTAACAAAATTTGATTTTTTTTTATGAAATCAAAATGTTTGCAAGGGTCAACAAGTTATGAGAGTTTTTCTACCAAATTTGTTGAAAATTGAATATTAATAAATATAATAATGAATTTCCCGGGAATCCCGGGAAATTCATTTTTAATTTTCCCGTTTCCCGGGAACGAAAATAATCCGGGAAAAATAACCCTCTAATCATAAACCTGTTCATTTTTCATCAATATGTCTCAACTGTTCTGAAAATATCAATCGTTTCACCAATCCTAAAGAGGTCTGACATGCACTGCAATGTGCATGTCATGAAAATACAGGCCAATTTCAAATCTTCTCGTTACTGCCAAGCTTTTGTTATTAATCGTGTCGACACAGATAGTAAAATATCTAAATGTAAATATCTACTTGTATAGATACAGAGCTTTTCACTCAACCGAGACGTTGTCCTTCAGGCCTTCAGGGTTATTTCAGTTAATCTACTACTTGGAAGGCGGAGAGGCTACACATGTATCTGTTTTAGATATGAGTACGACATTTGACACTGTAGACCATGGATTTTTCTTTAATAATAAGCAAATATGTAGTCTTCTCCGTACCATTAAGAATAAAACATTCAGAATGGTAAGCATGTTTTATCTCATATTCCCTGAGAATACGGAAAGAAAACTACATATCAGAGAAAGTTGATAGCAACTGTACGTCCATTATTTAAAAAAAAAATTACGACAAAAAGTACCTAATACTTACATATGTTTTAAAATTCTCAAAGGTTATTACTTTTTACGAGACAGATACAAATAATATTTTTGAATTAATGAAACGTTTAACGTATCTAATTGACCACGGGGTTATTCATTTACATCTTACAACCAATCCATCAATTGGAATTACATAATACCATTTGAATTCGTATAATAGTTATTCACATAAATTAATAGGGAGTTTTTCTGATAACGAGTAGGTACCTACATCTTATAAGCAGTTATCTATCAGATTAATATGATTAAATTTGAAGATTGATTAGTTTATGTGTAATATAATGTTTTATTGAAAACACCATGGTATTACATAAATATACTCTATCTATGTTGAAAACAGTGAACAAAATCGATATCTATATGTACTGTCAATTATTGGACAAAATTAAATAAAGTACTGTTTATGGTAGTTGTTGAAATACGCGTTTGTGTGCGTAAGACAGTGGTAAGATCACACATCAAATTAATAATAAAAAATCTGAATATGAAATCCAAATTATTATGGATAGGTATTTTTGTTTTTTTGAAAAATGTGTCTCCTGTGATAAGGATATTTTTTTAATAATTTAGATTTTAAACCAAAAAATCCAAATCACCAAATGTAACTTAATATGAAGAATAGTAATATTATGAAATAATAAAACAAATGTTTTATTCTACTAATGGTTTATTATGTGAGAGAGACGTCTTTCGTCTGATGAGGACATTGTCAATCCGATTGACAATGTCCTCATCAGACGAAAGACGTCTCTCTCACATAATAAACCATTAGTAGAATAAAACATTTGTTTTATTATTTCGATATGGAATTCTACTACCTAAACACCGACACAGTGAAGTAATATTATGAATAACTTAACATATAAAAGATATTCTTAAAAATTAAGCTTTTTTCGAAATGATTATTTCAAATTACCTACAAGATGTTTCAAGTATTCGTTCGCTATAGAACATTCTTCATAGAAATCATATCCATATACCAATTCAAAAATAATAAAATGAGAAGACACAATATTATGATGATAATATAAACACAATGGTATGCATATTGTATAGGCAATACAATACAAGGAATTATTATCGAGGTTTGCTGAGATATTTTGATCCCTCGCATTTCTATTCACGTCTATTGTTTTCCATCACCTGCTCAAGTAAATCTGCTTATATTGTGTAACACCAATAACAATAATAATAAAATCTTCCCAGGAAATTGCATGCAATGGAAATTTCAAGGAAATATTTTATATTAAATATTATGAAAAGAAAATCTGAAATGAAATTTGGTTTCACACTTACTGCGATGATTATAAATAAATATCAAAGCTGTTTAAGGATGTGTGCTTTACATAATGAAAAAAACAGACTTAAAAAAATTCTAAATGTACTAAAAAATAACGCTGTTTGTATTTCACACTGATAATTATGTAATTCTATATCAGCATTTTTTTTTTATTTTTTATAATTTTATAACTCTCAAGTAAATTTTTGATAATACCTTTAACAAGTGGAGTACCCGGTATATCCCGTGGAGTACCCGGTAAAGAATTGGTCTCCCACTCTTCTCCGTAAGTTTTCGAGTGTCCTGTAAAAGGCAGGTGTTCGAAAAAATTAAGACATTTTACATCTTAAATTCAGCTATGAGGTTTGCCACCCATCCTGAATGTCTTTATTTTATATTGGCACGGAGAGGACAGCTTGCATGTTTCTTGCATGCAGCTGATCTGCTGGCTACCCCACTTGTGGGATATGCCGTGATGGTATAATAATAATAAATAATAACTTTAACAAGTCAGTTCTCGAGTATCTAAATAAGACATAAAATAGGTTAGTATCTTGATTTGGAGATGTACTGTGTGATTATGTTCAAATCCTTAAGGATAAAAGTTGAATCTATTAAATAGCTCAATAATACCTACCATTTAGGCATCTCTTCCTGCTTAAAATATTTACTTGATTCCGAGATTATTTTTAAAAAATTTTACCTTAAATAATTTTAAAAATTAGCCGTTTTGTGCGGAATTGTCGAAAATATATAAAAATGTAACGAAAAAAGCTTTACAAATGAAAGATTTTAACAAAATTTATCACTCAGATGGGAGAATAATATCTCTATTTTTTTAATATTATATTTGAAAGTGAAAAACTGCCACAGTGTGACTGGAACGTAAAAAATTATCGCCTGAGGTTAATAAGTAAGTATAAAACTCTCTCAATCGCGTCACTGACCTCATTAATTATGATTACACAACTTTATATAAAACCATCTTAAATTAGTGTTCCCTGTTTCTCATACTCTCCCCAGGTTAATTCCTGGAGGCCTTAATTGTTCTTTTGTAATTATACACGTAGTTTTAAGTCTTTAACTTTCTTGATTCTCAACTAGTTTTATGATGTTGTTACGAGAAAGTTATATGAAATACATAACGTAACATTAATATATCTTTGAGTAGGTATGTGTATAAACATACCCAGCATTTCACACCAAACACAAAAATCTCATTATTATTTATAAACATAACAAAAACTTTCTTGATTCTCAACTAGTTTTATGATGTTGTTACGAGAAAGTTATATGAAATACATAACGTAACATTAATATATCTTTGAGTAGGTATGTGTATAAACATACCCAGCATTTCACACCAAACACAAAAATCTCATTATTATTTATAAACAACAAAAACTTTCTTGATTCTCAACTAGTTTTATGATGTTGTTACGAGAAAGTTATATGAAATACATAACGTAACATTAATATATCTTTGAGTAGGTATGTGTATAAACATACCCAGCATTTCACACCAAACACAAAAATCTCATTATTATTTATAAACATAACAAAAACTTTCTTGATTCTCAACTAGTTTTATGATGTTGTTACGAGAAAGTTATATGAAATACATAACGTAACATTAATATATCTTTGAGTAGGTATGTGTATAAACATACCCAGCATTTCACACCAAACACAAAAATCTCATTATTATTTATAAACATAACAAAAACCACAGAAAGAGGAGGCAAAACAATGAATAAGGAGAGAGAAAAAATGAAAACAACACTAAAAATAATTTCCGCTTCGGTTCGTTTACTTTTGCTTTGAGGGAAGATAAATCCCGTACGATACTAGAGTTTTTCAAACTCTATAGAGAAATCACTATTATTACTTTATAAAACGTAAGCAGTTCAGTTAAATTGGATTACAAAAGGCAAAGCAAGTTTATATTGAATTAAATTAGGTCCAGTTCAAGACCCAAATCAAGACGATCGGACGGCATCTAAAGACAAAGGACAGAAGCACGTTGAAGAAGGTCCTATCAGAAAATATTCTCAGAAAGTTACACATCATACAAATTCTAATCATAATCCAAAGAGAAAAAACTTATTTGCTATTGAATATATCTGAATTGGATTTTGAATAATCCCTTATCTCATCTCATTTATAGATTGATTACAAATAAAATATATTTTAGAAGTTGTTTGTAAATCATTTTATACCGAAACAAAATAAGGCATAATTAAAATAGGTAGACATATTTAATAATGTGAATAAAGTACCCAATTCAAAAGTTCAAACTATATCGGGGAATACTAAAAATAGTGTTTGTTTCTTTGAGTAAAGTTGAAAGCTTTATTTTAAACTACATTAATAAGTTGTAATAATAAAATTATTTTACCTAGTAACAGAAATAAAAATATAACTTTTCATTTCCATATGTAGGTATCCTTAAATAGAGCAAAAGTTAAGTAACAATATATGTACATATTGTTGTTTTTTTATTATTCAATAAAATACTATACTATACTATACTATACCCTCACGCCGTATCCCAAGTGGGGTAGGCAGAGAGAACGGAACGCCACACAGATCTATCTTTACACACTTCCTTCGCTTCCTCCACATTCATACAGTTTCTCATACACGCACGTCGATTCCTCTTACTCAACACGCGGCCGTCCTTGAGAATTTGATCCACGTGATCAAGCCACGTGGTTCTCGGACGTCCGCGCTTCCTCACACCTTTTCTTTCAGACAAGTATATCCTCTTTGTCATTCTTACTTCGTTCATTCGTTCAACGTGTCCAAACCACCGTAGTTTATTCACGTGCATTCTGTCCACAACACTCTTCTTGCATCCGCTCATTCTTCTAATATCCTCATTCTTCACTCTATCACGCAGCGTTTTACCAACCATTCTTCTTAACGATCGCATCTCCACTGCATTTATTCCACTTTCGTCCTTCTTCAGCCACGTCCATGTCTCGCTTGCATACGTAAGTGACGGTACCAGAATGGTATTGTGCACCAGCATTTTAGCCATGTTCGACACATTGCCATTGCTGACAAAGGGTCGAAGTGCACCGTTCACTCTAGCACCGGCCACTTTCCTTCTTTCAATGTCCCTATCGCATCTTCCATCCCTCGTAAACATACTTCCCAAATATACATACTCACTTACTTGCTCCAAACATTCGTCACCAACTTTAATCTCGCAAATCGTTTTTTCATTCTCTCTTTCAAAAACAAGAACTTTCGTCTTCATAACATTCATTTTCAAACCATTCAAATTGCAACTATCATACACACACGTAACAATCTCTTGTAAGTCCCTTTCACTCTCAGCCATTAACACCAAATCATCTGCGTACATCAATGCATTCACCCGAAACCCATTCAGCTCGACACCAACATCCATCTCTTTCACAGGTCGCATACAGTAGTCGAAGAATAAGTTGAACAGCCACGGAGACATGACACAACCTTGCTTCACTCCCTTGGTGAGGACAAACCACTCCGAGAGAGTATTATTTACCCTCACGCATGCGGAGCTTCCCACATAAAGTGAAGATATTGCGCGGATCAACCGGCTGCTCACCCCATACTCCGACAACACGCGCCACAACCTTTCCCGGTCCACTCGATCATATGCTTTCTCCAGATCCACGAATGCACAAAAAAGCCTCTGGTGTTTACCCAGAAACTTCTCTATAACCATTCGCAGGGAGAAGATCTGATCGGTGCACCCTCTGCCATTCAAAAAAGCTCCTTGCGCATCCCATATCTTACACTCAGTTATCTTTCGTACTCTCTCAATCAAAATTCTACCATACAATTTCCCTATTGAGCTCAGCAAGCTAATAGCCCGATAACTCCCGCATTCAAGTCTAGAGCCTTTCCCTTTGTACAGGGGGCAGATGATAGCCCTCCTCCAATCCTCTGGTGTGACGCCTTCTCTCCAACATTCGTTGAAAAGCTCCAAGCACCACGCGAGAGCCCCCGGTCCACCAGACTTGATGAGCTCAACGGCAACACAATCATACCCTACAGCTTTACCGCACTTCGCCTTTTTTAATGCATTCATAATCTCATTCATGTCTATCATATCGTTTTCATTCACACTGCTTTCAATGTCGTCATACTCATTCTCATTTGTACCATCACATTCAAACAGATCTTCGAAATACTCCTTCCATCTCCGTAACACACATTCATCATTCACTAACACACATCCATCCTTATCTTTTATCCCTTTCATACTGTTCACACTTGTACCCGTCCTCTTTCGTTTCACTTCATTCCAAAAAATCTTCATATTTTCACTCGCATACGTAGACAATTTCTTACATTCTTCATCTTCAAGCATTTTTTTCTTCATTTTCACAACTTCACGCACTTCCTTCTTGCATATCTTGTATACTTCTTTCTTTCGTTCTTTTTCAAATGTGTCACACTGATTCACACTCAGTAAGTCTTTCCAAGCATTCTTCTTCTTATCTACAGCTTCTTTCACATCATTATCCCACCATGCATCGCCTTTTTTACGTCCTACTTTAGCTTCACCACATGCTTCTTTTGCACTCCCTACAAGCACACTTTTTAAGACATCCCACCTTTCATTCATCGTTAGATCATTCTTTCCGTTCGCGCTAAGCTTCTCATTCACAGTTTTTACATATTCATTCTTTACACTCTCATCTTTCAGTTTTTCGACTCTCAATCTCTTAGATGGCGTGGACTTTTGTGTTCTTGAACGCCAACCGGAGAATAGATTTATTCTTGAGACGACAAGAAAATGGTCCGTCTCCAGCTCAGCGCCTCGATACACTCTAGTGTCCGTGGTCGCCTTCCTGAGACGAGAGTCCACACACACGAGGTCAATCATCGATCTTTCATTCCCTCTCTCCCAGGTATACATGTGGATCTCCTTGTGGGGGAAAAAGGTATTCGCCACAAAGAGATCCATCTCCAAACACATTTCAATTATTCTCTTACCATTATCGTTCACTCTACTGTCTCCATTCATTCCCAAAACATTTTCAAGTTCATTCCTTCTAACACCCACCCAACCATTCAAATCACCTGCCAAGATCAATCTTTCATTATCTTTTTTATCTTCTGCAATCTTTCTCACGCAATTCCAGAACTCTTCCTTTTCAGTCTCTATGGCATCGTTCCCAGGACCATACCCAACTATGAGTAAGATCCTAGTCATCCCCACTTTGAAACGGATCCAGATTAGCCTGGGGCTTACACATTCATACCCTTTCATACATTCACTCATTCTTTTCGATAAAAAAGCACCCACACCTTGACACGCGTGTTGTGTATCTGGGACACCAGACCACAACTCGATCCTTCCATCACTTTCTTTAATACCACATCCTTTCCTCTTCGTTTCGCATACACATAAAACATCCAAATACTTATCATTCATCATCTCTAAAATTTCGTCCGTCTTTCTCACCATCCCTCCTCTCACATTCAAAACTCCCACTCTACATTCCGCTCTCCTCTTTGTGCCCTTCACCCACTTTGACGCGGCATGATGGGTGGCAAGCCTCATCGCTGCCATATGCGTCAAAGCGTACTACCTATGGTCTTACATTCTACCCCCCACCGCCAAGGAATACAAAAAATCCACCACCCTGCAACCCATCACCAAAGCTTAGAAGTAAATTAAATTGTAATTAAAAGCCACCACCTTTATACTTTTACTCCTCTGAACAAGAGGATACCGATGTAAAGTCAAGGTCACCGATTCCTAGAAAAAAGGCCCTTTCACGGCGCACGGTAGAGCCAAGACTATTTCAATAAAATAACCTGTTAAATAAAATAACCTGTTAAATAAAAAATTTAGATAATTAATTAGCAAGTTTATGTATATGGATTATAATAATTCATAAATGATCTCATTGGGAATAAGAAAAGGAATTATTATGGGAATTCCCCCTAGGGGAATTAATCCATGAAATACGGGCTTAGTAAACTCGGGAATTCCTAAACAGTTCATTCCCTACCCCCTCATCTCACCTCTACATTCAGCAATAATCTTCCATAACTTCCATCCAACATAATAAATAATTTACTTATGTATGTACCTGCATACATTTTTTATTTTTGCAATGTTTTTTTTTCGAAGTTCCAAGTTTTCATTTATTTATATTTCTTTCAAGACAAGTATAGTCTGTCTACTTATCTATCGAAGAACGGAGTCTAGCTCAAGTGGGGTAACCAGAAGGCTCACTCAGTTTAATGTATACCAATAAAAAATCAATATTCAGGATGAGAGGCATACCTCATCGCTGAATTAAGGATATCTTATGTATGATGTTTTAGGAATACTTGCCTCTTACAGAACTCTTATGGAGTAACAAGTGATAACCAAAAACAACCCACCTCATCAATACTCCGGACATAACAGCTTCAGAACATTTTTAATACGTCACTCATTGCTTAAAAATTAGTAATGAGTGATAAAATTAAAATAAATAAATGAAGTTTTTTTAGCATCAGAACAGTATACAAAGTTAATAAATAAAATGATATTAATATACGCCAAAAGATGGACTTATCCGTATTGGATTTCTTCTTGCTAACCCGAAAATCCATTTTAAATACTTGATTGATTTAATTTGGATATTGGCTGTGTATTTAATTGGGCTTTGTAACTCATACTGGATTGGTGATTTTATTTTGATTTCTAGTATTTTGGGATTTTTTTATTTTTAGATTTGCTCTGACTTTTTTTTAGAAAATTTTAACTTTTACTTTTTTTCTCAAGACTAATGAGACTGAAAGACTGATTTCTAGTATTTTGGGATTTTTTACTTTATATTTTTGTATTATTTTTAAATATTGTATTATTATTGTTTTTAAATTTACTTTGACTTTTTTAGAAAATTTTAACTTTTACTTTTTTCTCAAGACTAAGACATTTCTGGTAAGAGTGGAATCTTCGCTGGTCCACCCACATGTTGAGTGTATTAATTGTTAACATATTATGTTATGAAGTGTTTGATTCTTTAATATTGTAAAAATAAAATAAAATATGTAAACTCTCAACTCAATGTTTTAGTATTTCGTTTAATATAAAGTTACAGTTTTATAAATATCACGGAAGAAATTTCTTGTTACTGTATTATTTCATATCATGTCACATTGTTATTAAAAAATGGAACAAATCATCAATTTATTTAAGAAATTTAATAAAAGATACATATTTTTTTCTTATTTAAAATGTTTTTATTCTGCTGTCTGTGTGTACAACAGAATTTTTCCGCAATTCACTTGTTTGAAAGCTGTGATGTTTTGATAACGAAATGATGTATAGACATGAATACCACCAAGTATATAACAAGGTAAGTACATTAGTATCAGTGTTTGAAATTCGAATAATATCTTTTTATCATAAAGCACTTCATTTCAGGCGACATTCGACTATTTTTCAACAGCACTGTTTCCGAGTTGGTACATTAAGAACAAATAATAATATATTATGACGGTATTATGACATTTTGATATTTTCTTCTGCTGACATTTTTCACAACTTCGATAAGAATCAGCTTCTGTGCGATATGGCGGTGTCATTACGGCAACCATAAAGGTATGCTATTTGTTACCGAAATAAAAGTACATATATTCCGCAGTAAAATTTATATTTTTTTATATGAAGGTAGGGCTTCTTTTTTCACCCTGCGACACTCATCTCTGGATACAAGATAGAAACAAAACCTCTTCGTTCTGAATGATTCGAAATCATTCAAGATTAATAACACTATTCAATTAATTATTATTAGTTCAAAGAACTCTTCCACCTTAATCTTTGCATAAAATATATTGTTTTGCTTGTTTTCACCACAGTAAAGAATTGTCTACATTCAGAGAGATATTATTTTGTTATCGCAAGAATTGTGTATTATTTTTTTTTTATTATTCATTCAATTGTTAACGGCACAAAATCTTTTACATATTATACGGTTGGCTGGAGAATGTTGCTCTGCAACAACAACTCCGAACAACAAGAACATTATATGTATTTTCTGAACTATGTATAAATATTGTTTTTTTATATTATTACTAGCTGACCCAGCAAACGTTGTTTTGTCATAAACATTTACCATATACTAATATCGCTATTAAAAAATAGGGGTTGATGGTAGAAAGGTGAAAATTTATAAAAAAAATATTGTCCATAAAATAAAAAAAAAAATCGGAGTGGACCACCGTTGACTTTTATGGGGTGTTCACATTTGGCGAATATCGCCAGCCGAATTACAAAATATAACGCCAGGCGAAAAAACAAAATTCGCCGTACGCCCATTGATCGTCACACCTGAGCCCGTAGACAATTTGTACTTGGCGATCGCCTACAAACGAATTTTCGTCAATAACTGCAACAATAACGCATAATTATACGGTACGTGTAGGTAGATTGTCGAAAAGTTCGCCAGTAGACGATCGCTAAGTACAAATTGTCTACGGGCTCTGTTCACACAAGTCCACCGATATAGAAACGATCTGTCAGATGCGTTTTGATTTTGACACTGTTTTCAAAATGGCGTCGAGATGGAGATCGCGAAGTGTTTATTTTTAGTCGAAAATGTTATAGTAGAGGTTATAAGGCGCCTTTTAATTAAGGAAACAAACGCCACAAACCAACAACAAAGATAACAGCTGTCACGAAGCGGAAAACATTTATAAAATTTATAGGTTATGAAGTTTTTACCATAGATATGAACGACGCGCACATCTGCGCATGCGCGAATCGTTCAATCGTCCGAAAATGTTGGAAGGTGGTCAACTCGAGACGATATCGTTTCTACTGGTTTTTATCGTTTCAGACTAGCTGTCATTTTGTTCACACGGTTCAAATGGCTGGCGATATTTTGGTGCCTGGCGATATTCGCCAAAGTGAGAACACCACATTAGGGGTATGAAAAATATATGTTGGTTGATTCTCAGACCTACCCGATAAGCACACAAAATTTCATCAAAATCGGTTCAGCCGTTTCGGAGGAGTATGATGGTTGATGATTTTTACGTCAGCCATGTCTGAATGACGTTGCTGACGCCATCATTCACACTAATTGTGAAAATAATGCCAGCATGTGCGCGGAAACTTCTGAAAAATAAAACAAGACATACCTGAATATCATCAACCAATACATATCCACATACTATATGTTACTTACATTTTGTTTTGTTGGATAATGAAGAGCAAAATTGTTTTATAATAGGTTCAGGGTCAGTCAATAACTGAAAGGCATTGATTATGATTGATATGACTGCAAAATATTACCTACACACCCCCACTACTACTTATTAATATACCCTCAAAGCTGTCATGTCATTAATCACCTGCTGGATCACATGTGGGAGTATTTAAAAATAAATCACAAAACCATTTTACACCCATAAATAAATATTTTAAAATTCACCTTTGAACTTGACACGATAACAAATAGGCCACAATGGCGAACATCAAATTAAATATTATATCATAAACGAATATCGAAATAAAATTGTCTCCAGTATCATTACACCCTGAGATATCAATACAGAAATACCTGCAAGTATGGATCCGTGAAGACAAATAAAAGACTGCATAAAGCACCAAGATTCACAATCAATTACTGTCAAGGTACTCGAGCATCAAAATCATAGAGAGGAAATATAAAAATTATCAGGAAAATGATTGTTTGAATAAGCAACAAGACGGTAAAAGAATCCATGAATGAACACTGAAGTCAAATAATCTTTGTAATAAAAGATTCTTTTAGCGAAACATTGAAGGGGAAGATCTGCATAATAGATATTTTCTTATTATGCGCAGTAGGCTATCAACTATAGAAGCAACATTTCCACTGTGGATTATATCTTCAATACACATACATACAAATTATTTTATGTACAATTTATTTATTCATTTATTCCGTACTTTCCTATATCAATAGTAAACTTGTAGATAAGCGCATATAATCTCTATGGTTATAACATTCATATTATGCTTTTAATATATTTTAACAACAAAAATTTCTTAGTTGTCCATCTCATAAACCATGGTGTGTTTTAAAAACTTCTTTGATTCTTTCTGAGTTATGTTTTCAATAAATAAATTAATAAAAACTAATATCAGTTTTACATTTATATTTTTCGGTTCAGTTTTATATTGATAACCTTTTAGCTGGTGTATTTAATAATGAAGAGTATTATTGAACACGATGATACATATTAGTAGATAGTTATTAAAAATATAAAGTTAAATTTATCGACCGACGGTTCTTGGTGGAAGTTCATATTAATAGTTTTTAAAATGAAACACGATTATATAGTTATTCCACTATTGATTTTATTTTTGCGAGCCGGCTTTCAAGAGCTTCCACTCTCATCGTCAGGCAAAAGTAAACTTTACTTGAAAGCCGGCTCGCAAAAATAAATAAAGTCAATAGTGGAATAACTGTATATCGTATTTCGTTTTTAAAATTATTAAAAATATGATAGACAAAAGATAAATGAAATGAAATGATCTTCTAGCTTTAATTTGAAGGTTACAGAGCAGATTTTTTTTTTATAAAAGATATATCTGGGTTTTGTTATAAACTCAAATACAACCTTATACACCTTTCACAGTAAGCAACTAAAAGCTTGTGTCGTGAAAGGGGAGTTTGCCGGCACCTGATATCGAACCACGGACCTCTTTTTCACGAGGCTGAGACTCTTCCTCCAGGCTACCGACGAACTCGAAATATTGAATATGTACGTTTTACTACATTTTCATTATAAGTAAATATCGTTCCAATTTTGGTATATGTACTGCCAAAGCAAGTACAATAAAAGTAGATTAAATAGAGAATAAAATGTTTAACAACTCGTTTAATAACTGCTTGATGTCAAACCAGAATATCAATAAAGATATCGCATCATCAATTTTCACTAAAGAAACTTGAAGTTTTATTCAAATATCACGTACCTATATTGTAACTTCAATTCTATCCATTTTATTCGTAAATACCTTAAATTAATGGCATAAACAGGATAACCTATATTTATATACAGAAAATTCACTGACTACCTCAGATGCCATGATGGTATAGATAGATAAACAATTTTTTAGACAGTCAGGTATTTGTAAAACATCACAAAAATAAGACATTTAACATTTTTTTGTTTATTTATTTATTCCTGATATTGATAACAAGATATTTTAGAAAGAAATACAATTATTTTAAATACGAGCATACAATCAAATACGGACGATTTTTTGACACAGGCACGATTTTTTCCAGCTAACCTAAAATGTCGTTCTTCAAAAAAGCTTCAATTCAACCTTGAAATATTTCACCATTTATAAATTTCCTATTTTTTTACAGAACAACGAGAACATCCTTTATGTTCTTTACATGCAGCTTGTACGCTGGTTACTCCATTTTTAGAATATTCTGATAAAGATAGACAGATAGGTGTATTTTTATTGAGTTACAAACACGAGATCAAGATTTTTATGTATACAAAATAATATTTGAACAGATCTCTTAATTTCCTTCTTCCTACATTCGTCTTTCTTCCTGCGCCTTGAACTTCTGTATTATTAATATAAGTTCAGGATTACTTACAGCCTTCTGAGAACCCTTATCATTTTCTTCTCTATTTTTTGGATCACTTATTTATATTGGTATTTCAACTGAGAAGACATTGAGGTTTTCTTTTTCTTATCTCATTATTTCAAGCACAAAAGGATTTATTGCTTAAGTACACATTAAAAATGAAGATTAAGGAACAAAATAATATGATACAATCCGTTTGTTATCAAGATAAAGATAATTTAATATGTTATCTACATTAAATCCAGCCTAAATGTCAATAAACCGATGGAAGTTATACCAACGTTCTTACAAATATATTTATTTTATTCATGTACATTGTACACGTGTCATTAAATAAAAAATCCAAAGACAACACCACTTGAGATGGGATGGTACAGTGGTTTAAAGAAATAAAATAAACCCCTTTTTTTTTGCTTCTAAATTCATACTTCCTCGCAAAGTCGCCTATAGTCGAACAGAACTACATAACGCTAAAATGTGTTTTAACTATAGCCGCTGCTCAGTTTTGAGACTATAATAGATAATATAAAAAATTATAACTGTGTTTATTGCAAAGAATGAAAAAGAGGATATACTTGTCTGAAAGGAGGGGTGTGAGGAAGCGCGGGCGTCCGAGAACTACATGGCTTGATCATGTAGATCAAATTCTCAAGGACGGCTGTGTTTTTAGTAAGAGAAATCGACGTGCGTGCATGAGAAATTGTATGATTGTAGAAGAAGCGAAAAAGTATGTAAGGACAGATCTATATGGTGTTCCGTTCTCTCTGCCTACTCCACTTGGGATACGGCGTGAGGGAATAGATGAATAGAATAGAATAGTGTTTATTGCATATATATGTATACCTATATATTTAATGAGAATATTTGAATATGAATTTTCTTCACTATATTTTATTTTTTATTACCTCAGACAGGATTATTATTATTTCAGAAATAATACAAGCTTTGAAATACCTACTCGTAAATTTGCATTATGTACTAATACTCGTATTATATATTTCAAAATTTATTGATGTCGTCTTATTTATGAATATTTTAATAGATGTATTATACGTAAAAAAAAAACAAATTACATGGATATTAATGGATATACTATTTAATATTTTCCTTTATAATATGATTGTTAGTAAGAGCTAGTGAAATCAAATAATCTTCCTCTTAAATAGGTTTAATAAACCACAGCGTGAACTCTTTTCAGACAAGTACAATATTCCAATTACTAGACTTTATTCACCCAACATCATTATTGAAGTTGTATTAAACTTCTTCCTGTGCCATCAAATATGAAAAGAGGACGTGAGGTATTTTCTTACAATAAAAAGTTCTCAAACAAACTCAACCGAGTTAGGACAAGTGTGTGAGTGCGGTAACCAACTAAATGATCATTATTATAGCATTGTACTGAACTTCCACAAATAGAACAACTTTGAAAAGTGAATCAACAATTATTTATTTCCGGTGTAAAATACCTGAAAGTACTCAAATAAGTGTTTTCAATACTTTTTCATTCACTTATACCATCACGGAATTTTCAACAAGTGGGGTAGCCAACGGACTTACTGGATGTATTAAACATACGCGTCGTCATCACCATGCCAATAAAAGTTACGACATTCATTTCTAAATTAAGATATTAAATGTCTAAAAGGAGATGTAATACGAAAACTTACAGAAAAAAGTGAGAGGCTTATTCTTTACTGAGGTGTTCTCGAAAAATACGGTTAGCAAGATAATCCAAATGCTAACAATAAATTGTGGTTTTACCGGGTCAAATCGCAGATTGGCTGAAATCAACTTGCGCAGTATATTTTATATCTTCCACCTAGTCTAATAGCAAATAGCTCTCATGCTAAATTGAGATCTCATCAGAGGTCGCGATTTCATCTCAGTTGATTGATTTTGCTCATAATATATGCTACCGGGTCACATTATCATAGGCTAGAGTAGATTGGTATCTTATTAAAATTAAATTGATATTCTTGAAAATAAACTGAGGTCTTGACTCACTTGTCAACCTACGTGAGTGTCTTCAAAATCGTTTAACACTTTTGACCTTTGTATGAATTGCAGCATATATAAAACAACGCCAATATATTTTGATGACTGAAATATACGAGAAAATTTTTACCTTTACCTTTAATAATTTTTTCTTAATTATGAAGCATAAAATAATGCATAGATTATTTCACTGAAAGAATTTTTATAATTGTGTTTCATATTATTATTTTTTATGTTGGAATGTATTGTTGATAATGTGTTTTAAAATAGTATAAGAAACTACACTGGCTTGTGAACCTTACAATATTTAAGTTGTGCCATATTATCTGCTATAGTTGTTGTATTAATATTTGTACTATATTAATATATTAAAAATAAAATACTAGATTAAGATCTCAAACTTGCAATCAGTGTGATTCTCATATTTTTTTTCCCATGCCCAGATTTCCAATATGACTTGAGAAATCCCTACCTCATAATTCACCATTTCTACGACAACAGTTTAGTAATGATACTAGAAACAGCGTAGAAAAAGGTAATTCAATTGGAACAAAAACATATTTAATGGATGAAATTTGATTCGTCTCGGTATAGTACAGGAATTCTAAGTAATCTACTAATTGGTTTCTTCTTCAAGTTTTAAGCAAATCAATAAAATGTGAAAGTTTTGCATCAAAGTTGAAAGCTTTGACATAAATACAAACAATTTATAAACCGAAAGTATGTAAAAATAGAATATACTTGCATAGGTTAAAATTTAAAAAAAAAAACTTTCTTTAACCCAGATAATACTATTGTCCTTTTAAAAGGACAGTAGTAGTACCTCGATATAAATGGATATATCTTTAATTTGTTTTGTTCCTATGCAGTCGTACTAGTCCATTTGCATAGCCAATAAATCAACTTGCATCATGAAACAGTTTTGAGCATTGTTTTGTGACGAGGGGTCGAGTTTTTGGAATTTAAAATAGTGCTACAGATTTTGGGTTGATGTCGCCGCCACCTTTGGATAGAAAACGGTAAATAACTTTTTTTATATTAATTGAAAAATACATGCATGCTTTATTTTTATGTACTTAAATGTTGTTAAAATACGATTGAATTATAAAAAAAAAAAAAATTTGAAAATATGTGATAATTTCGTAATGTTAAATTTAAGTGTCCTTTTAAAAGGACAATAGTAACATACGTATGCTATTTTATAGGTGTACGTAATAAAGACAAGTTATATTTCTTCAACTTTTTGTCACAAAATATGTTTACACTTCACATCGATCAGCATTAAAAATTACTAAAGACATTTGTAAAAATCTTATCTAATATATTATATACTTTATAATTATGTTTTTTTTTCTATTTTAGAGATTCGTTATCACTAAACGACATATTAACAATCCTTGAGCCTCATGCAAGGTCCCCCCCGTAGCCCCCTATATATATATGTAAACATTTTATGATTTTGTTTGCTTCTCTCGGCTAGAGGGACATCGAAGGAGTGTAGTCAAAAGATTCCACACACGGGGTTGTTTTCGGCCGGCCAGCCCTTCAGGCTGCCCACAATGGCACCTTCGGTGTGGACAAGATTTGTTAAGTGTAGAATTCGGATAAATGGAAGTCCTCAGACTTTTGCGGTATCCAGGTGGACGGTGGGTCTTCTTCAATGACGTTGCAATGCTAAATTCCTGGCAACTACATCGATGCGAAGGTGAAAAACTTGATCAATTAACATTTAGAAGACGTGTTGTTCTCAGTATATTGCAATCTTTCAAACAAAAGAAAGACCCAGTCCTTCCAATTTGAAAAATATTGATTCCCGCTCTGACAGATTTGATCATTTTATAATGAATCAAGAAAAAGAAACCCGTTGAAAAGAGTGTCACAGAAAATACCAGCGCATAATATATATTCTAAAAAATGCAATATTAAACTGCACATCGATTGTTGCATTCCATATCACGAAAAATAATTAAAAAAAACTACTTTCTTAATGTCCATTTCACACATCATCATGTAAAACCACATAATCCAACAGATAATTAGATATATAAACACAAAAACTACATTGTAAATGAATCCCACCTCAATACTTTATGTTTCTCATACAATGTTTTTTAGGTAGTGGATATTACTATTGTCCTTTTAAAAGGACACTTTATTTTCTTCAATAAAACTCTTTAAAAAATATATTTTTTTATTTCTTCTTCTACAACATTATTTTTTTACCAAAATCAACAACATATCCAAAAATTATGAATTTCGGATGAAAAAAAAATTTCAGGATTATCTGGGTTAAGTAAAAGTTTACTTTTTTGTTAAAAATATTATTTGCTAAAAGGCTTTGAGAATTTTTTTTTATCTTTCAATGGTTAGGTAATTTATTACTATGTTCGAAAATTAATATCAATAATAATAACTAGAAAATTTATAGTGCGCCGTTTTGTGGAATAAATTCACTTCAAGAGGTGGCAAAAGATGAATGGGTCGGCCACAGAGAAGATTCGCTGATAATTCCATCCTCATTGCCGGAAAAGTGAGAGGAAAGGAATAGATAAATGAAAAAAAAATGGAAAATACAACAAACACTTTAAAGATAACTAAGGGATATAAGAACAGTATGTTTGATATATATTTCTATCTACCTTTTTTTACAATCACAACATCGTCACAAGAGAAACTGTCACGGAATGACTGCATTTAATAATACACTGTTGGTTGTCCTCCATGTACCTAGTATGAAAAATGAATGAGAGGTATATCTCATTGTAAAATTAAATTGAGTATGAAAATCAGAATAAGAAGAATATTACCATCTACGTTATATATATCAATACACGTGCGTATATCGTCCCTCTTCTAACAGTCGTATCTGCTAAAATGAAAATTGTTCAGAAGAGCGTTTTTAGTGTTTTGCCGTGCATATTTTCGTCTCTCGTAGTTATGTGATACAGTGTAAATATATTACATTATTTTATTTGTATTCTTAGAAATCTCAGAATCATTTTTGTGATGAAATTTTTAGGAATTTGTAGATACGAAGACACATTTTATTTAAAATAATTCATAAATACGACAACAAATCAGGAAGCTGTCCCAGGATAACGGTAACAGTTACAGGTGTGATCTTCAGTGAGGACATGCAGGGCACATATAAATACACATTGGTGATCACAACTCGATTTCGCCAAAAATGTCAGATACGACAGTTAGTCAGAAGAGGGACGATATAAAGAGGCTTAATATGTACATATGTGTGTATAGAACTTACAGCTCTCTTCATTTTGTACAATAATATTATCTTAAACTTCTCAAGTTTTCAAATGTTAACCGAAAGCTGTCAGAAATTTGTCACATATGAAATTACTTCGGGAAATATACGATTTTCTTAAAACAAATATTAATTCAATAAATATTTGAATCTGTATACACGTATGTATGGTATCATTGATTTCCGTAAAATACACATTTACCTTATTATTAACAGAAAAATAAATGCCCTCTGTGAACGTTTGCATCCGTTAAGCGTATTCCTGTGAAATAAAATAAAATTGTTCATATATTTTACTTCAGTAGTGAAAGATGAAATAATCATTATGTTTGAAAAAAAAACTCAATTACATTAAAAACACCCACGTTGTAATAAGTATGCTATCGACAGTAGGAAGAATCAAACCCGAGATCTTTATTATTATTGGACAACATTTCAGTGTCGTTTACGTGCCAAAGCACCTCAAGGACACTGTACAATTCATAAATTCTAGGACATTACCATCCACGCCATTCTATTGAAAGTTCGAGACTTTGTCTTTAGTCTATCGACATTATTTATTTGGGTTAGTTTGAAGAGATCGAGCCTCTGTCTCGAAACTCGCCCTTTAACTCTAACTTGAATGTGTACCTTTTATGTTATTGTTTGTAATCAATGTACAGTAAATAATGAATAAATAAATAAATTATTTTAATTGATTACAAATAATGTCAAAACATTGTTCTAAAGAATGTAATGCTTGTTCCTCCAATTCCTTCAAGTAGCGTAAATAAGTTCGAAAATTTGCGTAAATAATTTTTTAATTATTTTTTCAATATATCCAACTTTATAGCTAGTATGCTAATAAGGTACTTACAATGTAACATAAATTTCTACATAAATATTTAGCACAACATAATATTTTGGTGCTCTACATACGTACATCATTTGAATAATATTATTATTAATAATAATGTTCTTACTTCTCAAAGTTTAATTAGGGCAAAGAAAAATGTTCTTGATTCAACATTTAACAAACATAAATCTTATAATATAAAGTCTACAATATTATGTAAACACTGTGACAGCTCCAAGTACCTACTGGAAACCAAAAACTGTCAGGTTTCTAAATTAATATGTTTAGTCAGACACAATTTTTACAATTCTTCATTTTTCTTTTTTTTCGTTTAACACATTAAACCATTAAGTAAAATGTATATTGGATCCGAGAAAGTTTGTTGCGACGGAGGCAGATATTTAATATGCCGCAAAGGTATGGGTCAATATTTTGCATGTATGGAAAGCACGCCACTGTTATATAGAAATATTTTATTGCAAGCGAATGGTATCTGTAGAAAAATAGTTCGAACTTAAGTCGTAATTTCAAAAAAGGAACATTATCACAGTAAGCAATACGCTTGTGTCTACTTGAGTAGGTCGGCAGTGGGAAGAATCGAACCCAGAATCTCTCAATAGAGACTATTTTACAGGATATTCACTGTGTCGGTATTTAGGTAGTAGAATTCCATAGCGAGGTGTTTTATTTATTTCGCTATTTTACAGGATATTATAATAACAGTACCTACCTACATATATATAATGTACTGGATTCTTATACAATACTACACCCTCACGCCCTATCCCAAATGGAGTAAGCATAGAGAACTGAACCCCATTTTAACCTATATTGACATACCTGTTTCGCTTCTTCCACATTCATGCAATGTTTCTTACTCCTTGAAAATTTAATCCAAGTGCATCTGGACACATAGTTCTCGAACGTCCGCGATTTTTCACACCCCCTCTTTCAGATATGCACACTATCTTCCTCATCCATTCTCTTCATATGTCCCATACATCGTAACTTATTTGCAGGCATTCTAATGTCTACAGCACTCCTATCACATCCGCTCATACTCCTAATATTCTTATTTCTCACTCTATTACGCAAACTTTTTCCAATTTACTTCTTACTTGTAAATTTTTATTGTCCGGTAAAGTGTAACAATAATTAATTTATTATATACTAATTAGATACTTACTAATCGAATCCCAATTGCATATTTAATTTTGTAATTTTATTTAATTCTGATACATACCTATTAGCATTTTATAAATCTCTACTCTAATTTATTTTTTTATTTCCAAAAATGTTGCCTGAATATCTAAATGCTTAGTTGTAATTTATTTACTTTGCTATAAATTTTTATTGTATTTTACAATCTAAAGTCAAAGGCTTATTAGCCGTTTATTGTTAAATAAAAAAATATCTCACATAATAATCACATGAAAAATGTTTATATTTTATGGAATTTATAAAGAAAAAAAAAATAATACCTATAATTTACCCGTGATATTTTACATCACAACTATATACATTACTCGTGTATTTTAAATATATTCACAAGGCCTTGGCAAACTTACTGATAACATAACTTTTTTTTTACTTTTTCCTATCAAGTCATTAGAATTTACATTTTACGAGTACAATATAATTTTTTGGTCAGTGCGCCTTTTCATTAAAGCAGTACTTTGTTATATTTTAAGCCATCATAATATTATATTCCTCCCTTAGTGGGCGGAAGTTCAGAGGAGGATATTATAAATATACCTAACTATATAGCAGTACCTACCCACCTATGTACCGTGCTTCTATCATAATGACCTCTTCACTATATCAAGAACATAAAATAGGTAATACCTAATAAATCTTTACTATAATTGGCCCTACATACTTATTACTATTATTATTAGTTAGATATATCTACATTTCATCCTTAATTAATGGCGACTTTGTGGATTAATAATATAATATTATATATAAAGTGTAAAAATTGTTCCTGAGGGAAAACCCATCAATACTATAATGATGTATCTCGTTAATTTACTATAATAAATTTATCTTTCTTTAACGTTCTTCTGGAGAACATAAGAATACATGTTTATTCTATACGTATCTGTCAGCTTTAGAACTCATGTATATCTAAGAAAAACGATGCTCATTAACCAACTGTTAATAGAAACTCTTTAGAAATATATGTAGTTATATTAAAATAAAATTATGTAGAGAGATTATCATTACAGTAGTTGTAGGCCAATGCAATTTCAGAAGATAAAACATTAAAAAAATGAGCGATTATTTCAGAATGGGGTTTCAGAAAAATCGTAATCCAACATTATTACAATATTTTATCAAATTTTCTTAATAAACTCAGCACATCTCACGTGAAATATGTCGATTTATAATAGTAAACTTTTAAGTATTTGCATGACTCTTTCGAGGAAGATATTTGTGATAACAAGTGTACTGAATATAAGCTTTTTGGAAGAATATTCTAGAATGGAGTATTTGAATAAACGTTTTCAAAGTAGCAAACTTAACACGTATCATGTTTGATACGTTACATTGTTTTCATTATTAATAAATTATTCATTATTACTTGGGCTAGTTAACTTACAAGGATTGTGTTTATTCGACTGAATGCTAATTCCGTATTTCACTAAACATTATAATCATTATAATAATATTATATTAAATGTATAAAGAGATTGTTTTATTGATGTGCACTGAAGAATAAATTTCTAATAACATTTAATACGAATTTAATTTTGTTGTTTGCTCTGTATTATAATAATAATAAATATTAAATAGCAGAGATGGTCACTGACAATAAAAAAAACCCTTAATATTTTTAACATCGATAGTAGATTTATAATGAATTCAGTGAACAATGTCTGTCCCAACACACCTGTAATATTGAAAATAATAATGGATGATGCAGCGGCGTGTCTACAGTTTTCATACTGGATAAACCGTCCTCAATACGATATATTTATATAGTGAGACAAACGCTACCAATCTTATTAATAAAAATCCGCTAACCCACGGTTCAACCACCGAGTCTGTGATTTGCTAGGTTTGCACTGATAGTACTTTTTTGTCTGAACGGTGATTCATCTCCTTCTAGAAATTTAATCAACAGTTGGACTAAGACACGCTCAGCGCTAATGTTTATAACGGGTACCTACAGATTAGCGCAAACTTGTAAATATTCCGATCGCTATTGCATAAACTTTTGTCATCTTTTTACTGTTCAAAAGCTTTCAGAACTCAGGTAAGTTAAATAAAAACCCGGCTTTTAGGCTTGTATTGAAGACATGGCACTGGATGATAGTAGATATGTCATTATATTTTAATAGTAGGTGTTTAGTTATGACACATTAATCGCAGGATTTATATTGTTTTATGTTGAATAATTTTATTTAATTAACGTATTTAATACAAGTGTAATTTCACCCGCCTACGCTCAGAAAATAAACATCAAATTAACAATTCTAAATAATATTAGTCGGTACTTTTACGAGAAATGTTAAAAGTTGAAGAATCTTGATATATACCTATTCGACAATTTGAAATAAAACCATTACGATTTAACAAAAGCGCGGAAGTTAGGAAGCGGGCGTCCGAAAACTATGTGGTTTGACCACGTAGATCAAATTCTCAAGGACAGCCGTCTTTTGAGTAAGAGAAATCGACGTGCCTGCATGAGACGTTGGATGAATGTAGAGGAGACGAAAGAAGTAGTTGGGACGGATCTGTATGGCGTCCCGTACTTTCTGCCTATCCCACTTGGGATGCGGCATGAGGGGATAGAATAGAATTTAACAAAATATGCAAAACAGTTAATTCGATTCCTATACAAATCTGATGACATGGCATCATATAAATTCTAATATCTCTGTCAATTTGAAACATACTCATAATGTCTTCGGCTTAAAACTTGCCTAAACAATAAAATTTTGTGAAGAGTGGATATTTTCTCCATCTTGTCTAATTACAGTATTTTTTAAGTACATACAAACATAATAACGGATATAAATATTTAATAGATTATGAATGTATTAGTTAAGACTAAGCATGTATGTATGCCAACACTATACATATACAAACACCCAAACACAAGTTACGTCAATTGAAATTTCATGGAACAATAGACCACAGATAGTGGAGTTAAACGTTGAATGGATAAATTCATATCCATGGTTAACAAACAACAAGAGCTTTGTATACATAAATACTCGGATATATTATAATATTATTATTAGCTCTCCATACATACTTACCTATATTCTACGTACCTACAACATGAAATAATTTATACACTCAAAATATACATATTAATTAATTATCATTATCAATCTGAATTTCACATAATCACCTATTGTTTCATTTTTGTATTATGGTTATATTATTTATTTATTTATTTTTTAATTACATGGATCGCGAAACAAACAATTTGAAAGTTATAAATTAGGTTTTAAAAATTCAGTTAAAAATTATAGTTATAAAATTAAAGTAGCTACGTAGACTTCCCGGAAAATAATTGGAGAAGAACAACTTCTACTGAAGGTAGTCATAAAACATCATGAATAAGATATTCAATATCTTCAATTCAGCAGTGAGGTATGTCTCCCATCCTGAATATCTCATATGGCATGGAGACGACGTTTCAAAATAAGCAGTAAATCCACGAACTACCCTACCAGTAGGATTTACCTAGAGTAGACAGTAAAGGTATGGATAAACATTTATAAGTAATAGTTTAGAGAGAAAAGTATATTGCATGCCAATTACAATTTATTAGATCTATTCATTATTCAAATTAATTAAATTATCAGAGAAATATAATAATTTTTAATTAATATTATTTTCAACGATCCCTTAGAAAGAAAATGCGGGTGATAATCATTAACCTTAACCTTACCTTAGAAATCCAAAGGAAAAATCGGTATTGCGACCAAATACATTGGTGTTGAAAGGCTTGAAGGACATTGATTGCTTATTTATTGTAGGGGTACTTTTATGAATTTGTTGTACAATACTTACATGAGTATAAGTAGAAAAGAGACTATTGGCATCTTAATGTTATAGAGTGAAACAGCATAATATTACCTATTTTTATTAATAAACTTTTGAACATACTTTCTGAGAAAAAATACTTTTTTACCAAGTTCCTTGTCTATAAGGTATAGGGTAATGGTGATAATTTGTTTAACAGAGAACAAAAATTAAAATGATCCCGGTAAAAATCATGAAAAGGTTACAATTATACCACTTCATCGATTAATTTGAAATAAATAATTAGTGATCTGAAGAAAAGATATTTAATTATGTCGATATCTCTGTACACCATTTTTATGTCTATGAGAACTTCAATTGAAATAAGTATTCAAGTATTTTGATTCATATTTTTCGATAAATCTGAATAGGTAGATTTTAATTAAATCTTTAGTAAAATCTTCAAGTAAATCTAATGAACTGGTCAATACATACATGTGAACTGATAAAGAAAATTCTCAGAAAAATAAAAGAAAAATATTGACGTTAAAGCATCGTAAAGCTCTCATAACAATAGAGGTGTTACCTTCCTTCCGTGTTTTATGAGATATATATTCAGAAAGGTATATTTTGTATATTTCAGCGAGTTCAGTAATAAATTTTCGGAAGAAACTGTTTAACAACTTTCATACAATACGTTATTCAATAGATAGGGTAGTGGATGCCTTTGCACAAAATTGGCTTTAGCGCAATATTTTATGTCAATTCTAACAGCTATCGTATATTTTAGAAGATAATTAAATAAACTCATGGTAATAGAAAATCTTTTATATTTAATTAAAGAATCTTTTGAAATTTTCAGTTTCTTCTACATTGCTTATATAATCAAAATAATGTTAATAGTAAAAGTATTGCTACAAGTATCAATAAATAAAAAGTTTTGTTATTGAGAAAGCCGAATAAGAAAATGACAATCAAGAATGGTTCACATTTTATTATTATGTATTTTATTTTATTTTTGCAATTATCAAAATTATTACAAAAGAAACATATGGACAGTTTATGGAACTCTCTATCTATCATTAAATCAATAAGTAAAATACTGTTAAATAAGTTTACAAAAAATAATACAAGTCTTGAACAATATTTGTCACAAGCAACAATCACAGATGAAGACATCAAACAATATTTAGTAAAGTTGACTTTGAAACATACTAAATAAATAATGTAAACAAATTTATTGATTTACCTATTTACTTACCTTTTATTTACTGTTTAAGTCATTTGTAACAAGCAGTAAAAATTTTACATCTAGGCGATATTCTATGCAAAAAAATATATTACGCACTTCAATTATACAATATAATTTACATATGTAAATGAAGATAAAAAAGTATTGAACAAGGAGCCAATATTCAATATATATGTCATCAATTTTGACAGATTAATTATTTTTTCTAATACTGAGACCCAAGAGAATCGAATCATTGGTATATAATATTCAATAGAAAATTGTTACCAAAAATCAACAAGCATTTTTTTCTGAAAGCAATATCTTGAATAACATATTGATTTCCTTTTATGTTTGCAAATTTTCGTAGCTGTATGTTCTGAAGCGAATTTTGTTAGGCAGTGCAATATAATTTAATATAGATAATATATTTTCACAAAATAACTTAACTTATTAAAATTACTCACTTAATTTATTTTCTTTATATAATATTAACTATTTTAACTTTTATTTTATTCATTTTAACTTTTTGCATTATTCTTTGAGAGTGTATTGAAATGATAACCGTGTGAAAGTCTTAAATAATTGTAGACGTAACGAGTATGAATACATTGCTACAAAATACTACGAATATAGCAAACAGAATTGTAACTGTAAGTAGGTTTTGTTAGGTTTCGGTTTATTTGTTTGTTTGCAGTATCGGGTAAAAGGGATAGAGAGTAGTGTCCCGGCGAGAGATTACAATCATGTTTTATGGCAGTCAGTTAACATCATAACGTCCCGTCATTATTATACAGAGCTAACCCGGATATTCTAACTCTCCTACAATAAATGTCAATACAACACAACAATAAAAGATCAACTTTCGAGCGGTTGTTCTCGGTGGAAGTTCATTATTAATATCCCACAAAGCATGAGTTTTCCTCAGTTTTAGAAATGTGAAAAGATATTTTATTATTCGAAATAAACCTACTCTGAATATTATTTTTTTGCTGGCCACTTAAAGTTATACCTTGCTTCCTTGGCTCAAATTTTTCTATGAGTTTGATACCCTTGTCCTAAAAGAACTGTTCATAAGGGCATATAATTATTGTTTGAATTTTTTATTGTTGTATAAAATAAATTTTATCATTTGATAATATGAATCAATTTCAACAATTGTTCTTATGTCATAATAATAAGTTTATTTTAGAAATATCAAAATGTGTTATTCTAAATATGCAACGATAGATAATTATCTTGCTGCGTACTATAGGGGCAAGGCCTGTAAGAATCGATAGATGAAGGATAACATTTTAGTACTTAGTTCTTTTTATTTTTTAATATTTTATTTATTTATTTATAATAACATATATGCCATACGCTTTAATACATTATGGCAACAAAACATAACAGTTATAATATAATACACTCATATCTCACAACGAAAACACAACATATCATCTGCGATACATAACAAGTTCCAATTAAATACACCATAACCTCAACAACATAATCACAATAAATGAAAATGAAACCGAGTCATAACACTCTTAGCCTCGTTGATTTGCAAATTATATTATAATAAATATTTCTAACAATATACCATTCAGTATAATGTAAATACATATTGTAATAATAATAATAATTAGCTTGGTTCTAAAACTTTATTTGTACAAAAGGCGTAATATTACCTTGAAGCAATGTCTTCCTGTAAACCTAATATTATTATAAATATATATTTTTAATTACAAATGTGTGTTAATTAACTCACTTGTCTTTTCTCATAATATTCCTATCATTCTGATGTCGTTATCATTAGAACGGTGTTTTGTAAAAAGGGTCATCTCCAAGATATCGGAAACCTCATGGATGAAAAAGTATAGTATATTTTCAAACAAACTCATAAAATTACCAATGCTTATTGTTATTTTGTTTTGATATCGTTCTAATTAAAATTAAATTAAAATTTATTATACAATCAACGAATTTGAATATCTGACAAGCAAAGCCATCTTGCATTATAATAATAATAATAATAAGCCGAACACTTAAGTTCCATCGTTCATTTCTTTATAGAACTAATAAAAATATATTAAGCCATCTTATTCCTTAATGAAGGGTCCTTAAAAATTATTACATAACCGCGCCTCTTACTTAGAAATATTGAACAAAAAAAAAACATAAAACTTTAATTCGAAATAACAACAACAACAACATTCCCATTACAAAACACAACAGAAACATTAAAAAGTAACCAGATGTGGACGTTGCTATTACGACAGAGCATTAACATTTTCATTCCGGAAGCTAATCAAATAATGTTTGATAACTATATTCGTCCTCCCAATGTAGATGCAGATATTATATCCCTCCCCGTCTCCTTCCTTTGAGGCTCTTTACTAATCCTCTTTGCTTCCCAGCATTTTACGCAACCAAACTTAAGTTGGGTTACAGCCACTGTTAGCCTCTGAGGGTGAATATTAGAGGTGCGTAGAGATACAAAACGTAGCAGCCCGTATATAAGAACCTACTAAACATCTAAAACCTTCATACGTATACTATTAATAATGATATTTCAAAATCAAAATTAAATCCCTACTTAATATTGCCGTTACTGCAAAATAGTTGAAATACAAAACTCATGATTTTAAAATGAAACTTTAAAAATAAAGTGAAGAAATGAAAGTGGAAGCTTTTGAAATGCGGCTCGCAAATATCTTTAATAAATTTATGTGAATATAATAATCTTTTTATTTTATTGTAATATCATATTATTATAATCATGAACATCAAATCAGACCTTTGTCAATTAGTTGATCTAGTGTAAAAATATTTATGTAGAATTTTCAACGTCCGTCACGATATATAGTTTTATAAAATGATTTAGTACTTATTTTAGTAACTTTTTAAATACCACTAGATTTAATAACTTCAGTTAACTATCGAACAAAAAATGTTTTTACAAAGAAAATATATAAATCCTTGGATGCATTTTTTCTGGAATGACTTCAAAAATCTTTCCTCCTAACTCTTAGGTATTGTATCTATACTTTCAAAACTTTTCAGATCACAAACCACTCCTAATACGCATTGTTTAAAAGTTCTACTAATGACTGAGGACGTCATCTTTAAAAAAACACCCAAGACTACGTTTCATTAGGTCATTAATAAGAATAAGATATATTGCAGTTGCAGTATAACAAATTATAATACTTATGCACGTAATCTTCATCTGTATTTTATCTTATTTAAATAAAACACACTCGCATTGATAAAATTTGATCCTTTAGGTGATTGAAACCAACCTCTTTAGAGAAGATTTCTATATAAAAATGCGCTATAGGTAGGTAAAATCTATTTACAATTTAACCCCGCCTCCTTTTTTGTCACAAAAATAGATGATTTTTTTTCTTTACTTCGTCTTTTAATTACCTATTGTATATTTTTTTCATTCATTTCATTCTCACCTGAAGGAAGGGAACATGCTTGTTAGATAAAAAATATGTCTTCGTAAGTTAAAATTATTTGCAATTGAGCGCACAAATAGCGAATATAAATTGAATTAATTTATGTTCTACAACCAGGCTTAAACACAAGCATGGTGATTTTTTTAGATAAAAAAAATATAATATCATAAAAAAAACATTATAAATGTATAAAATATATGTGGTGTATTTCATTGCTTGATGAGCAATCAATACTTTTTGAATAAAGTTTTATCATTTAGGATCATGCATAAAGTAGGAAAATGTATATAAAAAGTATCCACAGAAATCCCTTTCTAGTTTCCCAGGAGGATTGGTTTTACAACCCAAGTTCATATAAATAATTTATAGGCAATTTTAACGAGACACGTCCTCGTAATCCCAACACTAGATAAAATGTTTCAAATTAAGATCATTAATAAAGTTTAAAATCTTTTATTAATTATTACAGTTATAATTAACACGAGTCTATAATTAACTGTGAAAGCAAAGTTAACTTTATTAGTTTAAGAGTAATATGTGTTTAATTACCATATTCATACAATGAATCGGCAAGTATAAATGTACTAACTTAATCAGAATAATATAAAATTATTGTGATGCTTTCACGACATAGATGGTAATAAACACCTCTGTACGTAATTAAAATATAAGGTACAAACAACTCAGATATATCAAAATAATTATATGTTTTTACAAGCTGACCCGGCAAACGTTGTTTTGCCATATACA
Organism: Athripsodes cinereus; assembly: GCA_947579605.1. Taxonomy (NCBI): domain Eukaryota; kingdom Metazoa; phylum Arthropoda; class Insecta; order Trichoptera; family Leptoceridae; genus Athripsodes; species Athripsodes cinereus. The sequence continues at coordinate 22,001,227 of OX388310.1, forward strand.
AATATCGCTATAAAAAATGGTAGACGGGTGAAAATTTAGGGCTGTGTGTATTTTTTAATGCCTAACCATAAAAAAAATTGTCTAAAAAATAAAAATTCGGGGTGTACCACCCTTAACTTTTAGGGGTATGAAAAATAGATGTTGGCCGATTCTCAGACCAACCCGATAAGCACACACATCAAAATCGGTCCAGCCGTTTCGGAGGAGTATGATAACAAACACCGTGACACGAGAATTTTGTATATTAGATTACGAATTAAAGTATAAGTATTTAAACAATTAAATATTTTACCAAAAAACTTAGATCGGGTAAGCTGGATCAAATTATACCTTTAAATGACCAGCTAGCATATTAATTGTTTTATAAAATGTAGGTACCTCATAATTTTGTTTTTAAATATTTGTGGTTAAGTACAATGTTAATCCAATCATCAAAGGCTTGTGCCGCAAAAAATAAATAACCTACAGCAAGTTAATACAAAAATTAACAATTGAAATAATTTATTACATAATGTTTCTGACTAAATTATATAATTCACAATAATTTATACAGGATGTGAAAAGTTTTAAATAAGTTTTAATTAATTAATTAATTTCCATTTTACTTACGCAGGTAAAAATCAAAACATATATCTATTAATAAAAGTATTTAATTAATAGATTTATTTATTGACGCACAAGAGTTTTCCTTGTCAAATAATTTTGTAGTATTTTTGAAAATCTGATGAATTTTTGAAGTAGGTCAATCAGAAAATAGAGATTTATATTAAAAAGTTATTTATAACAAAGGGCTTCTTACCATATAAATATTTCCGTCCTTAGTTGTATTCCTTTGCCTGGTCCGTCTGCTCTCAACTTGTATTCTATTCTTTCCTTTACAATAACCATTACTCTTACATCTCATTTCAAGTTTTACAACACTTTCACATTATAATAAAGTATTTAAAAATATCTTTCAAAAATATTTCAATCATATAACTTTTTACAACTCGAAACAATTTCTCATTTCGAAGTTAACGACATCATCATATTCTACTCACGAGCTTACTAAAAAGTTTTATGTAGTTTTGTTCTTTTTGTTTTGTTTGTTATATCCTAAGATACGTCAAATCAAATGTAACGGTGTAGAAGACGTAGTTATTGCCTATGAGATACGGTCTACGGCGGAACGTAGATCGCACGCAAGCGGCTACGAAGTACTGAAATACCACGCGCTGAGATTAGCTACGGTCGAGTTTCTATTCCTGCGCAAGTCTCGCTGTTAGGCGATACGGTGCCGGTTTTCAAATTATCAGAGTGTTACAATAGAGGAACGTGTTTTGTGTGGTTATGCCGAATTTATTCGTTGAATGTGTAAATTGGATATAAGGCACGACTTAAAAAAACGTACGTGAAGGTGAAAAAATTTGAATCTGATATAACCCCTTGTAGAGAAGGTCTGTACGCGCGTTAAATTCCAAATTTAATATTAATTCCTTAGATCCCCTATTCGGTATTCATTCTGTTTTTCAATTTAAATCTGAATTCAAATTTACGCGACTAAGAGGGAACTAGAATTAAAAATGTACACCGGCCCTTTAGGCTTAATTTTCTACAGCAGCATTTGAAGCCAACACTCCATCCATAACCCTACATCAGGTTCTTTTTAGCATAAATACACACATAATGTTGATATCCTATAACAATTGCCCATATAGTAATGTATTAAGACAGTCATTGTTCTCATTATAGTAATGTACATCTAGTTAGGTACCACACAATTATCTACCTACTATAATATTGATTGAGTTTATATATGGAAAAAATACATAAAATATAAAGTTAAACTAGAACCAACTGTGTTTTCTACCATATAGGTATACTACTATAATACTTGTATATTTATTACATGCATCTGATGGCTACCCTACATGATGGTATCTATAGATATACATATAGGATTACTTTTGTATTTGACTTAGAGCCTTGAGGATCATAATAAGTTATTCGTTATTTATTTTGCCAAAGGTATATTTTTTCATGTTAATTTCAGAGATTTTTTTTAATTGAATAATTTATTGATTCACATATTCTTGCATTATTTTTATTCGTTCTATTATTATTTTTTTTGGAAATGTGTTAAATTCTTTAGTTTAAATATGATAATTGTTTTAAATTCAAGCTTATTGAATATTAAATTAAATATTAAATAAAAATAAGCTCATGTCTTTCAAATATGAAAACCTGAAAAAGTAGTGATTAGAGATAAGCTTGGAAACAACCAAAAAAGTGCGCAAATAAGAGAGAAATTTGACTCAATTAACTTCAGATTCATGGAAAATAAGGGGGAATTAAATGTACCTTTATTTAATGTACTCCATTATTTCTTTTAAAACGATCCATATATGCATATTATGCCTACATATCTATATAATATATAGTTGTTATATAATATAATGGTTATAGAGCATTAATGTACCCAATGGATTATACATACATTTTATAATATACATCACCTTAATATCCACTTTCGTAAGCAAAATTTATGCAGCAATAACTCATTTCACACAAAGTATGTCTCCCAGATGTGTCTTTTGTGTTAGCATGAATAATATTATGTACATAGAACACTTCTCTGGTATTATTGAGTATAAGAGGTACGAGAATCTTCCTTACTAACATTTTTTTCTTGTACACCTCCTAACAGAGTAGGTACGATACGATACTAGGTATTTTAGTAGATATTTTTTATTCTTATTCCCCGAGTACAACTCCATTATTCTGAGGCTTGTATTAAGGAAATGAACTATACTAAAGTAAAGAAAACATCATACAAACACCACAATATACTTTACATCTAAAACTAATATAAATATGTGATTTTTTCTATATCAATTATACTTCCTTCACATATGCTTTCTTTTTCCATCAGGCTAATGATGTTCCATGCCTTCCACCCCGTCCTACGACTAGGTAGGACAACCACTTTAAAAACATACACCTATTGGATGTAAAATGGTTTTAAAAATCATCGTAAATTCACCGACAACTTTGCTATTTTATCCACATTAAAATTTAGAATGGATATGTAACGAGACGAGACAAATTTAAGTATAATCTTTTTAGACTTTCAATATATTATATAATAATACTTGATTATTTGTTATTAAATTCAAAAACTTTTCGGACTTATGTCCAATGTCAATGATAATTAATTAAAGTTATAAGTAATTATTAAAAGATTATCGAGTAAAAGGAACAAAATTATATATTTTAAAAATAATCCATCAACTCATAATATTTGCTCATAACAGAAAGTTATGATATTTTCATTTAACTAGTTTTTCCTCAACTTTTTTTAATATCTTATAAAATCGATACACCCCACAATTCCCTTGGCTACCCTACCCTTGAGAGATGCTATGATAGTTAATAAATCCACCTTTTGTACTTTATAAAGTTGTACAATGAAATTTATTACATTTTTATTTTAATTCACAACATGTATATAGTGGGTTTGAAAACATTTTTTATATTCTTGTTATGTTGACTACACTGAGAAAAAAACTAACGAAATTTCTCAACCAATCATTGGTACGTACTATCAAATTAGGACCAGAGATAGTACAAACGCTTCATTAGTACGAATCTATAATATTCGCAAGACACAAGCAGATCCACGACCCTAGACATCCCCTTTACAATCACCGGATGGCACCTCCAAGATTAGGATCGAGAAAAAGCTTCCTTAAGATCACAAATGACCTTACAACCTCGTCAGAAAAGCGTAGAGAGGAATTGTGGAGGCAGGAACTTGGCGACAATCCATGGATGATGCCATCTGAAAGCACAAACACCGTGCATAGTCTGAACTACCCCACGTGGAAGACACTGAACAGACTAAGAGTTGGGGTGACAAGGTGCAAAAGTAACCAGCGGAAGTGGGGCTTTTTGGATGGAGAGGACGCCAGCTGCGACTGTGGGGAGGAGCAGAGTGACTCTCACCTATTGCAATGTCCGCTGATGCGGAATGCATGTAATGTGAGTGACCTGATGATGGCGAATGACAAGGCGATGTACGTCGCTGCATACTGGAGTGGCAAGGTCTGAAGTCCGGACCCGAAAAGTAAGTAAGTATAATATTCTCAAACATTACACATATTTCGCAAACAAATCGTTGGTAAATTTACCAACGATTTGTTTGCGAAAAGTTATATTATAGATTCGTACTAATGAATCGTTTGTACTATCTCTGGTCCTAATCTGATAGAGCGTACCAATGATTCGTTGTGAAATTTCGTTAGTATTTTTATCAGTGTACACCAATAAAAGTTAATTAAAAACATCACATTGTTCAACTTTCCTCACGTGGTATACCTATGTTGTGTAGGTATAATTGTTCATATTGTTATCTAAATTAAATAAATATTTTATAATGTTATTGTTATTTGATACTTGTTTTTAGTTTAATTATAATTAGAAATTAAGTATTTCAATTTAAGTGACACGAAGTAGGAATATTAATTACAGTTTATAGTAATACCAAATTGGATCTCGTTGTCATGTTTCTGAAAACTATGTATATAGCTTTTAACCCAAAAAATAATATACCTCAGTTTATTTTTTTTTTATAATAAATAATATAATATTACATATTTGAAAACCTATGAAGAAATACGTATCAATTTTTTAATAATGTTTTCATATTAACAACTTTATTATGACAGAACATTATTTTTAGTTTAATTGAAAACAAATGTTTTTTTTTCTATTATATTGATTTTTTTAAAGTCTCCAAGCTGAAGTGGCGGTTGTCACATAGTTCGAAGAAAGGATGGCAGATGGACGTCTATAGGATCTTGGAGTGGAGACCGTGCGAGATAATAGGAATATAGGAAGACCTCGAAAGAGGTGGGCAGACGATCTAAAACGTGGAAAAAAGTAGGTTCGTATTGCTCAAGAACGTGAAGATTGGTAAAGTTTGGAAGAGGCCTATATCCTGCAATGGAGTGAGCAGAGCTAGTAATTATGAATAGTTAAACATAAAACTATGAATGTATACCTACCAATACAACAAAAAAAACAAATTTCTGTTAAAATAAAGCATACATAATAACGTACTTACTTCACAGTCTTGACACGAATAGGTATATTTAAAAAAAAATGTATGTACCTATATTTGGATTTATTTTAAAACCAGTTTTACCAATGGAAAAAACGTTTCCTCTCAAAAAAATATAATATAGTACCTACATCGTACTGTCCCGTGGAATCCTCAGCTATGAAAAGGTCTCCCAATGTTTGTATGTGATTAATGTATGTATATACAAATTGTCATCATCATCATCATTTCTGTCGGTCCCTCAATCCTGAGGATCGTGACCATCATGCCTCGTTCTGTAGACCATCTGTCTCCATGTTGAGCGATCCTCTGCCATGTGTAAGGCCCCGTGAAGTGAGCTCTGTGTGGCCTCCTTAATTTGGTCGCTCCATCTTATTGGCACTCTGCCCCTTCCTCTCCTCCCTTCTACAACCCCAGTCATAATCACTTTTTCTAGGTTGTCATGCTCTCTTCTAAATTTGTAAATGAATAAATTATTATTATACGCTTTTCCGAAAGTATTAAAGTGTTCTGTAAAGGCAGGTATAATTAAGGTCATTAAGTCAGCTGGATACCCCACTAGTGGGAAGTGGAGTGATGGTACAAATGCGAACTTATATAGATTCCTACTAAGATTCTGAAGTTTTGAAAACATGCATTCTGCAAGTGTCTACGTGATAAACTTACCAACCAAGAATATATTATGTATACTTAGGAATAATCGCAGTCTGCTTTTATGGTTTGTCAGTCTATTAAGGCATGCCTAGATTAACTACGCGATAGATTATATCTACTACCTGTAAGTAATGGTGTTCACTACAATTCCCCATAGCAGTTAATTGAATCACTTTGCTCAAGATTCTTCAATTCCATTAAACTCTCATTCCGATGAAACTTAGAATACTAATGATTGCACCATACCACTCCACTCTATATACTGATAAATGTAATAGTATACAAACTAAAATGGGGAATTTATTAACAATTCCTCGGTTATAAACGCGAAATTGGTTATTCAAATCCTATTATTCTGACCGACTAAGTAACCGTCCGCAATATGAGGGATGGCAATGGCGATGGCGTAGAGTAGAAAGGGATTAAAAGACCCCCTTTAATCCTTAAACCCGCCTTCAGCTTAGCACACACACACACACACACACACACACACACACACACACACACACACACACATACACACCCATATAATTACAATACACTCATATGGTTGAGAAAAGCTATGTGTTGTTTATGTACCTACTAGTTGTGATATTCGGCAAAATCCTTTACCGGATAACCGAATATTCCACCACCACTATCGTGATTTATTTAGTTCCAAACTAGTGAATCGCGGACAACCAGTAATCTTCGAGAGACCTACTGGTGATCCGCAAGAGGTCATCGAAAGATTTCTATACCAATTTTTCAAAATATATATTTTCTCAATACCTATACCAGACCAAAAATGCTGAGAACAAAAGAGAATGGTCCCTGCCATCAGCAAGAAATCAAAGCAGAACTGGATCAAAAAAAGTTAAGCGCGACCGATTTAGGGCGAGTTATCTTATACAGTTAGTACACTAGTTAGTAATATGTAGAGGGTTATTCCTGGGAAAAGTCTTAAAATTTTATTTCCCGTTTCTCGGGAAAAAAACCAAACATTTCCCGGGAAAAAAACACAAATTATAAGTCATGCAGATTGCCATACCGATATCGAGATCTTTGTTCAGTTAGCTGTAGAATCGTAATTTTTCCGTAACGTGTCGTTCTAATAGTAGTAATAAATATAAAATTTCATAATCAACATATTATACCGCACTTATCAAATCAGCATTCATCACTTTATGAATAAAATTATTAGAATAAAATAAAAAAAACATCGCTTAACAAAAATAAATTGATTAGGTATTTATTTAAAATCAGAAAATGCTGACATGTGTTTCTTTCGGCCTGATAGTACAGTTACTCAATTTGATATATAAGTAGGTATGATATGATTATATGATGCTAGGAGGGTAATGCACTTATAAATATGGTGTATTTTACCCTTGGTATCGAATACATTGTTCCCAAAGGGCTCAAGTCACTCGATAACGGGTGGATAGCCAAAATTAAAAAAAAAAAAAAAAAATATATAAGTAGGTATACATGTTTAAAAGGAATCCATAAATTTACCAATTTGCATTCTTTTTTGTTTCTTTATTAAGGCAAACTATTTTAGCTTTACTTTATTAACAAACTTTATTAGCAAAAACGGTTAAATATTCAATTTTCAACAAATTCGAAGAAAAACTCTCAAAACTTGTTGACCCTTGCGAACATTTTGATTTGATAAAATAAAAAACAATATTTATTACCAATATTAGTTTTTTTTTACCTGAAAATAAATAAATAGCCGACTGACGAGATTTATTTAGGTAGGTAGGTACTCTTTGTCTTTATATCAAAAAACAAATTATTTGTAATATATATATACAATTCATCCTATCAAGCATATAAATACTACCTATAGGTTTTAGCAACCTTTTTTAGTACACATAAAATCGAGTTCATGTGGTGATTTTTTGTTTTAAAATATGAGATATTTTTTCAAAAAATGGTATTTTAAATCGGTCAATATCCATGAAAAAAAAAAAAAAATAGAATTTTTTCGTCTTATAGGTAATTGTTATAACTATCTAACACACCGCCGAATTCGATTTGTAGAAATATGCTTTTTATAGATGAATACTATGAAGCTAAAATCAAGGTTTTTTAAAAAAGTTTAAGTCTTTTATTGGTAATTAATATTTGTTTTCATATTTTATTAAATCAAAATGTTCCCAGGGTAGACAAGTTTTTAAGGGTGTGTACCAAACTTGTTGAAAATTGAATGTTGTATCGTTTTTGCTAAAGGGGCGTCTTATTAATGTAAAAACAATATTAGAAAAGAAAAAAAAGTTTTCTTTAAAACAGTCGAAATACTTATAATGTAAACAAAGAAACGTAGGAACAAATGCTACCACAACTTCAACGTAGGAACAAATACTACCACAACTATTCAGACACTATAGATAAACATTATTTTTATGACTTTTTCGGAGAATTTGGTCACACGTACTGAGGGAGATCATTTCAGTTAAAATAAACTCTTTTAAATTGCAAAAACTACATTTATTTTACTTTTCCGTAAAACTTTTACAACTTCCACCTAAAATTTAATATTAATTTTAAATTTCCCGGGAAATTCATTTTTATACTTCCCGTTTCCCGGGAACGAAAATAGTCCGGGAAAAATTACCCTCTAGTAATATGTCAAGAATAAAAATTGTAACATAATAAGATGTCAAGAAGATGGAAAAAAATTATTAAAATTTATAAGAAAATTAATATGTATTTGAAATATCATACGAAATGAAATAAATAATTGAAATGTCAACTGTATTGCTCGAGATAATAGAAGAAAATGTTTTTTTTTTAAAGAAATCTAAATCCAGCAATGTAGAGGTAAGAAGATTAATTATAAATGAAACACGAGAGAAGATTAATTATAAATAAAAGAGTGAGTCCTTTTCGCCAGCCTGATGATGAGAGCGGAAGCTCTTGAAAGCCGGCTCGCGTCCAATAAAAAGTCACTGTGGATATACCATAAATAAGTGTTTTATTTATAATTAATTCAACATGAATTTCCACCAAGTACCGTCGGTTGAAAATATCAACTTTATTAGGTAAGAAGATCATAAAGTAAGTAGTATGATTTCATTTTGTTTTAATTCAATAAATTTCTACACCATCACGGCATATCCCTTAAGTGAGGAACCCTGCAGACCAACTACATGTAAGGAACATACAGTTCGTCCTCTTTGTGCCTTAAGCAATGAGATATTCAATATGAGTGACATATACCTCATCGCTGAATTAAAGATGTTATAATGTCCTCTTTGCGCCCTAAAACATGAGATATTCAATATGGGTGGCAAACCTCATCGCTGGATTAAAAAAAAATATACGTGATGTTTTACGAAAACCCACCTTTACACCTCACTGAAAAAATGACAGATATGATTGGAAGACCTATTCTATCCTGGGATTCCACGGCAATATTAATAATACGCGGCCGAATAATAAATCTTGGCCAAATACCGGATAGTTGTCAAATATCCGTATTATCTTTAGTATGTATGTAATATTATCTACCACAATCAGCCTTCAATAACGACCGACATATTTACATTTTTTAATCCAGCTTGTCTCTCCCACACTCTATTGTGTGTATGTTCCTTTTTCTAAAATACTTCCATCTGAGCTTTAAGAATAATTTTGAAAAATACAATTTACATAATATAATCGTTGCTGATGAATACAAGATAATGGTTCCATTACACTTTTCTATAAGTTTTCAAAGATCCTGTAAAAGACACGTAGGTATACTTTTCCATACAATCATCACGACCTCTCACACAAGTGAGAAAACCAGAAGATTAAGAAGAGACTGCTTGTTAACATACATAAGGTTGGCAGTTAAAAACCATAGTGTTAAGGAGGTGTTATGATTCTTGAATGGGCCCTTGCAATGGTTTTTCCACAGAACGGCGCATCTTAAATAAGTTGTCTGGTTGTTATTATTATTATTCAAAAATAAGACATTCAGAATGGGTGAAATACCTCATCGCTTAGAGTTGACTGGAAGGCGTTGCTCAGCAACAAGTCCGCCTTTTGGCCTAATTTTGGTACATAATTGTCACGTTTGTAATGTTGAGTTTTGTTGTATAGTACCTATGTATTTGTGTAACATTATGGCCAATAAAGATTTATTTATTGATTTATTTTATCGCTAAACTGGAGATATTAAATGATTTATTCATTATAAAGTCCATCTTCTATGAAGTCCAACAAAGGAGTTCTATTATTAATTCAGTAAAGTAAAATAGCAGCAGATTTCAAACTGCTTAACCTATGCTTTGAATTCTGAAACTTAACCATCGGGCTACCGAAATATTTCACGTCATTATATTGAAAACTAAAAAGGTATATACATTTGAAAAACAATTAGGTAATTACATTGATAATAACATTCTCATGTTTAGTAGATATTTCGTACCTAACCACAAGTGTAAAGTTATTTATATTTTATATAAATTACTACTTATAAGTTTCTTTATTATTAGGTACATTGAAGATCATAAAAAATAATATCTACACATATTTACATTATTCATATCACTAATATAGAAATCAATTTTTACGCACTGATCTTATTATTTTAATCAGATTAAAGGATAACATTTACTAAATTTGTAAATAATACATAGGTTGGTAGGAGCTACATATAATAAATTGACATTGTATTTTTAAAAAAATTAAAATAAGTAAAAAATGATTTCTTAAATAAATCTTATCAATTTAGGTAGGTACTTAGTATTTTTAACGTAACCGCAATTTCAAAATGATAACATAAAAATATTTGGGTATATAGGTATATTCATAAAAATAATGAAAATCGACTCCGATAAATACCTAGGTAGGTACCTAAATAATAAAAAAGTTGAATAAACTATATAGGTATTATTTACCACTGAAATTAAAAATGTAATGTATTAGTATATCGAATGATGTAACAAGTGCAGCCAAATCGGATTTTGAAAAAAACGTAGGTAAAAAAACTTCGTAGATTTTCTGAATTGGTTTTTATGGTGAATATTTCAAAATAGATGACCTTATTTTTTCTTGATTTCAAAAATTAGGTGATATCCCTTAAAAATTCAAAAATTCTCCCCTCCCCCCCTGTCGCGAATTTTCAAAATGGTATAGAACGATCTCCTCAGATTTCGTAGAAACATTTTAAAAAAGTAGTAGATAAGTACATTCGAGAACTAAAATTTGTCGAAATGACAAAAATACCAAAAGTATGTAGACTCAGAAAAAGTTCGTAGATAATCAAATGGAACCAAATAATGTACGTATATCTACGAATTAGATCTACGTATATTACTATCTACTACGTAATGTACTTAGAGATACCTACGTAGACTTAATTCTTGTAACTAACTTCACTCTATTCTGATAACATTGCCCACTTTTACCAACTAGGTATGATAAACCATAACAGTAAAACATCACTGTTTTGGTTTAAAAGGATTAAAAAAATTATATAAATATTTCGTAATATTAACCCTCCAATTCCCATGCCTTACCTAATCATAATATTCTAATGAAATTTTGTATACGGGGTCTATATGGAGTCCAAAGTGATGGACGATCGACAAAAAATGATATTTTTTTTTAGTTTTTTTTATGGGGGAGGTGTCACCTGAGGGTGACATTGGGCACTGAAGGTATCAAACTAAACAAAAACATAAACAAACATATACTTGTTTGATTTTATTAGCACTGACAATGTAGTAATCACGAAACATTTTGAAAATATTTATTTATAGTTATTATGTAATACATAAATACAATAATAAATAAGGTGTAATACATAATTACTATAAGTAAATATTTTAAAAACATATTTTTATTAGGCAAAATTACATTTTTGATTGAAGAAAACGGTTATTAAAACGATTAAAATTATGTATTCAGTGGTAATGTTGTCATGTTTATTTTTATTATTTGTATACTAATTTTGTGCAATAAAGATTATTATTATTATTTATTATTATTTTTTACACATAGATGTGTTTGATATTATATTAATTTTACAGGGATAAGGCTCAAAATTGACGAGATACTCGAAACGAGTAGCCGCTGCCCATATCTTGCAACCAAATCTAATAGGTTTTCCCTTTATGTGCTGCTTACTCCCATGATGCCCATAATATGGTACCATTGATTCATCTATTGATATGTGGCTTGAAGCTACAGAAACAAAGTTATTTGAGAATTTTTTGTTCAAGTATTCAAAATACATTTTCAGCTTACCAAAAGAACCATTTTTGGGCACAAGGCCTAATAAAATTAACAAAAAGCAAGAAGTAATACAATGCAAATAAATGGTTCTTAAATTTGTTCAATAATGTACCTGTCATGCCCAATGTCACCTGGAGATGACATTGCAATTTTAAATAGCTATTAATCGAATATTTAAATGAAATCATGATTACAAATTTGTTTAAATATTAAATTGATCCTTTATAAATCTGTTTTAGAAAAAAAATGCACAAAAAATACTATTTAGACATTTTTTATAGATGTTTATTTCGGAACGTAACAATAACACCACTATTTCCGCCAAGAGCTGCAAAATATGCAAGTTTAGTGTTGCCAGTCGTAAAAAAAATACACATTTGGATTGTTAAATACCATTGTACAAAAGTATAACACCAAAATAAAAATAATAATAAAACTCCACATATTTTTAATATTTTTTTGAAAACGCGGCACCTGTAGGTAGGGTTGCCACCTTTTTTTTTTAAGATAAAGTACATTGGTCATTATAGGTAAGAAAAAAAAAGTACGCAGTATCAAAATAAAGTACAATTTATTTTTCTTTATTATTACTTTTAAAAACACATTTTTATTGATTTTTGCAGTTTGTATCAAATGAGTATCTCTACTAAACAATTGCACAGCATCTTTACAGTCAATATTTATATTTAAGTAAATAAGTAATTAATCTTTTCTAAACATTTTTCCTGTGTAACACATTCACTATCTATTTGATCTGCTTCACTATCGAAATTACGTTTTCTAGGTGTATGTAGAGTATTTTGCCCACGATTTACTTTAGTATGAATCTATAAAACTTAAAATCGTACTCTTAAGGAGGCCCTTTAACAAAAATGGTAAAATATTCAATTTTCAACAAGTTTGGCAGAAAAACTTTCAAAACTTGTTGACGCTACAAACATTTTGATGTGATAAAATATGAAAACAAATATATTTTACCAACATTAATTTTTACTTAACAAAAAAATATTATAGCTTATAGTATATTATTATATATATTATTATAGTATTCGTTTATAAAAAAAGCATATTTCTAAAAATCGTAATCGGGGGTGTGTTTGGCAGATAATGCACGAGAATCCTACAATTTTTCATATAGGTACATTTTTTTTTAAATTTAACTTCAAGTTAGATAGTTATTAAAAATATTAGTGTAATAAACTGTTTTTTTTTTGTTTTTTCATGGATATTGACCTTTTTTAAAAATATTTTTCTTGGTAAAATTTCTCATATTTTGAAACCAAAAATCATCACAGGAACTCGATAATTTGTTTATTAAAAGAAGTTTGCTAAAATCCATAGTATTATATGCTTGATAAGATGAATAAAAAAATATAATGATATTTTACAAATAATTTGTATTTTGATATAACAAAGAGTACCTAAATAAATCTCGTCAGTCAGCTATTTAGTTTTATTAAGCTAAAAAACTTATATTGGTAATAATTATAAGATTTTTTATTTTATCAAATCCAAATGTTCGCAAGGGTCAACAAGTTTTGAGAGTTTTTCCACTAAATTTGTATAAAATTGATTATTACAACTTTTTTGCCAGAGAGCGCTCGTAATGCACTCAAACCGCTTTGCACAAAACAGGATAGCCTAGTATTCACAGCAATTTTAAAATTTTCGACGCCGGGACCCTCTACAGACGGACGCTCGAAGCTTTTTCGTTTGTAACGGTGGCGCATTATTCGTTTTGTTTATTCATGATTTGTTCATTGCCTTGTACATTTTGAGAAATAACACAAATTTATAAATCTGATAGAAAGGTTTGATCGATAAAAAATTAATGAAATACTACATCATAAGGCTTTTAAATTTAGAGGAAAGAAAAATAAAATATTACTGAGGGGAACACAGGATAATAAATTATAAACTTAATATTACTGCTATCTACTGATAGCTATACCTACCCCTACAGCATGTCGAACAAGTAATAAGCATGCAAATTGTCCTCTTCGTGCCAATAAAAAATAAGACATTCAGGATTCTTTCGCTTTCAACTCTTCCGTAAGTTTTCAGGTGTTCGAAAAAATAAAGAAACATGAAATTTTAAATTCCAAGTATCTTAATTTTTTGTTGGCACAGAAAGGATGGCTTGCATGTTTATCACACGCGGCTGGTATACTGGCTACCCACTTGCGCGATATACTGTGATGGTGTGGAATAGTACATTCAGAATAGGTGCAAATTGTAGTATTTATTTTATTATTATGTGAAGTTTTGAGACCATTTGACTATTCCATGACATTCGATAACTTATGGAAAATAGTGGGAGAACAAATATTTATTTCTATTTATTATTTACTATTTACTGTACATTGAGTACAAGCAAATTCGTATTTTATTTTTCCTTCATTATAAATTTGCGTTATCTCTCGAAATGTATACAGCAATGAGCAAATCATGAATAAACGAAACGAATAATACGCCACCGTTACAAACGAAAAAGCTTCGGGCGTCCATCTGTAGAGGGTCCCGGCGTCGAAAATTTTAAAATTGCTGTGAATACTAGGCTATCCCACAAAACAAACAAGAAATTGTGACAATGGCACTGACATTGTTGACATTTGAGGTTAGGTTGCGTTCAGAAGTTGATTAAACCAAGAGTGCTTAAGTGATGTGGCGCTGGCAAGTGGCGACATCGATTCAGCACCAATTGATAAATTTCGTTTAACGAAAAAATACTTATGACTAAACTTTTGAAATTCCCAAAGAAATCAAATAATGCGAAATAAAGTATTTTCACGTACTTTATTTTTCTCATAAAGTATAAAGTACGATTACCTGAAATAACGTACAATACTTTATAATAAAATACGGGTGGCAACCCTACCTGTAGGTGACGTTGGGAATTGGAGGGTTAAACATAAGATTAACAAAAATAAAAATATAAATTTCCAAAACAATAATATCTTTCAACATTTTTAAACTTCAATAATTTTTTTATATTCATTTATTTTATTCTTCTTGCACATCACCATACATATAACAAAATCAACAAAGCAGTTTACATAAAAAATAATGTGATGATATGCAGTGGCGAGATTATCACTTTATAGTGATTTCTTCCATCTACACATAATATACTCGTACGTACCTTAATACAATATTGTGTTTTACACGTACATCATTTCGATTGAAAATACGTTTTTCTGATCATTATATTCCTACAATTTAAATCGATGTAAGATTACATTCCTTGATTCTTAACGGACCCTTAATTGGTGCAACTTACCAATCTTACCACAGCTGATGCTGTCGCTACCGAAAATAAAAGTAGCCGAAATGAAATGACAGTTCATAACAATAACTTGACTTTGACAGTGTGTCGCGAGTTGCGGGTGTATTTTGTAAACAATATTGTAAAATGCCGACTTCTGCCTTGTTGAAATTTACAAATTGTACCATATTAAGGGACCATAAAATCATTACAGAGGACTTATGGGTGAGAGATGGAAAAATTGTGGATCCAGAGCAGATATTCTTCATCAACAAAACATTACCAGACAAAGTGATAGACTGCAAGGGAGCAATCATCTCACCAGGGTTCATCGACCTACAAATTAATGGTGAGCTAAATTTTGTTCCAATCAATTGTTTGATAATAATGTAGAATATATATTAAAATGTAATTTAGACTATATTAAAACTTCATCAATGTTTATATCTACAATGTGAAATATGAATATTTGTTAATATGTCTGTTCTATGCCTCCAATGAATAATATTTCTTATCATATACATACCCTTAAATTATTAAAAAAATTCTCTAATGCCATCCAAAATTAAATTTTAGCCATTTCATTTGCAACATAATATTTTTTTCTTATATGTGGGTGTAAAATCAATGGATTTGATAAATTTCCTAACCAAGTTGATAAATGATAAAATCAGTCCCTGCATGTTTCCCAAGAGAAACTCTTCTACAGTTTTATCTCGCTCATAATTCAATTAAATTTATTTATTGATAAATTGATTCTAAACATTATAGGGAATACCTATAGTCATCAAAATTCATATATGAACCATATATGGTTAATTTTTTAATATTATTTCATACTTTCAGGTGGTTACGGCATTGATTTTTCATTTGACATTTCATCTGTTAAGACTGGAGTAGATAAAGTAGGGAAGGAACTTTTGTCACATGGAGTCACATCCTTCTGTCCAACTCTTGTCACATCTCCTCCTGAGACGTATCACACTGTGTTGCCACAAATAAAAATTAGACAAGGGGGACCTCACGGAGCAACCATTCTTGGAGTTCATATCGAAGGACCATTCATTAACAAGGAGAAAAAAGGAGCCCACCCAATTGAATGCATTAAGTCTTTTAAAGATGTAAGACAACTAATAGCAAAGCAAATGTAATCTTCAATGTAGAATTAAAATTGAGTTCAGAATTCTATATTTTCATCATAAACATTTGATTTCAGGGTTTCAAGGCTGTACAAGATGTTTATGGTGATTTAGGTAATGTTAGAATTATAACATTGGCTCCAGAATTGGAAGGTTCTGAAGATGTAATTAAAGAAATGGTATCCAGAGGAATCACTGTATCTGTGGGACATTCTATGGCGGATCTGGCAGATGGAGAGGATGCTGTTTGTGCTGGAGCCAGGTTTATCACCCATCTCTTCAATGCAATGTTACCGGTAATCTCAATATCTATATCAGAATAACATTTTCTCAGTGCTTATTATAAAGTTTTGTAGCTAAATATTGAAAATAACCAATCCGTATTACATCACGAAAACAAAAATATCCACTTTTAGTTCCACCACAGAGATCCTGGGTTAGTTGGTTTGTTGGCATCTAAAGCAATACCCTGTGGAAAACAAATATATTTTGGAATCATAGCAGATGGAATTCACACTCACCCAGCTGCATTGAGAATAGCACACAGGACACACCCTGATGGTAAAACATATTATTTTATTTTTGAAATGAACTTTTAGATTATATTAAGTGAACCTACTCATCCTCTCCGTACAAAATACTGATTGTATTTTCTCTACTTTCCTTTTTTCATATTGCAAGTATTTTTCCCACAGGTCTGGTGTTAGTAAGTGATGCCATATCAGCTTTAGGCTTATCGGAAGGACTCCATCATATAGGACAGATGGAGATAGAGGTGAAAGGAGGCAGAGCCTATGTTGCTGGTACTAACACACTTTGTGGCAGTACCTCAGCATTGGATTATTGTGTGAGAGTATTTAAAGAAGCAACGAGTGAGTACAATATAGTAAATTTTTATGACTTCATATATTTATATAAATATATTTACCTCTCACTTAAGCTTGCATTAGAAAAACCATTGTCCTCTCACTTAAACTTGCATTAGAAAAATGTATGATTTATCTATTTTTAATACAATTATTCAATGATATTCAGTTTACATCACTTTTTTTTTTTTAAAAAGATATATCTGGGTTTTGTTATAAACCCAAATACAACCCTATACACTTTTCACGGAAGCTACTAAAAGCTTGTGTCATGAAAGGGGAGTTTGCCGGCACCTGGTATCGAACCACGGACCCCTTGTTCAAGAGGCCGAGACTCTACCTCCAGGCTACCGACGAACTATTTGAAATCCAAAAATAACCTTCACTCTACTTACGTAACACTCAAAATTTATACTTAATCATAAAAAACACAAAGAAATAACACAAAAATTGAGGTTTCACATCCTAAAATTGTGTATGTGAAAGATAATTCACAATACGTGTTTATTTATTTAATTTTATACATTTTTTCAATATTTATGTCTAGAGCAAGGGTAGCCAACTCGCGGGCGTTGGGGGTCTACGTGTAGCCCGCGAAGCATATGCACACTTTTTTTCATAATAGTCGGTACAAGTACCTACTCGTTACTTTTTTGAAAGAGGTATTTTGAGAAAATATTCTTAAAGAAAACCGAGTAGTTTTGTAACATCTCAAATTCCTATACCATTTTGAAAATTTGGTGACGGGGGGGTAGAAATTTTAAGGTGAAGTAAAATTATCAAATGTTCCATATATGGAATATATTGTTGTGCGGCCCGGTAGGAAATCTTATGCTGAAATTTGGCCCGGCTGCTGAAAAGGTTGGCCACCCATGGTCTGGAGCATGTGCAAGATGAAAACATGTGTACGAACAGATTTTATTTTGTTAGAAAAATTATTTCTTTGGTACTGTCTAAAGATGGTTTAATTAATAAAACTGAATATGTCAACCTTACATCTATCTGGTTTGTAGTGATATGTCTATGGTTTATAAGCAAATCTTTTGAGCCCTGCCCATATGTCTTCTATACACCTTTATCAGACATTAATATAATCAAGACAACTCTTAGTTTCCCAAAACTTTGTCAAGAATTTTCAAACACTTTTAACAGGTGTGTGATCATTAAAATACATGTATTTTGATTTCCAGATTGCTCTTTAGAATATGCCTTGGAAACAGCATCTCTCCATGCTGCACAAACAATTGGAATTGAAGATAGGAAAGGGACATTGTCATTTGGAGCAGATGCTGATTTTGTGTTCCTAGGAGAAGATTTACATGTACGTGCCACATGGATTGCTGGAGAGTGTGTTTATAGTGCAAATGATGATTTTAAACTGTCATAAAAACTATACTCGTTCTAGCAACATTATGGGCATCCTACATATAACTTGATCAAAAAAAGAAAGATAAATAGTAAAGAAATCACTCTTTTAACATAAGATTAATTATTCATTGATTCAGAAATAAGACATTTGACTAAAATGATTTTAACAATGAAATTTGACTTCAATTTAAAAACACTAAAATTGTACTATTGTGTAAGACAGAAACCTTAAGACTGTTAACAATGCTTTATAAAATTAATAAAAATAAGAATACTTGCCTTACATAAAGGTGCATATTCTGTGCCATTGCATTCCATACTACTTAATTAATTTCAATAATAGATTGCAGGTCTGATGGACTCTTTACAATGAATTGACTTAAAAACAATATTTCTTATAAAAGCAGACCTGTTTCAGCAAAAAGTCCAGTTTTAATTTAATATTTGTGATTTATATTGTAATTGTGATAATTGAAGTCTGAGATTATCAATACTACTGATAAAATAGAAATCAGGAACAAATTATAAAACTATTTTGCAATATAAATGTGTACTATGTGTACCTACTGTTAATAATTAATTATAAATTATTATAATTTTAATACAAGATTATTCAATTTATTTTACTTTGTAATTGTTTAGTATTTTATATATTTTACGCTTACTTTTAATAGATTATAAATCATTAATAATTTTTCACTTTTGTATGTATTTCTATGATGCGCCTTCTTAGGGATAACCTCTACACTTCGCTGTGTAGTTTACAGGTCAATCAATTAACATGAATGGTGTCAATATTCAGTAATACCCATTTCCTCTATTCATCAAATCATTGTCGACCTATAATGAACAAGTTTAAATGTAAATGTTTGATAATCTGAGAACATTACAGAAAGTGATTTTTTTCACAACCTTTATGGTCTATAATATTACTAATAACGCCTTTTACCATCTACGTAAACAATTTTGATGGATCTTTATTTGAGAAGGTAATCATTTTTTACCAAATTTGTAATACTGTGAAAGTAATATATTTATCTAATACTGTTAGCATATATTTTTGTATTTAAAATTAAAAAAAATAAATTATATCCATTTTATCCTTTTTTATTGCCATTATGGTGAAACTCATCCATTATTTTTTTTTTTTTTAATAAAGATATATCTGGGTTTTTGTTATAAATCCAAATATAACCTTCTACATCTTTCACAGTAAGCTAAAAGCTTGTCTCGTGAAAGGGGAGTTTGCCGGCACCTGGGATCGAACCCCGGACCCCTTGTTCACAAGACCGAGACTCTACCTCCAGGCTACAGACGAAATCATCTATTTCATCAAAGCATTTCTCACAAGTGGGGTAGCCAGCAGCCTAACTGCATGTACACTGCAAGTCATCTTCTCCGAGCCAATAAAAGACATTCAGGATGTGTGGCACACCTCATTGCTTATGGGTTAGTTGCTGGGATAAACTTGCCCATTGCACAATATCATTTGTTTGTGTCACATTATTTTATAACTTTGTAACTAAGCATGCTCTTTATTGTGCAATAAAGTTTATTATTATTGCTGGATTGAAGATGTAAAAAAAGGTCTATAGGTACATATAGGTAATTAAATACCTGTACTGTCTTTTACAGAACTCTTAAAACTAACAGAAAAGAGTGGGAGACCTATTCTTTTCCAGGAAACTATAAATCTTGTAAAAATCTCACCTTTTAACTTCAGTGATGCTTTAGACCAGTGTTTCCCAACACTCCCCACCGTTGGGGCACCACGCTTCCACATATTATTGAAAATTTAATAATTAAAAAAGAGGTCGGTGTGGCATGACTTTTGAAAAGACTACGGTGGGGCATGGCATAAAGAAGGTTGGGAAGCACTGCTTTAAAACATCCTCTAAGTATCCACGACACATCCCAAAAGTGGATTTGCCAGGGAACTAACAGCATAATTATACTGAAAGCATTATCATTATGCCTATAAAATTAAGACATTGTATATGGATGATGCTAACAGTGAGACAGTGCAGGACTTCCAACAAATCCAGCGGTGATTTCCAGTACATACATGAAGCAAGACCGGAGGCGATGAACTGGCTTAGAACACTTGCGCCGAGGCTTGAGGATGGGTGCAAACAAAATTATCTGTCAGGCCATGCAACAACATTGTCACTCTACAATTGTTTTTTATTTTCTCTCTTACCCATGGGTACACAAAAAGAAAACAAAGTTCATTAATTCAGATATAATTTACTACCTTCTTACTATATCATCACCGCATATACCAAAAGTGAGGTAGCCAGCAGACCAGCCACATGTTTTAAACATGCAAGATGTCCATCCACACCAACAAGAAAATAAAGTTGTTCAGAATGTGTGGCATACTTCATTGCTGAATTTAATATGCAAAATGTCTTTTTTCCAAATACCTGCCTTTTACAGGACACCCGAAAACTTACAGAAAAGAGTAGGAGGCCTATTATTTGCTGGATGCTCTACGGCTTTCAGTATATTGAAAAAGAGGTTGTTCAGATATTTTTATAACTTGAAATTACATAATATTCATCATATGTAATACGTCTTCTTCAGATTCATAATACGGATCAATTTAAGGTGAAAATATAAGAAATAAAAGAAGGAATTGATATTATAATATCTTTAATGAAAGTAAATATATTTTATAAAGTCAGTACTTTTAAGGTCAATAGTTTCCAAAAATATTTAAGATGCAGGAGCATTTAATACAACCCTGCTAATGTATTATTAATATAATATTATTTTCTTAGTTAAAATACAGGCTATATTGAGAAAATTATTGATCAACAAAAATAGTAGAAATAAAAGCGACAAAATATTATTCTCGAGTGGTGGGTTAGTCACACCTGCTCAACCTGACATTACAACAAACACTATTATTACCATACTGAACTACATCATACAGCACAATACAGAAAAGGAATACAATGGTATTAGAGAAATACTAAATAAACAATTATTAATTATTAGGTAATAAAACACATTACAGACATAATAATGTAATTGACCATCTGCAAGACGACAACATATAGTAACCACTGTAACAAGGAGATGGAATCAAAAGAGCCAAACAACAACCTATTCACATTACTTTCAGATACATACATATAATTATATAGATATACTATTATTATACATGTACACACACCAAGTGGTGTTATGGTACACAACAGTATGTATTATACATATATAAATATATATATAAAATTTATTTACTATGTATGTATGTATATAATACTCTACTGAATCACTATCATCTAGGCACAATACAGCTGCACTCCCTCCCGGCCCCCTGCTACAACACATAGTAGACAGTGATTATACTGCATTTAGATAGGTACACGACACACCACTATATCCTATCCTATCCTATTCCGTAACAAGGCTAGCACTGCATCAGTGCGGAGGCGCCACACATGCACAATATGGACCACCCTCGCTCTGATGCAATGCTTACAACTACAAGCGATATGATAACAATAGTAATTTTTAAAAATACTAGTTCCGCGTTAAAACACTACGGATGACTAGTAGAAAAAGTTGAGAGATTTTTAAATATTGTAAGATTACCAAAAATATATCTAATTTTATATAAAATTGGAAGTTTCAAGTGCCATAAGCATATTAATAATAGATATAAAATGAATACTTAATGTTTAGTTTAGAGTATGTATGTAAACATTGTTAATATGAAGGTAATAGTAGTAGTATAATTTAATGAATACATATATATGTATATAATAATAACAATTAATATATTTGGCATTGGCCCGTAAAGCATCTGTGACTGCGAGATTGTGCTTGTCACCTCTCTGTATTGTGATGTCATGTGGTTAACACAAGTGGGACACTACGTGCAGTGTCGAAGTGCACGTGTATCTCATGTGATTTACATTATTATAAGCTCTAAGTTATATAATAGGATACGTTACAGGGAATAATATAATACAATCTATAAGCTGATTTGATTGCTGCACGGGCCCTCACGTTACTATTCAAATTGCTTTCGTTTATTTATTGACAATAGTGCAATATTGCAAAATACTTAACAAAATATCTTCTCTGAAACATTATTAATACAAATTCTCCCTCCAAAGGATAGGACTCAAACAAACTACATTTATGGTGTTTCTTATAAAATACATGTCGGATACTTCTCTTGTAAACATTTTAAGTTCATCAAATTGTAAAATTGTTGTAATATATTAAAAATAATAAAATTATTACATTAATTGATAAAAGAATACACTTTCAATAAGACAACTGCGATTTCATCGCCAAAGATAAATATAAATGTATTATTATTTTGTAAAATAACATTAAAATTATTACTAGAATGAGTAAATACATGAAAAAAATAAGTGATAATGGTTTTGCTAACAAATATTTAAAAAAATTAAAATATTTCCAAAGCATCACCACTACCACTAACATGTCAACAAATAGTATAATATATATCATATAGTAATAATAATATTATGTAGGTATATGTGTAAATGTAAATCTAATGCAGTATGTATATATCATCATACAGTACAATACACACAATTATATAATAATCTACAGGTATAATGGTAATCACAATACTTCTTCACGCACGCATACACCCACATCTCAACCTCCACAAACTATCACACACAGATAATCAAAACGCTAACAAGATAGAGAAACACACAAAAACACCTGGAGATGCAGCATCACAATTATATCAATAATAATAATAAACCTTAACATTAAGTAACAGATCTGAAATATCTGCATCTGTATACCATACAAAACATACTCATCTCGCACACAACTATATACTAACTTAAATCGTAACGCAACGCTACAATGATGCCATCCCTAGAAAGACAAACACACACACAAATAAAAACTATATACACACACACACACACGCACATACCATGCTAAATACTATTGTCTAATATAAATCAAAGACAAAACCCTGATGCAATGAGTTGGTACTTAAATCAGTAGACAAAACAAATCTTTGGAAATAACTTGTGTATGTATAATTTAAAAATGCAATTTTTTTTATTTTCTTACATTTTCCTTTTTATAATGATAACTAAGACACAATAAATTTTCTTAAGACAACATTATACAATAGTGATAATAGTTTGACACAAAAAATAGATGACATGTAAAAGCACATGGCATTTTGTTTCATGTATAATATGTTGATACAACTAGTGACAACCTTACAGACTATATGTATATATGGTTAAGTAATAGACAGTAATATTTAATACAATATAAATGTAATTTTAACATAGCATCACTACTCCACTACTTCATTATCATATTGTATCATACTTATGTTATGTTACATTGTAAACACCAAACAATAATAACCTCGTCGCAGGATACACAAAATATAATAATAATTGGTAGAACACACAAACATTCAAAATGATATGTTGTTTGCAAAACTCACAAAACAAATCTCTTTATACCAAGTACATATGTATCAATCACAAACAATGTATTGTGTCCCTTAATACGGACAAACCTACAAAAAGAGAGAGACAAGAGAGAATATTACAATCAAACTAATCATATAATGCATACTTACATACACGCACATGCGGCACACTAATATAGCTGCTTCACTGCTACGTACATGCACACTCACTCTTCCACATTAGACACACATGAGATAATGAAATTACAGTGTTATTAAGCTAAAGGTAAATTAAATACAATGAGGACACGCATGTAAACACATTAAAACTAAAAATAAGAATAATATAGAAATATTGTGTAATAAAATATTTGTACTTGTACTGACTAAAGGAAAAAATATCAGTGATGGCTAAGGTCCCTATAACATTATGTCAAAGACACGCTCGCTCACAAACATCAGACACTCTGGCTCACATACACACACATACGCCACATCTCACCTACATTGCACCTCTTACACCATGTAGGGAATTGAATGTGATACACAAGTGGAATGCAATGAATATATTTCACAAAATACTCTTATAACATTTTAATATTGTATAATATAAATTTTCATATTAGATCAACAACAATTATTAATAATATAATTTTAATTTAAAAGCCTAAATTTGAATTGTGATATTATTATTATTGCACAAGCACATAATGTGACATTAAAATAAATCAAAAGGAAAATATAGCTCACAACCATTTTTATACTTATTAAGAAATGATTACATTACTTTGTCCCACACCCTCCTAATCCATCCTGCCCATCTCCGACACACATCTCATCATATCATATCATATCTCAGGTATTATGACTGGTGGAATAAATAATACTAACTAAAGCTATACAATACAATATACATCTGTATTATTATCTGAGCAATACTCTCTGTTTAGGGGAGAATAATATTATGTATATAAACAGAATAACTCACCTCTCAATCGACACAATGCCTTTCACAATACCTGGAACTCAACTGGGTGCCAACATTGGTGTATTATTGACGTGTAATACATGATACAATCTGGGGGTCTAACCAAACACTGTACAAACACAATGCACACCCATACACACCCCACATCTTCACCACCATACTTCAATTACAAACACTTAAAATTTCACCAGTCTACAAAAGCTTAAAACTATATCATGTACTATAATAAATATTTGTCCAAAACATTGATAAATACTGAAGAAATATTGAATTTTATAAATGTACATAACAATGGAAATAATCTTGGTGCGTTTTGTGTAAATATTTAAATATAATTACGTTATATTTTTGAAACACTGTGGAAGACTTAATCCACAAAACATAGTGCGAGTGTCAGCGTCAACAACATAGGCACAGCACGGAGTGGACTGTATCAATAACCAACTACACTCCAAATAATAATATGATGGAAGAAGTCAGACATGAGTTTTCACTCCGCACTGCACCACACTCTCCACTGTTTATTGCTCATTCATTTGTGTGGGCACATTACTTATACACAATAATAACATATCAACTTAAATAACAATACTAACGTAAAATATATTTACAAATTGCCAAACGGCTAAAAATTTGCAAATACATAAAAAAATATTTGGAAAAATAAAATATCTCTTGTAATAGACAAAAAAGTTGATAATTAAAATAATAAATAAAGAGAAAAACAGTGAGCGCAGTCACTTATGATGTGAAAATTTCAGCCATAAGTAAAATAGAATGAACCGTGAACAAACAGAAGCCTTCCTACCCTCCTCCTCCCCGTGCTTTATGTCAATGCAGATTGAGGGTTTGTGATGTGTACTTTATTTAGGTAAATTAGAGAAAATATTTTTACTCGCCCAATGATTGTTCATGGTTTATCTAAATGCATCAAATTACTGGCTAAACACAATACACACATTATTATAGACACACTTGTTACAACACATTAATAGGTACACAATGTTAACACAGAATAAATCATAGGAATTTATGAATTATTTATATTAATAGTAACTGTATAATACATATATATGTATAGATATATATATTCATAATATAATCTTTTATGGGAATTTTGTACACGCTTAATGACTTGTAAAAATCATCAAAAATCCTATCACATCGATGTAATAATTAATTGTTGTAAATTATTGAAATCTTAAACATTAACAATATTCTCTCGTAACTAACTGGCAATACTCCTGTCCAACCCAAGGCAGATAGATATAAGAATCAGGCTAATTGATAATTCATTATTTATTTATCCAGGGATATGAGTATACACCCTAACACAATACACAATATCTACACACTTACACTGATAACATGCACTCTCATCACTCACTGCGCGCGCACTATAATACTTTGCCCGAAGACTTCAGCACGCTAATGCATACTCTCACTCATACATACATACATACATACAGATAAACAGACTCCTTCTCACATAAAGGTAAAGTACTATCGTAACAGAGGTTTGTTCATTTCAATTGTAAACTTTATTAAATAAATACGAGTAAAATAAACATTAAATTATACTACTAGAATCACCCAAAAAAATAGTGAATGTTTGGTGTAAATATATTTCTTTTTTTAAAATAACAATGTGCAATTATCTATAAAAAGAAATTTTGGCAATAAAATTCGTATTTTCAAAAGGCCAAATGACTAAGGCCAACATTCCCACAAAATGGGGGCAAACACCACGCCACGCACAACATCAAAATAGGCCTAACAATATATGTATATTAAACAACTCCCACTAATTGTAAATTTTGTACATAAAAACACAATGGAAACTTGTGCGGAGTACTTGATTCTTGTGTTATTTATTCGATGCCAGCACTCACATCCCCACCCGACACAAAACACGCATGCTTGGCACGATCGGGTGGGAGGTGACTAGACTTGCTTCTTACTGCTCACACATCACCACACAAAACCACTCGCGACTAGCGACTCACTCGTGTGGGCAGGCATCAGAGGAAAATAAAACTACTACAATACGCACCAAAAGTGAGAATG
The DNA here is from genome assembly GCA_947579605.1 of Athripsodes cinereus. Taxonomy (NCBI): domain Eukaryota; kingdom Metazoa; phylum Arthropoda; class Insecta; order Trichoptera; family Leptoceridae; genus Athripsodes; species Athripsodes cinereus. Next base: position 22,028,328 of record OX388310.1, read on the forward strand.
TCATTTAACAAGTCTTTAGACTGGATGCCCCTATGCATGTAAGGTATGCAAAGTATAGTTTCGTTCAATGCATATGTATGTATACATTCAAAATAGTACAGTAATAATAATAATAATAATAATATATGTAGTAGTGGTGGTGGTAGTAGTACATAATATATATATATATATATATATATATATGGGTCACTTGTATAATGGAACAATTCCTTCCTATTGCTACCTTTACATTATAGTAAATATATTATTATGTAAATAGTATGTATATGTATATACATACACACAGTGGGTGTAGATAAATGTAAATGTTATTTATTGTGATTGAATAAACCATGTACTAGAGTAACACATATACATACAACAGATCAGGTTACATTAATGTTTGTTACATACAGTATACTACACTATAAGTGTATAAGTAGATATATTATAAATATGTATATATCATACAACAATATAGATATATTATCATTATTCAATATGATTGTTATTCCTTATCATCGGAATGCAATTGCTCCGAAACATTTGTTACTAGGATTCTATTATTTATTTATTTATTTATTTACTGGGTTACTATTTATTCATAATCACTACACTATAGGTATATATCCAAAGTTATCTATTAATAGTATTACTCTTTTAAATCAACATTATTATTATTATTATTGAATCAAACAACAAAATGTATATAAAAAGATATTTGATATTTAAATTTTGCAAAAATGGTAAATATATAATCTATATATTACTATTATGTATATTGTGAAATATAACACGAGTAAATGGAATTCAATACTTTTAAGGATGGTCTTGTGTTAAACCATTGTTTGTTAATTAATTTATATATAATATTAATAATGTAATTTTAGTGCAAAACAATTAGTATATGTATATATTCACAACTTATCCTGAAGATAAACGATATCACAGGGTTGTTTAAATATAAAATCTATACCATAATAAGCTACTGAACAATGCGCTGTCTCGTCTGTAGCACACTTAATACCAATCGTGTACGTGCACACGCCACAGTAATCATAAGAAAATGTTAATAATCCACTATGTACGTACGTATGTATGTTCCAGCTTAGAGATTCCTATTGTTACACCCTCACTAAAACACCACACGACATGACAAACATACGTACCAAACAAACAATTTTGTTTCAAATAAGTAAAGACATGGGGTGATGCACTTTTCTTGAGACTCATTTCAATTAATATGAATGTAAAGTTACGTTTTTAAGTAGGAACTATGAGATAAGTAAGTATATTGTAAACAAGAGAGGAAAATACTGAGACATTATTATCAATATTTTGAAATCTTAGGATGTAAGCTGTATTCATAATATAAATAATATTCATTTGTCACACAAGTTGAGTTACTTGAGAAGAATATCATGTAAATATATAATATAGAGGAGCAACTATCAACAATACTTTTATTGCATGTACATACATCGTACAGCTATACATGGTAAGTATCATTTTCAGAACAAATGTAAATTTATGATATAAATCAAATATGTATAGATGGATGGATTCAGCATGTAATGAATAATTTCTAGAATAAGGCAAAAATTCAGTGTATTCCGTTATATTGTACATTGTGTCTATGACATGACAATAAAAGTAAACCCTCGCTATTTCGAACCCCGTTATTTCGAAATTCGTCGTAATTCGAAATATTCCCCCCAAAAATGTCCCCATAATGAAATTTTCATACAAAAGACATTTATAATTCGAAATCCCCGCTAATACGTAATTCGAAATAATATTTGGTCCTTTCAAAACAAAACAATAGAAATTTGTATATTGTAATTCGAAAACATTTGGCTGCCATAAAAAATACCCTTGTTTTTTCCCAAAGCTCCTTCAGGGACAATAAAACTTATTATGTGAAATTTGTGTTCACACTAATACACATATAGGACCTACCCACTACCCAGCTACATAATAATATTTAACAACGGGATTTCCAAATTTCTAAGTAGATCTCCTATGTTGTATGTAAACATCGTAAATGTATTGTATTTCAATATGTACCTATCTACAGCTGTTTTGAGTATGTACCAGGTACCTGCTACCTATGTATATCCTCTGGCTCATAGCGTGATCGATGTACATTATGTACTTCCGTGTTGTTCATGGGCGTCTCGTCATACGTACCTATACCTACTCGAAATATTTTGTGTTTTAATATTTTTATTTTCCATTCCAAATAAATAAATATTTTATATCCGAACTTTTATACACGTTTTAAATACAAATTTGGTCAAAAATATTTTTCCCATTTTTTAACATTTATAGTGAACTTTTAGTAACGTGTGTGAAGTGAAGCATTAAAATTATGTATTTTTAAATATTCGACTGTGTTTTAGGTACGTATTTATATTTGTGTATTGTTTAGGTAGGTACATACATATTTAGATTTACATGTGTGTGTAATTTAATTATGTCAAAAACTGTTAGTTTCATCAATATTTTGTTACCTTCATTGTGCAAAATGCAAGGATTGGACAAAAACGTGGTATGTGATAGAAGCTTTACATTTATGATAAACCACGATACGCCCATGACGTCTTTATTACGTATGTTTTACTACAAACTATTCCATTCTTGTACAAAGGGTCGCCTGTTTATTTGTAATGCGTATAAGAGTAGTAGAAATTGTTAGCCCTTTCCATGCGGCCCTTTCATCAGCCTTACAAATGTTTTTTTTTTGTTTGAACGCGCGAAATTTAAAAAAACCCAAGTCCAAATCAGCTGTTTCTATTACGTATGGTACCTATGGCTATAATATATATTATATACTGCGTATATCAAAATTATTTCGAAAATTTCGATTTATCGGGGTTTTCGCTAATTCGAAATCAGATTTTCGAGGTCCCTTGGATTTCGAAATAACGAGGTTTTACTGTATAGAGGAGCAACTATCAACAATACTTTTATTGCATGTACATACATCGTACAGCTATACATGGTAAGTATCATTTTCAGAACAAATGTAAATTTATGATATAAATCAAATATGTATAGATGGATGGATTCAGCATGTAATGAATAATTTCTAGAATAAGGCAAAAATTCAGTGTATTCCGTTATATTGTACATTGTGTCTATGACATGACAATAAAGCATATCCACTCACACCTAATCACTCAGATTATTAGTAGGACAAAATTACAATATTAAGTTATTGTATTTCTCATGTCTCAATATTGTACAAAGAATGTGGACACCACAATGATAAGTTTGTAATAATATGTATTGTGTTGTTGTGTACAATTACAATAAGTTCAATAAGTAATCAAAAGACTCCCTCCCGAATGCTTCCCCAAATAAGTATCACATACTGCGATACTCTAAGTTACATTATACAACGAGGGTGCACAGTTCTACCACACGTCATACACCTGCTAAATACATTGTATTAATACGACTCAACAAATTTCTTGGTCCAATGTTTAAAAAGCCTTTATCCAAATACCTACACTAAGCAATATCCTAATTGTTTATATATTATGTAAAACCAACAGTGGAATTTAATTTTATTCCATACTTCTTACAAGAGACAATTTTCAAAAATCCACAATCCACTGCCCCATCTTAAAAATCAACAAGTTTTGTGCTTTCCATAGTCTTAATAATTTTGTCGACTTTCTAAATATCATAAATAAAATTGAGTATATTAAAAATTACAGGACAAAATATTCACACAAGGTTTATGTTCCAAATTAGAACATACTCCATGCATGTTTTTCTATACTTTTTCTGTTGAAAATAATTAATATGAACACTAAAGTAATAAATATATATACATCTATTGGACAATAGAAATACCCACTAAGAAAATAATTTTTATTGCATTTTGCACAACAAATTGTATTACCTTTCTAACTATGGACACTCCAAAAAGAGTGGGCTGCAAAGCCTGATATGAATCTACCATTGCATGGCATATACAATATATATACCTAGTTATTGTGATTTGTTTTCACGTATAGTATGAGTACTGGAGAAGTGTTTGGTAACTAGTGTATGAGACGCAGGTAGATGTGTTTAAGAATCACAATTTTGCAAAGGTTTCACAAAGCAATGTTTAAACGAAGGAGAAAAAGGGAGTAAAGGACCTTTTAACTCCTCAGGCAAAGGAATGACTAGATTCACTAAATGTCTAATGATTAATCCAGTTCTAACACTCCTCCTAGAGGTGGCACACAAATATTCCATATAGTATAGTAACCACACATAATAAAGAAATATATTGCTCGTTATGTCATGTTTAATCCAGTCCATACAATCACTATAACATATCACATTGGGATAAATGAGAAAACCTACATTGAATACAATATTATAACTTGTAACATTCGAGATAACAACAAGTGGGCAAAGTGTAAAATATTTATATGAATTAGAGACAGACTAAATCTTATATTAAGTAAGAGTGTAGACAAAATATAATAGGAAGCTCACTGTAAGGCAACTAAATAATCTTTGGCAGAACAAAGCGGAATGCACCAGTACACTGGCTAGAAAATACAAAATATTATGTGATACTGGTATATTGTTACAAGAAAGGCTAGGCTGATGCTGATGCTGATGCTGGTGCTGTAACCTATCACAATAAAGTAATACATTTCTTATCTTATCAATTACAATTAAACATACACATTCTCAGGAAAAATCTCTATCTTAAATTTATAAGTCAAAAAGAACCAAGAAATATTTGCATTGGCACATATGACATTATAAGTTAATTCAGACACTATCCTGGTTGAGAGAGGAATAAACAGTATGCAGTGACATTTGTTTGGTAAAACAATAACAACATCCTTACATAAATTTATATTTAACTTTTAGAGTATATAATAAAGCGATGAAAGAACTGTGCACCCGCCAACTACAGTAGAACAAGCAAGCAATTTCGAGTGCAATACTTGTTTAAGTAACTCATCTACACAATAATAATCCCTAAATATATATATCAACTAATGAAATATTATTTATCCAATATGTACGTACATTACACCACGGAGAATGCTCTCTCAACAAAAAGGGTACAGAAAACATGCAAGTGTAAAGTGTACAACAAGAACTGTATGGATGATATAATACGCAACTTGTGATCAACAGAGGAAGCAATACACCTCAGATAAGACATTCACAATATGTACATACAGATAAATAAATATATAATAGATCGGTGTAAATAATACAATGTAATATAATAAAGATGGCACATAGACACAAAAGGTGGTGACGTCTGGTAATGCCACCACACGACATACTTCATTTGTGCTCCCCGCACACAACACTTGACCACATGTAAATCAATCAACTAAATAAAAATATTATTATGTATATAATTAATAATATGTGTATAATCAAAGTTGTTTTAACTAAACATACTAACATTTTTTGTATCATCTTAATTGACAGTAAAAATCATTCGACTGTACTAGGAACCATATCTGCCTTTAAAATAATAATAATTAATAATAGTAATAACATGTATACAAATATTAAAAAATAAAAAAAATAATGCTTATATAATCTGGTGTAAAACTAAGCTTTGGGTTCACATTACTAGAAAACTAAATGCATTCGCGTTACAACAATACAATATAATTATAATATTGACGTACAATAATATAATGTAATATTCTATGCGCTCAATGTTGATGAGAAACAAGTATATCAATAATATTCATTCGTAAAATTAATCCAATAAAATAATAATACATATATTATTGTATTAAAATAATATACATATATTATTAATACCTAAATACTATTCAGTACTTTGGGGTTTTATGACTTTTTATTTTTTTTTTTAGTAAAAATTAATAAAAACAATCAGACCATAAGTAAAAATAACAATAACAGAAGAATAAAATCGGGGCTCTGCCCCACATTTTGTGTGCCACTAACATTATCAAAAAGTAAAACAAAAAACAAAATAAAATATATAAATTTATGTAGGTACTGTGATGTTAACCGTAATATTGTAAATAAAAAGAAAACCTAAAATAAAGTGTAATAGATATATAAATACATATGTATATGTATATATATTTATACCATGACGGTAGTGTATAGCAGAAATAGAGTTAGAACAATATATAAGTATAATTACAACGTAAATAGCATGAGATCTTGTACAGATTGTAGTATGGGACTGCATCCTTCAGCTCACATGATGTACAGGGTGTTCAGGACCAACACGTGGTGATTGTTCTTGGCTAGTGTCACTATGTACCCTTCCGAGGTTATCTTCAGGCCGCAGCATCTCGAAACCTGCACACAATATAAATAAACAGCTCAATATAAATTAATGACAATATGAACAACAACTAAGTCAGATTCTAAACAAAGAATGTATTAATTGCTACTAGTAACTAGTATTTTAGAACAGATTTAATAAGGTAACATTGCCTATAGAACAATATACATAATTATAATCTTTCTTTGAAAATTTTCAAAGGGGTGCACTTTGAATAATAATCAAATGAAAGTTTTCAGTCTGATTTTTTTTTTTCAGGAACACAAGGTGTGTTACACATCAAATCAAAGAACATGTCCAGGGCTTTTTTGAGAAAACACCATATTCAACTCTCTACAATCAAACTTTGAATGCCACCATGTCTAACCATTTTTTGGCCACTTTACATCCTTGCAATTTTAAAACAAATTGACATATTTCAACAAAATTCTGCACTTTTCCAACTCCCCCACAAAGCGATAATTTACCTTCACATAAGGGCATTCAAACTCTGTGACTAGAGTGCCTTCGCGTGAGAACACAGCCACATGAAACTTGTTGCCGTGTGAATCTCCAATGAGTACATCACCCGCATCAGACACATCTATTCCATTGGGGAAGTTGGTTATGTTTTCATAACCAATGCGACGCAGGAATGTGCCTGTATCGGAAAACACCACTACGCAATGCCCCTTGAAGTCGCACACATAGAACTCCTTACCTGCAAGTCGATGTTGATTGTTAAAACATGACGTGAATTAAGAAACCATTTGGGTAAACCTATTCCATATATTGTCATTACATAATATGATTTGAGTGAAAACGAAACATTGTTGTACTAAAAAAACAGATTATTGTGACATGAAAAACACAAATAGTTTGTATCAAATATTGAAACTCAAAATTTAAATAACAAAATAAATAGCAGAAATGTTTTGATGTCACAAAGAATTCTTTTAGATCATGTGAAGAGATGTTTTTTTTTACTTTTATTACAAATATCCAACGATAATATGTTGCATTACAAAATTAGAATATAATTATGATTGGCAAGGACAATAGGTATTTAATACAAACCACTGATAGCAATGTCAGAAGGCTCCCTCATACACTCACTGCAGTCGAACCAAGAAAGCAAATCTCCATTCTCAGAAATGACAAACACAGTGGGTGTCACACTATCTACAGCCACGATATGTCCCTGTTGAGTAACTGCCAGGCCTGCTACAATGTCAATATAACGAACAGCTATCTTCTTCAAGAAGTGACCATTCTTGGTGAAAATCTGCATACGTGAACGCTCATTTCCCCGGTCACACACAACAAATTTTCCCGTGTTGCGCATTACAGCAACTTTGCGCGGATACCACAGCTGGCCTTCCTCTTTACCTGCACTCCCAAAATGGAATTTATAAGCCCCAGACTTCTCAAACACCTAAAAATATGATCATCACAGATTATCTGCCAATATAAGTGAACAAACTATTAACAAACAAACATGCTTGTTATGTGATACTTACCGTTATGCGATGGTTATTTGTATCAGCAACAATGATATCCTCTTCATTTCCCAAACAAAACCCGTGAGGTGAGTTGAAATGTCCTTTCCCATTTCCTAGTTGTCCAAACTTATATCTGATATGCATTGGGGTCGCCTTGGTAGTACGAGGGTACGGATTGGGAGCTACGGCACCCATCCCAGTATCATCCATGCTGCCCAGAGGAGTGTGGGGAGAAGCAGGGCCCATCAACAAGGGAGGAGAGCGACCTGGTCCCACAGGCACACCAGGTGGTACACCATTCACTTCATCTGTAATAATCATAACGTGTATATACTTGAGACTGACAAAAAACACCATGAGTGGTGAAGATTATTGAAAAAACGACATATGTACCTACCTATCAAAATATTAAGAACTTATTTGAAGCATGTGCTACTGTGTATAAATAAATATGGATAATCTTACCAGCATTGAGATCAAGTTTAGCCAGAGCTTGCAAATTGTTGAAAGCATGAGTGGCACTGATATCTCCAGCTAGAAGATCAGCAAGGGTAAATGTCTGTTGCCCAGGTGAGGTATGAGGCTGGGGAGCTGGCACAGTATGCGCCTGGGGAGCAGAGGTATCTTTCTCTACCAGGCTGGCGAGCTGTTGCAGGTTGTATTCTACTATGGAGGGCAAAGCAGGAAGCCCTGTAGGGGCCAGAGAGTACTCGTTGAAAGAAGACTGCATGGAAGCTGGCAGGACAGCAGTTCCTGGTGAAGTTGGCATAGAACCACTTCCTGATGCAATGCCATTATCACTGCTCATGTCATTACATCCATTTTCAGTCTTAAATTTTCCAAAATTGTCATTCACCACATTTTCAAACTTTTCAAAGTTTGTTTCAAATTCCAATGAAAAATTGACATCCAATTTAGGAGTGTTGTTAACCAAGTACATGATCTGAGCCGAGATGACTTTCTTTAAGACAGCTATTTCAGTAGCATCCCCGAGGCTCAGCAGGCGGTTTGTGAACTTGCAGGCATCCTCAATCTTCTGCACGGTTTTATCCACATTATTAAAGAGATCCATAACTTTGAGCTCACGCTCGGAATGTAAGCGTTTCAACTGTTGAACAGCTCTTTCATGGGCCACTTCCAAATAGTTTTTATATGATTGGAAGGCTTCTGTGATAAGAGAGTGTGCTTCATCTCTCTGACGTTGTAGATCAGCTAAAGTTTCATCTAACTTCTCAGTGGTACGCTGACAATCATCAGCCCTGGCAGACGCCCTACGAGTGAGCCCCATGAGCTGTCTCCTGAGAGAGGCCTCCGCTTCTGTTACCCTCTCACACTGATGTGCAGACCCAGCCTTGTGTCCCCTCACCATACACTCCTGGCACACAGCCTCCTCACACAGGTGGCAATAGTACAGCAATCCTTCCCCTGTGTGAATGTCGCAGAAGATTGGTTTGTGTATGGCTGAATCTGTGGAATTCTTCAGAGTATCGAATGGTATCACTTGGTGATTTTCAAAGCACCTCATAAACTCGTGCGCTGTCTTACAGTTGGGGCACAAGAAGTGTGAGCAGTCAGAGCAACGTGCTACAGCTTGTTCTTTGCTCTTGCAGCATGTGCACACTACGGACTGATCCAAGGCAGATACATCCAGTATGTTCGTTTGGAGATAATCTTTAGTCAAAGATGCCACTCCCAAACTTCCGATCTGAAACATATTACATTACACAATTAATAGATGGAAATGGAATTTGCAGTAGAATTTCATACTCTCAATTGTCAATTATGACTAATCTTAAAAGGATAAGAGGAAACAAGACATAAATTAATAATAAACACACAACGTACCTTGGTTTCTTGCTTGCAAGTGTGGCACGCTAGCACACGATCAAAAGATATAGAGTCACCAGCTCCATTTATTAAATTCTTTTCCAAACAAGTTTCACAAAATACATGCAGGCAACTCAAAACACGGGGATTGCTCAATTTATTGCTGAAATAATATATTGTTACTATTATACATATATACTGTGGCCATAAATGTTTACATAAAAATGATTTTTTTTTTTCAAAAAATAATTCAATATATTCCTTATTTTTTGGATATTTAAGGAACTGTTCTTTAACTACATTGTAAAAAAATACTAATTCATGTCATTTTTAATAGTTTTAAACATATTTTTCGTTATTATTTTTGTTCTTTTTTACTTTTTTAATACATGGAAAAATGAGATTTTTGGCACCTTCACTACAGTCAAAAAAATCATGTCGAACACAAATCTGGCCAAATTGATTACAATCGAAGGTCAAAATATTACAAGAGTTGAGTTTTGTGTATATATGGGTCACACTGTTAAACTGGTAGAGGATAATATGGAAGCTGAACTGGAAAGACGAAGAGCTTTAAGATGATGGGCTGCATTTGGTAAATTGTCAGATGTCCTAGAGTCTCCAAATATTCTCATCGAAAACATTTGAAGTGTGTTTTCCCAGAGCTCACCTATGAATTTGAGACATCTCCCCTAGCAAAAAGAACCATTCATAAACTCCAAGCTACAAAAAGAGCAACGAATAGAAGCATTTTAAATATTTCACTCAGGGACAGAAAAATAATTATTAGATACAGGAAAAAAAGAAACAGGACGGCGAGTCTGCACCGGAAGAGTGGTGTCTAAGAGTGAACTGTGAAAGTCCAAGAGGGAGGCTTTTGTTCAATACTAGACACAAGAAAAAGGGCTCAAGGCAAGATAAGCATTGTTTTATAATATATACAAAATATAAGGAATGTATTGAATTATATGTAGGAAAACAGCATCCATACTTAGGCAATATGTATTAATTATTAATACGCTAATATACAATACGTAATAATAATCACAAATGTGTAAGACATTACTTTGTAAATCAGTTATCTGTCAAAAATTATCTGTGTTTTGCTTGTCAAAACAAGCAAAATGCTGTATCCTAAATGTGGTATTTTTATTAAGTATGAAGTACACTTACTCGCATATTTTACAGACTTGGTCCTGATTACCATCACCTTCAGAAGGTTCCAGAGAGCCACCCTCATCAGACAATCCAACAAGATTGCCTACGAGGATATCTCCATTCATCTCCTCCACTCCGTTCACAGCCATCTTGCACGAGAATATATCTTTTTAATCTTTATACCTTATACAATATTTTATTGTTACTCACTTATGCACAAAAACACTTAACAAACGTTTTATCCAGCCCTACAAAGATGTCACTCTGTTCTTTACCTGAAACCAAGTGAAATCTTGTTATAACATATACAATGGTACATTAACACATCGTCAAATGAATCTGAAAAAAGCGAAAGAGGTTTGTAAAGAAAAGCTAATATGGAGTTCAGTTCTCCCTGCCTACCCCCACATGGGATGAGGTGTGAAGGTATTGTATATTACTAATCAAAGTTGCAAACAAATGAAAAAATATTATTAATCTCTTTTCCTTTCTTCATGTATATAAACAAAAAAGAGATAATACTATTTTTATTTCTATCTTTTCTATTTGATGCATGCCGTGTCCACACTTACCAAATGAATGGTGTGAATCTCTCTTTCTTTCCTTTGCCTACATAGAAAAGAAATAAAAAGAAAAAAGAGACAGCATTTGTTCGCAACATTTGTAAGCAAAGTGTGGACACTGCTATTTACATTTGAGATATAACATAATGTAAGCTTCATTTCATTCACGTCACATAACATTAAAAGTATGGCATATTTCTAATAACGCTTTTTACATTTTGTAATTATTAAAAAGATATTAGATATTCAAATAAATACACAAATACTCAAAACAGTGATGAAAAACACGAACAATGACCTCAGAAGGTGAAAACAATCATTATCGGATAAATTACAACAAAACTCTGTAACCCCATTTTAAACAACACTGAACTATGAGTGTATCTAATAGGTACTTCATTTACATTTGTATACAATTAACAATCCACAAGATTTCAGAAATTACAAGGTTGATTGTGTGCACACCTTATCTTCGCTAAGAGTATGTCTATTCACGTAGGACATTATTAAATAAACAATTCTCTTTAAATGTTGAATTCATTTGCAATTAACAGAAAATAAATTTTAAATTGTACATCAATTTCAGACATTTTTCATGTGAACGACAAGAAGCAAATTTTGATCATATTTTGTTTACGACGAATAGGTAATACCAACAGTAATTAGGTATCAATACCCATACACCAGCAAGATGCAATTAAAGGGGCATTCACATTTCTCAATTCGAGTGATCATCCAGGATGAATTATCGAAAGTGATAAGTGTGAATGGACGCTTCATCCTCTGAGATCACTCTGAATGACAAATGAAATTGATAGCCACCGGCCACCTCCTAGTGTTCACTTCCGAAGAAGGATTTCCGTCCTTGAAACAATGTGAAATTTTATTTTTTCTTCTATCTCCACCATGAGTTGCATCACAACACAATTTTCATGTCACCCAGAGTTGATTCACTCTTGTGGAATATTTTACTTTGCAAATGGAACAAGAAAAATCGGTGCAAACACAATCTTACTAAATTGAATTTCTTGTGAAGAAAGCCTTATTAACTTAAAAAATCCAATCCTAAACAAAAAGCTAATCTCAAAACTAAATTTATTGGGATTCCTTGAAAATAGCGTTGTATATAATACTAAAGAAAATGAGAACGATTCAAATGTTTACTAGGGATTTTTTTTAGTGTTAAGAAACATTTGAACACAGATCAATAATATTTTCCATTGTAAAAAATGAAAATATGATATTGGAGTAAGCATTATTAAATGTTTATCTTACTCGAAATCTACGAATACACAATCACAAAACAGAATTGTATAATTTATCTGCACTATAAACTCAAAATAGGCGTTTCATCCAAAGCGTAAAATTCAGAACGAACGTGGGTACGAAAAACACACTTCGCGAAAAAAACACAATTTATCAGTAGAACGTCGAAAAATCTTTACCCAAATCAAAATAGTACTTATAATGCTTTAGATCGAAGGAGTTTTGATAAAACTTCCCAAGCATTCAGAAAAAAGTCGATATCAATAAACCAAAAACCAACATTATTACTGCACCAGTCTGCAGTCATTTTCAAGGATTTATAACCTACTTCTAATCACAATATTCAGGCACATAAGAACCTTGAAGAATACCTCCACCATTCGAAAATTTATCACAGTAAAGATTTCTGAAAAAAATAGTTGAAAATTACAAGTGAATATCTATTTAAAACAAAATGCGACACAAATATCGGACAATGCACCACTTACCACGGCCATGACGGAAAACTTTTAGCAAATGGTGATTTTTAGTGTTTACATGCTAAAAAACACATTTTACCGCCACTTTCAATAGCAATAAAAAAATAATACAAGAAATAATGATAATCATTTAATAAAATACATGTATTTACCTTCACAGAATGATACACCTTAATGCGAAAAACAGAATCATCTAAGAGAAACAAATAAACAAAACAACACTTGGCAGCATTATCCGACCCCGCAAGTTGCCACACCAAGAGGAAGTATGGCGGGTAAACTCAATAGTCAATATGGCATATGGGGACTCTCTTTTCAAACTCTTACAGAGATGGCGATAGTATGCGGTGAAGGCAGAGATTTACATATAAATTTATTATTATTTAGTAATAAAGGGTCGTTCACATACGTTCACTTTCAGTGATCACTCCGGATGATCCTCCAAGATGAACAGATGTGAACAGGCGTTTCATCAATAGTGATCACTAGCGATGAAGGAGGAAAGAGATTACCACTCGTCATAATTTTGATGAAAGGTCCTTTCACTGAAACGACCATAAACAAGTTTCATCTTATTTTTTGTTTTATTCTCTATGAATTTGTATTGAATGTCAGAATCATGTACAAAATTATTATGCAGTCGAGAGCTATATTAATTAATATTAAGTGTTATTTTTCATTTTTGAATTTGTTTAATTATTTTTATACGAAAATACGTCAAACTACATACAACATGAGTGAGAAAGTAGACATGGCAGTGAAAGCATAGGATGAACAAATGTGAACAGACGTGTTCACTTTCGATGAACAGGTTCGACCCTGACACTCTGGATGATCATCCAAAGTGAAGCAATGTGAATGCTACTTAAGACTGGCCACTCTTTGTCCTTTGACCAAATTTAAGCAAAATTATATCCTCTCTCTTGCATTAAGATTAATTTTTCTACCAAAATAAAAACCGTGACACGTGAGATAGCAAACACAGAATACGCCAAAATGGTTTCTACTAGTAATGTCAATATTTTATCAATACGAGTACCGAAAGATAGTCCAAGCAAAATACCCGTCGTTGAAAAAAAGAATATATTACCGGTACCAAACTGTAATGTGAATTTCAATATTCAATAATTCCGCTTTACTTCAGGGGGGCTAAAAAAAAAACGATTTAACGATAATATTTCACCAAATATGAATCGTAGAGGAATTGCTCAATGTGATCACCCCGTCCCCACCTTTTGAAAATATCTACGAACAAAGTAACAATCAGGCAATCCTAGCTGAATGCAATGCCGTGGTACTCGCAATAAGCCCTAGGTAGACACTGGACTAGACTTACTAGAAAATAGAATAAAGAGAAACCAGAACACATACATCGCATTCATAGACCTGGAGAAAGCTTTTGACAAAGTAGAATGGAGAAGACTCTTCGAGATTCTGAAGAGAATTGACATCAAATACAGAGATAAACGTATAATCCAGGCGCTATACAAGAATGAGGCCGCTTTTTTAATATAATATTATTATACTCTATGGGCCGCTTTAATCAGATGCAACCATGACACAAAGGAAGCTAATATAAGACAAGGGGTAAAACAGGGATGCTCTCTGTCACCTGTTCTTTTTAACGCCTATATACAGAGTGCGATTGACGACTTGAGAGAGAGAATGAGTCACAGAGAGGGTGTAAAGTTGCACGGGCAAAAGGTGGATATGATAAGGTTTGCTGACAATATTGCTATGATTGATGAAAGTGAAGAAGAACTGCAAGAGGCCTTAACAACTATGGAAAGCATTCTTCAAAATAACTACAGTATGAAGATAAATAAAGATAAAACAAAGTTGCTGACTGTAGGCCGAACGCAACAACAGATGAGAGTAGTGATGTCGGGAATACCACTAAAGAACACCAAGGAGTTTGTATACCTCGGGAGCAAAATAACATGGGACCAGAGATGTGACGTATTTCAAATAAAAGTATTTAAAATACAAATACAAAATACGTATTTGTATTTTGTATTTCAAATACCTTTTTGTAAAAAGTATTTTGTATTTTATTTGAAATACTTTTTTTGAGTATTTTGTATTTTACACAAAATACTTTTACAAAATACCTTTTTATTGTTTGAAACAAAATTCTGCCATTAATTGATATGCGCGTACGCAAGCTTTTTTTTGCCAATTTGTTGAATTACAAATACAACGTTTCCATTAGAGTACTCCATGTTTGAGATATACACACATAATAATGATGATTGAACAAATTATACATGACGCCGTTTAATGTTTCATGGCCATCTCAAGGGCGCTGTGATTTCTCCTGAATGGTAGCATTTTCACTTTTGTCTGGAGGCAATCTGTTCCAGGCAGATGACGCCGCGACTCTGTTTCTTCTTTCTGCAAATTTAGAGGTATTTGCCCTTTTGAGTTCAACGAGTTTAAGAAGTTGATCACAGCCTTCGCCAAACATTTTCGTCAGCGGAACAGCTCAGTGGGTGGTGTGCTGCCTTGTGGACAGTGAAACACAGTTTAAACACCACTATCTCTAGGACTCACAGTTGTCCATACGATTTCAGATTTGGATTATCCATTCTGATTTATTTTGCAGCCCAAGTCAGGAATTCTCTTACCTGCTTGATGATACTCAATCCATTTATGACAATTTTCGGCTTATCTCTTCTAACAACGGTACATTTTGTCATGACTTAATTAATTTTTTTTTCTTTTTTGACAGTTCTTCCTAAGGCTCATCCTCATTGTCTGCAAGCAATGATATATCGAATCATGTCAACCCTTTCTCCATTTATGTATACTCTTGTCCAGTTTTTCATTCATCAATGGTATTCATCAATTGTCTGCAAGCAATGCTATATCTAATTTATTTATTTATTTATTCATTCTTTACTGTACATTGATAAAAAACAATTACATAAAAGCAGAGATGTGCAAAATACTTTCAAAAAAGTATTTAAATACAAAATACAAATACTTTTGAATTTTTGTATTTCAAATACAAAATACTAAATACATTTTCAAAATGGTATTTAAGTACAAAATACAAAATACGTATTTTCAAAATACTTTTTAAAATACTTTTTTCAAATACTTTTTTCAGATAGTCGAACAAGGTGTTAGACAGGGGTATTTAACACTAAACCTACCGACATTTTATGTATACCTATTCCTACCACGAGCGGTCAAATGACCGCTTCAAAAAAATAAATATATATGATTAGTATAGAACTTTTTTTTTTGCTAATTGGATAGTAAAAACATATTTTTGTTCTATTTAGAAAAGTTTTATGCACATTTATGCATTTTTAGCATATTTTTTACATATTATAGAATTTACTATTTTGCGTCGCATATTTTCCACATACGTAAGTAATTTTAACTTTTTCACAAATTGACCTAATAATATCTTATTTGATAAGATTTCCATCCAGATGAATCTATAAATGTATTTGTTCTTGTTTCTGATGAACATTCTTGGCGTAGCTGTGTCTCTTTCTGACATTTGGTCTTCTTGTGCCAACTGAAATAAAAATTATTCCTTCGAAATTTCTTCACCCGTAATTTCCTTATATTACATCCAAGCATTTATCCCGGCTAAATCTAAGATATTGAAAAGTAGGTACCTATAAAGGTATTTTTAACATTTAGATTTTACACCATACTTTCTGGCCATTTAAGTTCCCCAAGTGAGGCTGATGGTTCTCTTTCTTTGTCTCTTCCCAAATATGGAGAACCGTTTACTATGTACTTACTCACAACTTATATCGAAAGAGAACCAAAATTTTATACCAAATTTGTCCGATTTATTGGGCAAGTATAGAGTTAATCTACGACGTGCTTTTATTAGGAAATAATTGTTCATCTATGGAGAGACAAATGCTCCTGGGTTATAACAGTTTTGACTGTTTTCGATGAAATCGAACCAAACTTGAGAGATGAAAGCAAACTCATCGTTTTGTAGGCATTAGCTACTTTGACTTCTATTGTAAAACCAAACAAATCTCTAAAATGATTTCTATAAATTCAGTTCGGTTTATAGTTGTCGAGGAAAATAACGAACTCCATTTCTTATTCCATAAATATGATACTTAGATACATATTTTTAGGCACAATCTAGACATTTGTTTCAATCGCTTGTTTGTTCATACTAGAGGTCTTCAAACTTTTTTGTTTCACAGACCACTCGCCATATTTTTCGGTTTTGGCTAGACCTAACCATACTTGATATTAATAATTTATACATTTATCAACTTCAAATGCATTTCTGACATCTGGTATAATGTAACTCACATTGAAAGATTGTTCTTCAATAGTGCTTATTCCGATCAGTTCCTTTTTCTAATGACAATTTCTCTTCGTATTGACAACACTCATTTCTGCGATTATGTAAAAAAAATAGGTATTATTTGTATATGTGGATGATTCCATGGAGTGCCAAAAGTAAAATCAAGTCCTGTTTGTATGATATCCATTATCGTTGACCCCCATTTTCTTTTCATAAACCCCCACTTTTTTCCGCCGACATGGACTCTTTGTAGGTATTCTTAGACCTCTTGAAGTCGATATTGATCACTTTGGGAATCATTGGTTAACGCTGTAGATCCACAACTACACCACGGACTTATAAAACTTTTTTCATTTGTACACTTTCCGAAAAATAAAGTAGTTAATAACAGGAATTGTTCAAAAGGTCAAATGACCGCTCGTGGTAGACTAGACATGCAATAAAAAAAAATCAGAAACTAAAAAATAAAAAAAGTTGTGAATATTCAAAAATGGAATATATCCATATTATAGGAAAAGTCAGAAAGTTACATGTCGATACAGCAACGTTATGTACAAGAAATTCTAAACGAAATTTCAAAAACGGTCATTTGACCGCGCTCGGTAGGTTTAGTGTTAATATTTATAGCACTCTTTAACTGTTATATACAGCGAGTCATTGATGAATTTATTTATTTATTTACAAATATTTACGGCCAAAGCCTTTAACATGTTAAACCTCTGTATACATACAAAACATGTAAACAAAGGAAAGATCTGTTACAAAAAAAGACACAAAACAATTAGACTAAAGAAACGAAAGTTTTACAGACAATATAACATTAATCATGTTATAATTATAAAAAAGATACAAAAATGTTAAAAAAAAATTGGTTAAGACATCACAAAGAGAAATCAAAGGTATATAAATGTCAAATATAGTAAAAAGTCAATTAGTTAAAATTCATAAGTTGAAGAAATGAAGAACAGGACAAGAGTTTAGATAAATGGAGAAAGAGTGGACATGATTCGATATAGCATTGCTTGCAGATAATGAAGATGAGTTGAATAAAGCCTTAGGAAGAACTGTGAAAATACAACATAAAAATAAATAAAGACAAAGCAAAATGTATGGTTGTTCGAAGAGATGAGGCGACTGCGAAAATTGTCATAAATGGAGTGAGTATCAAGCAGGTTAGAGAATTCCTGAACTTGGGCTGCAGAATAAATCAGTGAATACTCCGAATCTGAAATCGTATGGACTACTGTAACATCATATTAAAATCATCATCATCATTAGCTCGACAGCCCTGGGTGGGCCTTGGCTGAATCCAGTACTCTCTTCCACTCTCGTCTATCCTTTGCTTTTGTCTTCCAGTTAGTTATTTGCAGTGTGGATGCATCGGCGCTGACAGAGTCCATCCATCGCAGTTTGGGTCTTCCTGGTCTTCTTCGTCCTTGTGGTGTGAGGAGTGTGAGACGTTTACAGGGCTATCGTCGTTCATTCTGATTATGTGACCAGCCCATCTTAAGCGCCCCACCTTGATGGAGCTGATCACATCGGGCTCTCCATACATGTCATAAAGCTCTTTGTTGTATCGACGACGCCAGCCATTATGATCGCTCACAGGACCGTAGATTGTTCAGAGGATCCTTCTCTCAAATGCTGCAATAGATCTCTCTAGAGCTTTTGTTAGTACCCAGGTTTCAGAAGCATATACATATCAGGACTGGCTTTATCAGGGTTTTGTACAATACAATTTTGGTATTTCTTTTGACTAGCTTTAACCTTAATTATCTTTGGAGACCGTAGTAACAACATAGATTTTTATATATAATACCTAGATGGAGTACCTACTCGTATGTATTTCATTGTAATAAAGTGAGGCACCATTTTTCGGCACTTTTGACAGATCGGTTGGCGAAAAGAAGTGTGGTAAATCGCTTAAAACGTCGACAAGAACTTAAAAAAATGTCCAATTACATTTTTATAAATGTAAAAATGATATATTTTTATAAAAATGCGAGAAATACTTCATAAAATGTAGGAAACACCACACGCTTTCGCCAACCGTTCTGTCAAAAATTCATAGATTTTTTGCCTCACTTTTGTAAATGAGTCAGGGTTCTAGGTTTTGTATGGAATTCTGTGAGTAACAACGATTTGCAGCCATTATCCTCCTCATAATCATATTAAAATAAATAAATAAAAATATACAGGATTGCTCCAGACCCTTCTTGATCGTCTTCAGATGGTTTTTGATGTTGCCTCCGAAGAATTTGCAGAGAGAATCAGAGCTGCCACATCACATCACTACTAAGAAGTCTACACTAGCTGAGAGTCTCAGAGAGAGTGGTGTTTAAACTGTGTCTCACTGTCCACAAGGTAACACACCACCCACTGAGCTGTTCCGCTGACAAAAATTTGAGGCGAAGACTGTGCTCAGCTTCTAATGCCTTGAATTCAATATTGCAAATACCTCTAAATTTACAGAAAAGAGAACCAGAGTCGCAGTGCCAACTGCCTGGATCAGATTGCCTGCAGATAAAGTTGAAAATGCTATCGTCCAGGAGAAATTACAGCGCCGATGATGAAAATTTCATCATGGATCATTAAACGGCGTCATGTATAATTTTGTTCAATCATCATTATTATGTGTGTATATCTCAAATATGGAGTACTCTAATGGAAACGTTGTATTCGTAATTCAACAAATTGACATAAAAAAGCTTGCGAACGCGCATATCAATTAATGGCAGAATTTTATTTCAAACAAATAAAAAGGTATTTTGTAAAAGTATTTTGTGTAAAATACAAAATACTCAAAAAAAGTATTTCAAATAAAATACAAAATACTTTTTACGAAAAGGTATTTGAAATACAAAATGAAAATACGTATTTTGTATTTTGTATTTGTATTTTAAATACTTTTATTTCAAATACGTCACATCTCTGCATAAAAGGTATACATTCAAATTAAATGCAATCAATATACAGAGGGCGAGTTTATCGCAAAGGCGCGATCTCTTCCAACTAACCCAAAAGTATTAACTTAAAAAGAAGAAAAAAACATATGATAAAAATAAAATCAATGATCTAAAGCAGTGTTTCCCAACCGGTGGTTCGCGAACCCCTGGGGGTTCGCTATGTCTACAAAGGGGGTTCGCGAAAATAATAGCGTAATGGCGGGATTTTAAATTGCCCAAGAAAAATAAAAGGAAAAAAAACAAAAACACAAAAAAAAATAAAAAAAGCACACCAAATACAATGCAGATTGCACGCTGTTGTTTCGAACGTATGCATACTGCCTATATCTTATGCAGCATATAAAGAAAATTTTATTGTTTTTTTGCCTATCATTAACGACTACATAGGGGGTTCGCCAAATTCTGTTGGACTTGTCTACAAGTTCTTTCCCGATCTCAAGGTCCGAATGAAGAGAAAGTTCATTGCTCTAGATCATTTTATGACTCAGTTAATCACTGGGCATGGAGATCTCAAGGGGAAACTCTTCGATTTAAATCTTGTGGATGACCCATGGTGTCCCTGTGGTGGTGGTGCCCAGTATGCTGAACATATCCTCTGGAATTGCTCGATTATGGATGAGGCAAGAAGAGAAATGATTGACAGTATGACTCCAGATTCTCCCAGGCCAATCTGGTTCAGAGAGCTAACCTTGAATCCAGAAAATTTCAAGAGTTTTCGGAGGTTTGTTGAGTCGTGGAAGAGCAAATGGGATATCCTACGGTGACCGGGATCCATTCCCGCTGAGGTTATTTAGTCCATCCCTGTATAACCACTTGGCCGTTTGACCTGATCGAACTCACTCTGTTTGTGACGTCCTTTTCTCCTATAACAGGAGGTGAGCTTTAGAACAACTGCTTAGGGCAGCCGGTCCAAAACTAAAGCACATATGTATAATCTATGCTTGGACAATAATATTTTAACATTTTTCCTGTACATTGACTTAAAATTTCTTTTTTTTATGATTTCAGAAACCGAGTGAACAACCACTACGTCGTAAAATATTTATTTGTTTGTAGAAACCCGAAGGCTAAGAAAAATGTATTTAGTTTAAAATTTCCAAGTGTCTAGTCTTCATCCTTTGTATTAGTCTAAGCAAACAATTAGTACGTAGATAATACGTAACTGTAAGCTAATTCTAAGTCATATTGTAAAATAGAGAGTCGGTGGACATTAACGGTTGTATTTAATTTCAGGAAGGGTTTTGTCAGGGGGAGTCCTTCAGGCGAACCTTGAACCCTTCCTTAGAAAGAATTTGCTTGAAGAGTATGGATGACATAGGAACTGCCATTTCTGTAACATTCATGGGTGAGGGAGGGTGCAACCCTTAATGTGTGTTAATGTGTAGATATTACTTTTGGTTCGCGACGACAAGAAGTTTGGGAAACACTGATCTAAAGGATTTTGGAAATAAAAGAGAAAAAAAAAATACATTCACAAAGTGAACATATATACAAAACATACATACATACACACATATATATAAAAAGGGAGAGTGCAAAAAAAAAAGATACAAACATACATACATAAAGGGAAAGGAAAAGGGGGGAAAAAAGGAGGGGGGGTTAGGAGTGATGGGTTTCAGGTTTCAGAGGCTGTGTTTGTATTTGTGGAAATCATTTTCTCCTTAACGGCTCGCTTGAAAGACGTCAGACTTTAAGTCAGCCTAAATTTTGAAGGGAGATTATTCCAGCAACGAGCACCCTGAAATGCAAAAGATTTTGAGATGAAAGTTGTACCATGAGCCGGGATTGACAGGATGCGCTGATTATTCGACCTCAGAGGTAAACCGTGACTCGCCAAGTATTCAAAAGCCTCCTTAATATAGTACGGGGTTGATCCTGCGTACAGAGCATTGTGGACAAATGTGAGTAGATGGAGCTCACGTCTTTGTCGTACAGTAAGCCATTTCAGGGTATTACGATATTCAGAAATGTGGTCAGTTTTTCTTAGATTAAAAATAAACCTTATGCCAACATTCTGAAGTCGATCAAGTTTGTCAATTAGATCCTGATTCATGTCCACATACACGATATCAGCATAGTCGATAATGGGCAACAGCAAGGATTGGACCAATAAAATTTTTACTTTAGTGGGCAAGAATTTTTGCAGCATCTTAAGGGTGTGGAACTTGTAAAAAATCTTTTTCTTTAGAGTGTTAAATTGATGCTGCCAAGAGAGTCTCTGGTCCATGATTATGCCCAAATTCTTTACTGTCGCCGAAGAGGGTATTGCTACTGAATTCATAGTAGTGGGAGGTAAATTCATATTTTTCAACCTGGATATAGAGTGAAGGCTACCAATGAATATTGTCTGGGTTTTTGAGGCATTGAGGAGTAATCCATGAGCACTAGCCCAGTTTGAGATCTGTTGCAAACACTCATTGGTAGAATAAATGGCAGAGGAGATATTGTGAAGTTTAGCATGTGTATAGATTTGAAAATCGTCCGCATATAGATGGTAGCGACAAGGCAACTGTTTCTAATCATGTCAACCCTTTCTCCACTTATGTATACTTTTGTCCAGTTTTTACCTTCTTTTTCATTCATCAATGGTTTAAATATTAAATACTTTTGTCTTACACCTTGTTCGACTATTTGTAAAAAGTATTTTAAAAAGGTATTTTAAAAAAGTATTTTGAAAATACGTATTTTGTATTTTGTATTAAAATACCATTTTGAAAAAGTATTTAGTATTTTGTATTTGAAATACAAAAATTCAAAAGTATTTGTATTTTGTATTTAAATACTTTTTTGGAAGTATTTTGCACATCTCTGCATGGGACGGTCGGTCTAAGAGTGGGGTCGATAGCCGTATACACCAGGCTAGACTTGCATTTAATAAAAAGTCGAAAATAATAGAATCAAACAATATAGACCTAAGATTGAGAATACTCCTCATCAAGACCTATGTATGGAGTATCCTGATGTACGGCTGCGAGACATGGTGCCTATCTGAAAGAGATAAACGAAGACTAGAGGCGTTTGAGATGTGGACCTATAGAAGACTATTGGGAATTTCCTGGAGAGACCACATCACAAACGAAGAAGTTCTTCAAAGAATCGAAGGAGGAAGGCACCTGCTCAAGATCTTGTCAGAAAGGTGTGCAAGGTGGATCGGCCATGTAATACGACAAGAAGGCCTTTTGCATGCCGTAATGGAGGGTATGACCGAGGGGACAAACTCTAGGGGACGCCCACGCCGAGAGTACCTGGAGGATCTGTTGGTGGACATGCGCTGCTCATCATATGCAGAATTCAAAAGAACCGCACAAGACAGGGAGGAGTGGAGGAGAAGAATTAAAGAGATAATTGCTGCAAACCAATCCCAGGATTGAAACCAGAGAGAGAGAGACACTGGTAGAAGTGGAATCTCTCCACACCTTGGATCCTCTCAAGATCTTAAGGGGCGTTCACATTTGTTCACTTTCAGTGATCACTCTGGATGATCCTCCAAGATGAAAAGGTGTGAACAGGCGATTCATCAATAGTGATCACTAGCGATGACGGAGGAAAGAGATTACTCAAGAGTCATAATTTTGATGAAAGGTCCTTTCACTGAAACGACCATAAACAAGTTTTATCTTATTATTTGTTTTATTCTCTATGAATTTGTATTGAATGTCAGTATCATGTACAACATTATTATGCAGTCGAGAACTATATTAATTTGTTTTAAGGGTTATTTTTAATTTATTTAATTATTTTTGTACGAAAATATGTCAAAATACATACAACATGACTGAGACTGTTGACATGGCAGTGAAAGCATAGGATGAACAAATGTGAACAGACGTGTTCACTTTCGATGAACAGGTTTGACCCTGACACTCTGGATGATCATCCAAAGTGAAGCAATGTGAATGCTACTTTAGTTGTAAATTTGTAAAAAAAAGCATGTGTTACAGTTTTTAAATTTCGCCCTTCAAATAAAGACAAATCCATAGACAAGACCACGTGACCTTTAATGGTATATTGATGAAATTTAATCACACCTTTACATTTTGAAGAATCATCCAGAGTTATCACGAATGGACAAGTGTGAACACTCTGTAAATAATATTAAAACCAAAGATTTTTATTTATGATTTAAATGGCCGTTGGCAACACTCATAGAGTATAATAATAGTATGCAACACTTTTTTTACGGTTGTCAGCTACGGTACTACTACTAATATTAAGGTTATAAGTTTGATTTTCAATTTTGTATAAATAATAATTATTCTATTTACTACAAAAGTACTGTAAATATACCCCAATTGTATGTCATATTTTTTTGTTTATTACTTTTGCTTCAAGAAGTGTATTTATTTATGGAACAATGAAAGATATAATTTTATCAAATTGTGAGAAAAACTTTATTTTAAATGCAGGAAAAGAAGGAACGGTAGGTTTTCAATGTTGATTTATTATTATTTTGAGTTTTGGAGGTTTATTACGGCACACAGAGAATGACTCGTATATGTACATGAAAGAATAAGGCATTATTCAGACTAATAATTAAAAGTTTATTGTCAAAATAAATTTGTATGAAAGACATACATATACCATGGAGACAATGTCTTCTAGCATGTCTCTTATAGATACTTCTAGTAAACCTTTTCACGCACAATTTCACAATTGACTATAGGATGGGTATCAATTCAGGTAGACAATTAAATATCAAGATAATCCTTCAGTGGTCATAGCAAGTAAGCATCATACCCGAGCTTCTTTTTGTGCTGTAAAAGTTTTCAAAAGTAGGTGTAGTAAACTCTGCAGTGAAAAAGGAACCTTGTGAAGAACACTATATCCCTACACTGAATCCCATGTAGGGTAGAAAGAAGAGAAGAGAGGATGGAACATCACACAACTATCCCTAAATACTTCTTCCACATTCATACGTAACTCCTTATAAACACACATTGATTTCTCTTGCTCAACACGCGCCCGTCCTTAAAAATTTGATCCATGCGATCAAGTCACATAGCTCTTCAAGCCGAAGCCATACAAAAAGTAAAATAAAGTAAGTTCTTTGTCATCTGTAGTTGTCAGATGTGAAAAATGTCTTAAAACTTATTTGCTTTTATTCTTATCGTGTTACTTATGAAATTATATGTTATTTCAATCAATCAAGCAATCGGTTGACTACGCAACTTAAATGTTAAAAGTAGAAACCTTGAAAAATTTATCAAAATAATAATTATTTTGTGTGTAATTTTCAGAGGCTTGATGGAAGAAACTTGGATGAATGGAGATCTTTGAAGATTACTCTCGGGTCGGAGTGGGGGAGTTGTCATGTGTCCCTTGGAAACACAAAGTAATTCTTGTTGTACTGTGCTAATACTATTATCAATATTCCATTTTCAATTTACTAGATATTAAACATTATCTTGAAATTAGTAACTCAAATAGTGTGTGAGGTTTGCAACCCATTCTAAATATTTTTTTTATGACAGAAGAAGTGATCCATTGTACAAAGTGAGTTACGATCCATTGAATTGTTCTGCAACGAGTTTGGATTTTCTTCTCCATTCCTCCCTATTTTCTGCTAGTCTCTTTAATTCTGCTTATGTGCCACAGTTCATGTTCTTTTCCACTTAGTCCATATATGTTGAGAGACATGGCTAATAGCAAACATTTTCAACGAAGTATTTAGTTTTAACGAACATGTGAGATACAAACTGTTTTGTTGAAATAACTTTGAACGACCATGTTGAAAATTTTGACATCTCTTGGCATAGAAGTTTCGCTCCGGTATGCAGAATAGTAAATAAAAGGTTTTGTTTCCAGGGTCGTTTCACACATCACATGCAAAGTTAGCCTTCCCAAGCAGACCCGACCTAATGAAGGGATATTGTTCGTTAATTTGGAACTTGGGACAATGGGTGCACCTAATTTTGAAGCCAATAGACAATCTGAATTGAGCGTGTATTTAAACAGATTAATTGAGAAATGTTTACGTGACTCAAAATGTGTTGATTTGGAATCGCTTTGTATTGTGTCTGAAGAGAAGGTACCGTATCTATTTTTTTTTTAATTATGAATAATTGTCATAAGATCATTTAGGTATTTCCGAGAGCTGAGAATCCGCTGTAGTACGTTGTCCTCTGGAACAGTGAATCCCCAAGCCTTTCGATCTTGAGCGGTAGATTGCTAGCCGTCTTAAGCATTTAGTTCATTGAGATATCCGGGTCTGACACCAGTAAATAATTAAATAAATGTTACCCTTCCTTTAATTGCAGGTTTGGGTTCTTAGAATAGACATTCATGTTCTCAATCATTCTGGTAACCTGATAGAATGTGCTAGTATAGCAGCAATGACAAGCTTAGCTCATTTCAAGAGGCCAGATATAACAACTAGTGGAGAAGATATTGTTATACACACCATGGCAGAGAAGGACCCAATACCCATTGTGTTACATCACTATCCAATCTGTGTAACATTTGGAATATTTAGTAATGGGTTTGTATACTTTATAAACATTTTTAACCATTATTGTTTTTTTCTCTAGCAATAAATATTCTTGATTGATCAGAAATATGCTTATTCTGTCAATTTACTTTGATAAAAGTTGTGTGCATGGACAAGTCATATTGGTGTTTTTGTTTTCTCCGCTTATCACACAAGGAAAGTAGTATCACTATTTCAATTCAGTTTTTATATTTCCAAGACATATCTGATTTTTCATGGCGTAGAGAAGGTAACCTGTGCATTCCTGACATGCAATGAAAAATCTGGTTACATTACTTTTGGTAGATGTCATAGGTAGATAGATAACCTTACCACTTTCTGTAATAAAATTGGTTACTGAAAAATAGTAGATTTAGTAAATAATAAAATTGAACACTTTCTCTGCTTTCAGTTTTTACAGTCATAAATAATACTGTACCACAAATTAAGATAGAAAACTACACACTCTTATTTTAACTCTTCTTTAACAATATTTTGACTATAATTATTTTATTTTAAGAACAATAATCGCAGATCCAAATCTCATAGAAGAAACAGTATGCTATAATAACGGAGCCCTTTTAGTTGTTGGAATGAATCCATACAGAGAAGTCTGTCTTTTTGATCTCTCCGGAGTAACAGTAATCTATGGTTCAGAAGTCGTTTATAAAGGAACTCAAAAAGCAGTGAATCGTGTACAATATGTTGTTAAGGAAATCAAAGCAGCTTTAGCAAGAGATGAAGAATTACGGTAATTTCTTTATCATAAAAATTATTTAATACTCTAACTTTTGTACACTTGTTGTTTTTCATTAAACTTGATACAACTTGTTAAATAAAAAAAAATGAAAAAAAGTACTTCAGCACCAATAGCCTTACTCATAAATTCAATCTATTCTATTATGTCTAACAAAATAAATTTGACACATTACTCATGAACTATAGAATATCATGAAATATTGAGTAAGCCGTGGCTAAAATATGAAATAAAACTTCCTTTAGGAATGTGTGATACAGAGCTTCAATACGCATGATAATGATCATGAGGTTAAACAGTTGTGTAGACATGATGCTTGATCCTTCAATCAATACTTGTGAATCAACACAATACTTGATTCACACATTCCTATAGGAAATTCACATATATGTACCATGTACACATATCTGTCTGGTTAATGCCTATTTCAAATAAGGTAGGCTCTCATAATGTTCAATAGACTTGTAAGTCAGGGTCCCTGGGTATGAATCTCAGAGTGAATATAATGTTTCTGTTCGTTTTTTAGAAATTTATTGTTGTGAATAATAAATTCATCTAGAATGTCTTTAGTCTAACAATGATTCACATCTGCACTTTTGAGCAAGTGAAATACAGTTTCCTAAAACCGATTGCGTCAATAATTCAACTAACAGAATAACATTTCTTCCAAGAACTAAAGTAATATTTTTTTAGTCAAAAAAGGATATTAACATTTTTTTTTAAATTAATACATTATGCTTAATTTTGTTTTTAGGGCTAGTGGAAAACCTGTTGGATTTGCCAATGCTATTCCCACAAATGAACTTATGACTCTTGCAGTTGATAAATTATTTTTACGTCTCAAGAAGTTTGACTTTGATATGGATAACAATAAAACGGTTTCAGGAGAGAAGGATGTTGAAATTAACTCAGATGAATCATCAATGGAAGAGGGTTGGTTTCATTTGACAAGTACTTTCATAAACAAACCTTTTTTTGGCAAACAATATTAGCATGATTGACAAACTACACGAGCCAAAAGGCTAGAATAATATTGGAATTTCTTCCAGCTGTTTTAATTTTTTTGGATATAAATTACTGCTTTTTGAAGTAGAACATTATCATGGCTTGATGATCGGTTTCGAATATGCTATCATGAAATTTTGGGTTGAAATCCCACTGCTGACCCACTTTACCTGTACGAAACATATAGCTTCTTCTTTCTGTGCCATGTCAGGTCCCCCCGACGTTGGCGATCACTCCAGCGATAACCTCCCTGTCCTGTACTGCTCTGAACAGGTCATCCACTGTCCGGATTCCGGTCCACTCTCTAATGTTGCGCAGCCAGGACATCTGCTTTCTGCCAACTCCCCGTTTTCCCTCTTTCTTGCCCTCCAATATAAGGCGGAGGAAACGATACTTCTCTCCACGCAGCACGTGACCCAAATAGCTTACTGAGAGAATATTTATTATCTAAAAAAATGCTTGAAAAGAACTTGCCTTCTAATATGAGATCAAACATCTTATTTTCTAGCAGTTACTATTGTTTCAGATGCCAACGTAGCAGTTTTGATGTCGAAAGAAAAAAATGGTAGTGCCGAAACAAAGAAATGGGCAATGATGGATGAAAGTGAGGGACATTCTGAAGGGGAACATGAAAAACCTGATGAAGAAGTAGAAATAGTCAACGTAATCACAGATAGGATTGTTGCTAATATTCGTAAGTTTTAATACTCCTTGTAAACAAAATTTGAAATCTAACCATGACACATGTACTATGATTGGTCTTCTTTATAAAATATCTAGCTGGCCCGGCGAACTTCGTACTGCCTAAGAATCAATGAATGATTACATACATACATCTTCTTCCCCTTGTCCTAGTTCGGTCGGGGGCTCATTGCCCCTAGGTATCTCCACCAGAGATACCTGTCCACAGATGCTTCCAGGACCTCTGGCCACTCCAAACCAAGCCTTTCAACACACAGGTTCAACACCTGCCCTTGCCAGCTTCTTCTAGGGCGGCCCACCGGTCTTTGCCCTCTCCCACTGACTTTATGAATGATTAATATTATTAATCTCTTTACAAACTCTCGTAATTGTCCAAGTGTGTCATCGTAGCTATAGTGTAAAAAAATAAAATTCATTTGGAACTTTCGCAGTTTAGCGGCCCCACCCGTTGTCAAGTACTTTTTTCCATAGAAAAAGTAATATTTTCAAAACTTGAGGATATTGTTGCCATATGTATATTATATGTAACACCCAGACCCAGAACAATTTGAAAAAGGTCATTCTTCACTTTGCCCTGGCCGGGAATCGAATCCGGGACCTCGTGACTCAAAGGCAAGAGCGTTACCTCCGCACCCCTCTGGGCGAAATGAACAATGTATGTTGAACAATTAACTTAACTCAGATTTGTTTATAAATTATCTCCTGTATTCAAAATTGAAATATCAGAACCACAGATGTTAAATTGTATGGATAACAATTCTAATTTGAAAATGTATAGAAAAATTATTCTATAAATAGGCCAATCTATGAAAAAAACTTCATCGTTGATTTTGTATAATTCTCCACATTGCATTATTTATTGAAATTAAAAATGTATGGCGTAAATAATTTTCTTCATAATTTTTCTTCCCATGAATTTGTAAGATATTTTAATAGCCTATCGGCTATTCCGGGCGGTGAAGAATCCAACAAATCAGAGATCATTCAAATTGGTACAGCCATTCTTGAGTTATAAATGGTGTAACACACACGACTTCCTTTTATATACATATTAGATTAGATTTGAAAGAAAAGAAGAGGAATTAGACTATAGATGAAAACTTTGCACATTTTTTAACAATATTAAATATTACTTTATATATTATGAATTACAATCCATTGGATTGGTCTGCAATGAGTTTGGACTTTCTTCTTCATTCCTCCCTATTCTCAGCCAGTCTCTTCAACTCCACGTATGAGCCACAGCTCATGTCCCTCTTCAGTTGGTCCATAATAGCGTCTCTCGGTCGGCCTCTGCCATTTGTGCCTTCAGTCCTACCTTCTGCGATTGTGATGAGCAGTCCTGGGTGCCTGATGTTGTGGCCAATCCAGTTAGCTCGTTAGTTAGCCCTTTATGATTCACATAAGGTACAAATTTATGTTAAACATAATATGTACTTAGTGATGTTATTATGACCTTTCGCCCAATACACTTCGCAGCCAACCTTATTGATCCAAAAATTTGGGGGGTGATTAAGGCCCAAATCAGAGGTTATTAACACTTTTTATTCCATGTACCTACATACCTGCAATTTTTTTTAAACTTAAATATGGGTATGTGGGGTGTCAAACATCAAGATTTTTCATCAGTTACTAGCACTTTTTCTATGTAGGTACCTAACATTTTTTTGTTTCCATAATTAATTGTAACCATATTGGTGATAAATTGTCTCAACATTTGTACATTGTTATTGATTGATTGAATAAAGTATTTATTATTATTACACTGTTAAATAAAAAATTCTTGGAAAATTCTCTGCTTCGAGAAATTTCGAAAAATTATTTCTTGACAATTCCACAACACTATATGTACTTAACTACACATCATATTTACCTAATTCAATAATTCAACCAATCGTCAAAAATAAGTGAGTAGAATAATATTATTTATCACCGTTCTAATTATAAAATACTGAATTCGTTTTGCTCATGCTGTGATATTCCATCGTAGATTTTGGTAAAGTGTTGGATATTTTAGGAATGAGGATATTAAATGAGTGGATGTAAGAAAATTGTTGTGAATAGAATGCATGTAAATAAGTTGTGATGGTTTTGACATGTGGTACGAATGGATGAACAAAAGGATATACCTGTCTGAAATAGGGGGTGTGAGGAATCATGGGCGCCCGAGAACTCGACATGCGTGTATGAGGAATTGTATGGATGTAGAAGAAATGAAAGAAGAATGTAAAAATAGATTGATCTTCTGCCTACCTCACTTGAAAAACGGCATAAGGGTATAGATACACAGCCAGTATTTACTATTGTATTTGTTTGATTATTATATGTTTTATTTCTTGTCTTAATTTACTAATTTTATGACTCTTGATTCTTATTTTATTTCTAAACTTTGTGATTTGTATATATGTATGTGAACCTGTATTATGCATATTCATTTGGTCTGTCTAATATTTGAACATATATGTAACACAACAGGAGTATGCAAATGTAATGTGGTGTTCTCACTTTGGCGAATATCGCTAGGGCACCAAAATATCACCAGCCATTTGAACCGTGTGAACAAAATGACAGCTAGTCTGAAACGATAAAAACCAGTAGAAACGATATCGTCTCGAGTTGACCACCTTCCAACTTTCTCGGCCGATTGAACGATTTGCACATGCGCAGATATGCGCGGCATTTATATCTATGGTAAAAGCTTTATAACCTATAAATTTTATAATGTTTCCCGCTTTGTGACAGCTGTTATCTTTTTTGTTGGTTTGTGGCGTTTGTTTCCTTAATTAAAAGGCGCCTTATAACCTCTACTATAACATTTTCGACTAAAAATAAACACTTCGCGATCTCCATCTCGACGCCATTTTGAAAACAGTGTCAAAATCAAAGCGCATCTGACAGATCGTTTCTATATCGGTGGACTTGTGTGAACAGGTGTGACGATCAATGGGCGTATGGCGAATTTTGTTTTTTCGCCTGGCGTTATATTTTGAAATTCGGCTGGCGATATTCGCCAAATGTGAACACCCCATAAATAAATGGACACAGTATTAATTAGTTATGTAATTGAATAAGTGGTAATGTGGCGGCAGATTCTAAACATTATTATTTATTTATTCAAGGAATAAACAGCTTTCGCTTTTTACAGTGCTAAAACAATTTTTATATACTTACTTTTTTCTTCAATTTGTCTAATTATGATGAATATTTGCAGTAAAAAAAATATACTAGAAACAACTAAATATTTTTTATTTATTTAATATAACAGATTTTAGTACTTAGCGTTTTGATGTCTTGTACATTAATAAAATCTTGATTTGGTGACAAAGTACATCACACATACGAGTAATATTTTTTGCAAAGGACGACCTGTATGTTGATTTCATTATTGTTTCTTTATTATATTGTTCTTTAACTTTCAGATGTAAGTAGTGATAGTGAAGAAGAAGATGTCATGGTTTTGAAACCAGAAAAAATAAAAGCATCTAACAAAGGAAAGAAGAAAAAACAAAAGTATTAAACTTTATTCTAAAACTTAACACACAAATATTTTTAAAATAAAATTTCTTTGTTACTCTTGCTTTTTTATTTATTAGTTTTTGAAATATACCCAATTATATCCTCACAAAAATCAATATGGTACTGTCATGAAGGCGGAGTGTAAGGCAGCAAACCTCGAATCTATTGTTTTATAGGTTCAACACTTTATATGGCTACCAATTACAAAAGATTATTCACCACAACTTGGATATAACAATAATTTTTGTTGATTAGAAATCTGGTCATTGCGGATTATTATCACAAGTTGTTTCATATTTCCGTGGAGCACCCGGCAAAGAATTGATATCCAACTCTTTTCTGTAAGTTTTCGAGCGTCCTATAAAAGACAGATGTTAGAAAAAATCAAGACATTTTACATCTTAAATTTATGTATGAGGTTTGCCACTAATTTTAAATGTCTTATCTTACTGTTGGAACAGAGAGGACATTTTTTATTCTGCTGTGGGTTACCCTACTTGTGGGATATGCTGCAGATGATGGCAGTCTCATATTTTTGTTTAATTTTATTGCTATGTGGTGTTGCCAGGTTAGCTACAAGAAATTGAATATGCAATAAGTCCACCTTCTAGGGTTTTTTTTTGTAACCATATAACATGCTAATTGGTGTTAATCTTGCCACTGTACATCATCACGTTTTTATATGTAAATTGATTTGTTATATAACTGATATAATGTGCAAAGAGGATTTAGCTTTATTTATTGATTTTCAAAAAAGCAAAGATCTGTTATCTTTAATACAGGAGAGATGACGATCCTGGCTTGGTCATTTGTTACTAAAAATGAGCAAATTTCCACTATCTTTCCATCCATAAGATTCTCAATAACCCTCAGCCACGATACATCATCCGTATGACCATGGCATAAATTGTTGGGAATGTTGCGGGATGAGTTGACTGACATAACTGTTTTTAATGGAGAAAAACTTGAAGCAAGGAAGGTGGGGCAAAAAAGGAAATAATAAAATCAACATTTAAAAACAAGCTTTTAAATTCCTCAATTTCCTTTAATCTGCGAAATCAATTAATGCTGAAATTGTGTATAGCATTGATTCTATTACGATTTTAACAGTAAGACATTCCTGCCATCAATCTACACTAAAAATAAATAAGTGTTTGTCTCTGTACTGATTTTATATCGTAAGATTGTATGTACATTGGAAGATTTTTTTATACAACACATAAAATAAGAAAACACTTTCAGAGTAATATAAAATTACAGATGGATATACAAAGTAATGTAAAGATATACATTTTATGGAAATGCTATTTTACTT
Source organism: Athripsodes cinereus (assembly GCA_947579605.1). NCBI lineage: Eukaryota > Metazoa > Arthropoda > Insecta > Trichoptera > Leptoceridae > Athripsodes > Athripsodes cinereus. Next base: position 22,062,418 of record OX388310.1, read on the forward strand.
CAGCCAATATTGGTGAAGATTGCTAAATCACACTTGTGAGAGATGCGATTAAAGTAACACAAAAAGAGAAAAATAATATTTATAGAACATGCAGAGTAATAATTCAAAACATGTATTATTTTTCATCTCTAATATATTCATACAAAATATGGAGTATAAAAGAATGTAAACTACACTGTTAATTTTTGGGCAAATTGAGATATTGACAGTAAGTATTGGAAGTACATCATATTTCTGTTAAAACAAATGCCACAAATTTTTACTTCTATGAAAATAACACACGTATTAGCGAGATAGATAGAAGATTGTTATTATTATGTTATATTTAGTGCTGTTAAAAATATTTTGAGAAAATATATTATTATTATTAATTTAATTCATTTTTCCTCCGTCCCTGTCCCACTCTTTTTTTGTAAGTTTTCGAGAACTGTGATGCGGTGCGAGGTTCCATCACATATTCACAACATTAAGTTGGATGATAGCACCTATATAAAAAATTACAATTATGCCTGTCTTATGTTCACTAATAATAATAATTAGGAAAAATAAGTAAATTATTTACATAAAAAGTCTGAAATTAAAACACAATCAAACTTTAAAAGTTCTGATCAGTACATCATTTGTCACGTTCAATGCCATGTATGTCACTAGTTTTTAGTAAAAATTTGTGGCGTTTATCAGAAAATGACAGTTCTGGAGCGAAATATATTACATTGCAACTAGCGGTTCTGTAAACACTTCTTAAAATTTTATAGTTCTAGTTGATAGGTGTTCTAATTAAATGTAGAGAATTCACTACATTTGGAAGAACAAGGAGATACTAATTTCATTGATTAACTTTGATCAATTCGACTAGTGATACACCACCGATCAGATCATAAAATATGAGATTTAAAAAATACTTAGGACCAGTTTTCTTTATGACATTATATAATTTACATCCAAAATAAATTCATGTAAAATGGTAACAATCAGCATTGCAGTATTTTGCTTTCTATCAATACATAACTGAATAATTGATTTAATAGAAGTCAATTCAGAGAGTACATTAGTTCATAACAATATCTACACTGAAACAAAATAGTTATCTCCATATTATAATCACCTTGAATATTATCATAATCAGACTGAATCAGGAAAACAAGTTTACTTATATTGTGTAGGAATACACTTATACCACAATTTACAAAATACTTATATTACTTATTTTATTGTTCATGAATCAATCAAACTTGTTTTATAGAAAATAATCAAATGCTTAACAATATTTGTGTTCGTCTGAATGATGTGTTTTCAGTTCAGACGAACATAGATCAAAAATGTTTTATTACTGTAATAAACTTCTTGTTTATCTATAAATTTATCTCTTCTTTTTCACAATATAACAGCAAATCAATTAAGGTTATAATAATGCAGTAAATAAGTGTGATGAAACAGTTAAAATATTTCATATTTGTAAAGACAAAGAAAATTGAAAATAGACATATATAGGTACATATATAATTAAAAATAATTCATTATTTATGGGGATATGAATGCTTTTAGTTGTGGATTGCAACTTTTTAGTTTACAGATTGGTTTATATGCAATTGGTCTACTGGTTACTCTGCAGGCGACACCGTGAATTCAAATCTGTGTAGGGATGCGGTGATGTTACAGCGTAGAAGAGATTGACTTAATCAAAAAGTTCCTGGAATATGATTTTATCATACATATAATGATATTGCACTTTTTCTTTAGACCCAATACTTTTTTCCAAGTTCTTATCCTTACACAGTATAAGTAAGTTTGTATGTTTTCTCTTTAGCTTATTTATCATTATGTAATGATTCATTAATTACATCTTAATAAAAATAAATAACTATTCTAAACACAGAATTTGTTATATTTATATAAATGTTACATCGTATCAGGGTTAAGTCCATTCTTATGATCCAATTTGTTGGCGTTGGTTTTTACAGAATATATGAAGAAGGTTATTATTTCTTTTTCATTCACTGGAATAGTCTTGAAGTGCTTATGTATGGTCTGAAAGACAAATAAATTAATCCATATTAGAATAAATATAGGTACCTACATAAAATATGCATTAACATGACTATTTTGTTTTGCATTTTTGCACTTTCGTAGAATAATGGACAAAATTAGGTTAATTATACTTAAATCAACTTCAATTTTTTTTTGTACCTACTGCATTATTAATACAAACGTCATATTATTTCAGGAAAATAACAGATAAAATATTACAAACTATTGTCAAAGGATGTTTTAGACATTTTTGTGCATCATTTTAGTGCAAAATCCTGATGACAGAAAGATGGTACAAGAGGGTTGATTTTTTCAATTGGAAAAAATGATTTAAGATGACAACATATTGTAAATTCTTCTTCAATAACATATCAATAAAAAGTTTTTGCTACTTACTTCTGCTAATTGAGCTTTGTTTGATCCTGGCCTAGTTGTCAACTTAAAGTAACGTTTATAGCGCCGTAATGTATGGACTTGAAGTTGGAAGAAATCAACATCGGGAACCTCAGAGTCTGTCTCATTGCTATCATCTTCTGAATCTTTTCTTTTCCGCTGTTTGGTTCTGGCATTTTGAATTATTGCTTTGTGTTCATCACATATGTATATATGCCTAGCCTGAAATGAAAAGGTACACATTAATTACTGTCTGACTGTCATGAGATACCATAACCTAAGAAGATAATTCTGTGAACTACATCTTCATATATGCATTGGCAATGAATGTACATGATGTGGTTTAATTCATATTGAAATTGTCAAAATTATAGACTGGTACAAGTGACAGTTAAGAATGTCAACTAAAAGTAGGCCATGCAGTGTCTTTTAAATTATTACCCCTGTATCAATACTAAGTTTCAATCCTTTCTGTGTAACAGTTTTCTGAATCCTTTTGCTGTAGGAAGCATTCCCTGCAGACCTTCTGCATCGTCCTTCTGAGTCAACTAGACAGCATATCTGATCCGAGGGACCCCTGGAGTCTTCCTCGCCAGTACTGAACCCGTTATTCATTTGATAATCTCTTTGAATCATTAATTTCACGTTTTAATGATGAAAAAACACCACTCCCCAGCAAGGTTGAGTTATTTCACTTCACAAATTCCGGTAATTTAATCGAATATGTCAACAAACAAGTATATAAAAACATAAATTTTATCACCGCACATCACTAAAGCAGCAAATAATTTTTTGCACAATAAACACAATTATAAGTGACACTCCCGAATCCAAACTCTTAAACTATGTACATTGACATAATAAATTCAAGTTATCAACAAAAACACTAGACACAAAGCAAAGTTGTCGAAACTCGGAGCGAACCGAGAAACATTCGACTGCCGACGACAAATCGTCTTCAGATTCGGCGCATTGACGCACGGCGAAGGTTTTTTAAAATTATTACTTAGGTATTTACTTATTTTCTTTGAAATCGTACAGTTCTGCCAACATGGCAAAATAAAATATTGCCAAATCATAAATAGTCTCTATATTTGGCAGGCTCTGAAATTTATTCAAATTTCAAAAAATAACAAAATTAAAAATAGTTCTAGAAGTTGGCAGTTGCAACAATAAATTTTGTATAATCCTGCCTCCCTCCCCCCACAAAAGGCATGACTTAATCAACGCCAATATTTTTTTTATATATTTACTTCTCTTCAGGCGTTCATTTTTCTATTTGCTGTCTTCCACAAAATGTAACAATAATACAAGGAGTCGGAGGTGTGTGTACATACTTCCGCTTCTAGAAATATTAGAGTGACGTAAGTCCATTACCCGCTGCATCCCACGACGTAATTACATAACGTAAACCCTTGTAGAGCCTAAAAGACCTCAAAGTTACTCAGAGTAGTATCGTAGGGGTCATTTTTGACCTTCGATCCAAGTAAGGGTTAGGAACAAAAGGAAGAACTTTATTGTTTTAAATTTGCAGTTCCTAAGTTGAAAATTTTTAATCTAACATAACCTTCTTCAGTTCATACACGTTTTTAAGAATAACCTTAAATCCATAGACTTATCCTAAATAGTTCCTCCCCGTGCCTTAAATCCTTCATTTTGTAGTATTCATTACAGGAAACATGACATATACATATACAATGTTTTACTTAGGACTAAGAATGTAATTACATAGTTATAATTAAGTTTAGTATTAACTGTTCACATTTATTAATTACACATTGTCAACATAGTATCACACTATATTTAGGTTAGCTGGAAGATATTGCCTCTAGGCAATAAGCTCGCCAATTGCTCATGATTTTTTTCTGATCAATAAAGTGTTATTATCAGAGATGTGACGTATTTGAAATAAAAGTACCTACTTAAAATACAAAATACGTATTTTCATTTTGTATTTCAAATACCCTTTCGTAAAAAGTATTTTGTATTTTATTTGAAATACTTTTTTTGAGTATTTTGTATTTTACACAAAATACTTTTACAAAATACCTACCTTTTTATTTGGTTGAAACCAAATTCTTCCATTAATTGATATGCGCGTATGCAAGCTTTTTTTTGTCTACTACTATACCATCACGGCATATCCCACAAGTGGGGAAGCTAGGAGACCAGCTGCATGTAAGAAACATGCAAGATGTCCTCTTCGTGCCAATATAAAATCAAGACATTCAGGATGGGTGGCAAACCTCATAGCTGAATTTAAGATTAAAATGTCTTAATTTTTTCGAACGCTTTTTTTTGCCAATTTGTTGAATTACGAATACAACGTTTCCATTAGAGTACTCCATATTTGAGATATACAAACATAATAATGATGATTGAACTAATTATACATGACGCCGTTTAATGATCCATGACCATTCCAAGGGCGCTGTGATTTCTTCTGAACTGTAGCGTTTTCAACTTTGTATGCAGGCAATCTGATCCACGCAGTTGGCGCTGCGATTCTGGTTCTCCTCTCTGAAAATTTAGAGGTATTTGCAATATTGAATTCTACGAGTTTGTTCACGGCATTAGAAGCTGAGCACAGTCTTCGCCTCAAATTTTTGTCAGCGGAACAGCTCAGTGGGTGGTGTGCTACCTTGTGGACAGTGAGGCACAGTTTAAACACCACTCTCTCTGAGACTCTCAGCTAGTGTAGACTTCTTAGTAGTGAAGTGATGTGGCAGCTGATTCTCTCTGTAAATGATTCTCTCCGTAAATGATTCGGAGGCAACATTAAAAACCATCTGAAGACGATCAAGAAGGGTCTGGAACAGTCCTGTATATAATGTGATGTTACAGTAGTCCATACGATTTCAGATTCGGAGTATCCATCCTGATTTATTCTGCAGCCCAAGTTCAGGAATTCTCTTACCTGCTTGATACTCACTCCATTTATGACAATTTTCACACTCGCCTCATCTCTTCGAACAACCATACATTTTGTCTTGTCTTTATTTATTTTTATGTTGTATTTTGACAGTTCTTCCTAAGGCTTCATTATCTCCAAGCAATGCTATATCGAATCATGTCAACCCTTTCACCATTTATCTATACACTTGTCCAGTTCTTCATTTCTTCTATCAATTCATCAATGGCTCGCTGTATATAACAGTTAAAGAGTGCTGGAAATATTGAATATATACCCCTGTCTTACACCTTGTTCGACTATTTGTAAAAAGTATTTTCAATAAGTATTTTAAAAAGTATTTTGAAAATACGTATTTTGTATTTGAAATACAAAAATTTAAAAGTATTTGTATTTTGTATTTAAATACTTTTTTGAAAGTATTTTGCACATCTCTGGTTATTATTATTATTATTATTAAATTCAAACACTGTGTATACATTGTGTATTCTTGAATAAATTAATAAATATCCTATATTTCCATTTCTGCTCTCATGCAGTATTCCTTGTGGAATATGTAGCGAGGATACTACTTTGGCTTCTTCAATATTTATGCAGTTTCTAATATACATACAGGAGTAAGTAAAAACTCTTATAAATTATTATATTTATGCTCTTCCAATATGCTGGTAACATTATGCGATGGCCGTCTTTAAGAATTCAATTAAAAATACTCAAACAGCAATTTATTTATATTTATTATTATTCATATCCTGAAGATGGGGCCAGCAAGTGCACCGAAACGTTGACAAAATAAAACTAGACATGGCAAAATCCAAAAAACAAACTAAATAGATAGTGAAGATCGCCATGAAAACCTTCAAACCACATTATTTATATTTATTTAATAAATAAACAAGTTGATGAAAATTGGTAATTTCATTAATCATATAGTAAAATTTAATGTAAAGGAAAATATTGGTTGAAATATTCACTAAACATCTCTATATTCATTCATTCAGGTAGGTCGTCGTTATTATTTTTATAATCAGCGACTATATTAGGGAAATTTTGTTGAGTATATGACAACACCATTTTTGTATTATTTTCAAGTTGATGAACCAGATATGAACCACGAGAACTGAAGCGACGTGAAGTGCATAACAAATTAATTGTACTGCGACGTTCTTTTTTAAAAATAAAATATGACCCAAGAAGAAAGCGAACGAATGTCACGGTTGAAAAAAATATTTCACAATAATTGGTTGATAATGTACGCGTAGCCACACCCAATAGAATATCTTTGTATAATGATATACGCATTTCTCCCAATCTGCCTTATTTTCAATAAATTGCATTATAAATTATTTATCTTTTGTATAGAATTTTAAGTACAGCTTAATCAATAGATCATTGAAAAAAGTTAAATAAATAGAATAGGTATAAAAAAACAATGCAACAAACAATCATCGCTGAAAGAAGAACAATCCTATTACAGCTCTCTGATTGGACATGATATGGCGGTATTTATAAATTCCACCAATGACACGTCTGTTTTTGTTCCGTCTACTATTTTCTTTATATCACCTCTATAAGTGGCGTGGGCTATAGGAATTTTGTATTGGAGCTAAGAATATATGAAGACAAGGTAAGAGTATATTTATTTCTCAATTACGACAATGTCATCACATTTTTGGATTATTATTGATCGATTTTGGCCAAAATTTATTGTATTCCAAAGTATTCCTATCCAGTGTTTTGTAATAATGTTATTTCAAAGCGATTCTTTCTTTATCATTAGGCAAATGGCTGCCATAACGACATATCTATAATGTACTTATTATACTCTACTGTCAACTCACAAAGAAATTTTCTTATTTCGGGAAATTAAGTTATCATGGTAAACTTTCATTCATATAAGAGTTTATAGAAGTGGTTTTAAAATGCAAATATATTGTTATCTGGAAGTTTGAGTGCATATTCCAAAAATTGGAGGGAAATGCTTGTTGTTTACAAAAATATTTACATTTTATTAGGTTATGTGTTATAAGATGAAAAATGTTCATACTTATCGTGGATTCATTTGGTACACAAAGTGAATGTTGAATTTTCCTGCGTTTTGTTTATAATATAGGGATGGTTTTTTAAACTATTTTTTTAATTTCTTTCATCTATTGTCTCACACCAATCCGTGGCGCTTAGTACATACTTCGGTATGATGCAAAACGTCTGTACCCTAATGTCCCTAATAGTGCTTGTGTCGGCGCGTATCGTTTATATACCTATGCATAATATTTTATTTATATACACTATTATGCACAATATTATTATGCACTGTTGTATATTTATTTTGTGATAATATGGCAAAAGTTAAAAATATGTCCGAAGAAGCATACAGGGACACATTTCAAAGAGCACAGGATAAATCATTTTCAGCATATAAAATTCGGATTTTCACATAAATATTTATATTTTTTTGCTGATAAGGTTAAAAAAATTAGGTTACAAGAGCACGTTACATTATGTAGCGAAAAATCTTATATTCAAAAAATCGAACCCGTTAAGTTTTTTTCATATTATATCGGAATTTTGGACTCGAATGTTGATTCTAGATGTTGTATAGCGCCCTTGCAGTGATATTATCACAATATGGACTATATTATAAATAATTGTCATAATATATTATATTTATTACTAATAACGTAAACAATATGGCAATACAGATCTTTGCATAGAAGTATTGTATTTGTTTACAATATGCGTCTGCATGTCTACATTATTTTATTGTTTGTCTCTCCAAATTCCAGAAATGTTGTATGTACTATTTTTTAAATAACTAGATAGTGATTAGTATGACGGGAATTCGGGGCACAAATAATAGTTTTATATTATTACAATTTTATGTAAATGTTCCTTGTTCTTTATTGTACTTTTGTAAAAAAAATACATGGGTAGGTATCAAAAATAAACAAAGATGAAGACTTGTTTAAATTTCATCATTTGTGCGACAAGGTTCTGCAAATGATGTACCTTTCTATTTCGAATGCTAATTGTTATGAATCTTCCATAAAGAAAAAATGGAGTTATACCTGCTGTGAAAAAACACGACATTATCAGGAATTGGCCTAGGAATCTCATGTACCTACTACATGCAGTACTTATCAAATTGAATATTTCGTCACTTTTAATTCTTATCACAAATGGGGTAACCAGTGAATTAATTGCTCGCGAACCGTCCTTTCATTTTTATCTATTGAAAATCTTCAATTGAAATTTAGATATTTAGGGTTGGTGGTATATAGGTATCTCATTGCTGTCTTATGTGATCACTTCCTCTTATAGGAATTTTCTATGTGCGAGCAATTTTTTCGTTCGAATCGTTGAAATGAAAACGTGAAATGTGATGTTTTAAGAATAGCTGCTTTTTATAGTACACGCAAAACTTTCAGAAAAAGGAGGCTTTTTTCCGAGGATTCCATGATTTAGATTGTTTTAAGATCGATACATACCTTATTTATCTCAAGTTCCAGGCGTTGACTTAACGTCCCATTAATTAATTAATTAGATTTTTTATTTGGTAGAAAAACTCGGAGCCGTCAGTAAGTACAGAAATAGTCTATCCATTGTAGGTACATAGATTTAAGTATTATTATCTATATGTTCTGTGCAGGTTATTTTTTTTTAAATTATACTGTAGTAGATAGGCACATTATAAGTACACCTGCTTTAACCGGCTGTTACCCCCAGTATAACTTTCATTGTATTCAAACTAAAAAAAATACCTCTATAGCAACTTAGCAAAAGCAGATAGATAAATAAATTAATATGATAAAGATTTGAGTTCGTTCGTGAATACATATACCCATTGGCATTTTGAGGTATATATTCTCTATTGACTCCTTTATTATGGGGTGTTCACATTTGGTGAATATCGCCAGGCGAATTTCAAAATATATCGCCAGGCGAAAAAACAAAATTCGCCGGACATCCATTGATCGTCACACCTGTTCACACAGTCCACCGATATAGAAACGATCTGTCAGATGCGCTTTGATTTTGACACTGTTTTCAAAATGGCGGACGTCGAGATGGAGATCGCGAAGTGTTTATTTTTAGTCGAAAATGTTATAGTAGAGGTTAAAAGGCGCCTTTTAATCAAGGAAACAAACCAACAATAAAGATAACAACTGTCACGAAGCGGGAAACATTATAAAATTTATAGGTTATAAAGTTTTTACCATAGATACGAACGCCGCGCACATCTGCACATGCGCAAATCGTTCAATCGGCCGAAAAAGTTGGAAGGTGGTCAACTCGAGACGATATCGTTTCTACTGGTTTTTTATCGTTTCAGACTAGCTGTCATTTTGTTCACACGGTTCAAATGGCGATATTCGCCAAAGTGAGAACACCGTCTTAGACAAAAGAGATATATTTCTGGGTAATAAAGTCATTATGTACCTTCTTTTTGATAGTACGATACGGTTTTAGTTGTAAAATTCTTTAACTTCGGTATCGAAGGGGATTAGGTATCTTTTTGTCTGTTGTGTTAAAATGACGATGTTTTAATTTTCTCTCAGACGAGTATATTAAATTAAGATGCTCGCTTTAGTATGTATGTAATTATGATCTTAGGCTTTCAAGGATCGGCGTAGAAAAGTTTACTTTCAGGCAGAGTGACCATGATCTCGAAGGTACTTTGTATCACAACGTTTCGCTCTCACTCAGCCCGAATGAAACTTTTCTACTTTGCTTGATTTTGCTATACTGTTTTATGTGTGACTATTTCTTGAGCGAAGTGGAATTTAAAGCTATTTTTTATTTTATTTAACGCCTTTGTGACTACAATAGCACTGGACTATTCTCAAAACGCCGGTTTTGTGTAGAAAGAATCAAAGAAGTATTAAGTAATATCGTTAATAGTTTTAGCCTTTTTTTCTCCTGACTATGTACCTTTTTTGTTGAAGTTGCCATGATGGTATAGATAAATATATAATAATAAAAAAATAGGTGCCTGACAACATTTCACCAAAATGTTAAATATTATTTTTAACAAACTATTATACTAAGTACCTATACCTTTATAATCTTAACGACAAGTTCTCCTTTGCAATTTGATTACGTACCTATTATTATTGTGTTGGATGATTTATTCGGCGCCGTTTAATGGAGCATCCATCTCAAGGGCGCGGGAAACTATGTTGGAAGAGCGAAGTCTTCAGCTTGCTCCTGAACGTTGTATCTATATTCATATTGTATCGTTGTTAACGTATGTAATGTCGTCGTCTTTTTGTTAAATCCGTCAATTTATAAACAATTTTACGAGTCATTTTGTAAAACGCCTTTCGTAATTTTATGATACATCCACCTTTTGTAAATGGACGGATTCTTCAAAATGACTACAACATAATTTGGGTAGGTAATAATAAAAGCACTAAAAGTTGTTATGTTTTTCCCTAAGTAGCAGTATTACGTAAATACTTGCTAGGAAATTATATCCGTCTGTCAAGTTAAATGCTTGGTTACGTAATTATTATTTTGATGTAAGAAAAAAGCCATTCTGGTGCCGACACTTATGTATACATGCAAAATTTGGACGTGGTTGAAGAATGAAAAAATGTAGAATAAATGTTGTGGAGATTCCATCCCTGAGAAGAATGGTTTGTAAAACGTTGCGTTATAGAATGAGGAACGGGGAAATTAGAAGAATGAGCGAAAGCAAGAGGAGGATGGAATGGAAGTAAATAAGTTGTGTGTACCTACATAGGTTTAGACACTTGGACCGAATGGATTATGAAAGGTTGACGAAGGTGCGTTTACCTGAAAGAAGGGGTATGGGAAAACGTGGTAATGCTTATAAACGGCCGCGTGTATTGTAAGAGAAATCGGCGTATATGTATGAGAAATTGGATGAAGGTGGAGGAAGCGAAAGGATAGATCAATATGGCTTTCTGTTATTTTTGCCTACTGCATCTATAGGAGTCCTAGGACGCGGCGTGAGGGTATAGGTGTAGAATTATTATTGTTTTGCCCCGAATATTATTTCCCTCTATAAATGATTACTTGGGAAAAATTACCCTCTGTTGGGTGGAACATCCACAAAAAAATAAAAAAAAATATTACTACTGCACAATGGGGATAAAGTAAGTGATACGCTATTGTTTTATGTAAATTATATGAAATATGTTTAAACCCTCAAAGCACGAGCACTGCTCAATTTTGAGGGTCAAATATGTAATAAATGTGTTTTTTTAGTAATAAGGTGTGTATGTAATATTATTAATTTGTAAATTTTATTTAAATAAAAATATTTGAATTTGATTTTGAATTTGATACATGTTCTTGGTTTCAAAATCATGCACTGAATCGATCAATCAGCACACCTAATAATTTATTTTATATCATCCCTTGGGAGTCCCGACGTCCTCAGTAAAGAATATATCTCCAACCTACAAGCCCACTGTTAAAAGCAGGTAGTATTTATGAAATGTAACGAATAAGAATGTTAACATCTTTCATTCAGGGATGATGTGTGTCATTCGTCCCGAATATCTTAATTTTAATCCGCGCCAAGAGAACAGCTTGGATGTACATACATGCTTTTGATCTGCTGGCTACTTTCGTGGGAGATGCCGCGATGGTATAGATAGATACAGATAACCATAGTAAATTTCTTAAATGTTTCAATCAATATATTCTTGTTTTTTTTTATTATGATGGTATAATACGTTCCTTGTTTTGTTATGGTCCTACTGGTTAAAAAAGAGAGAAAACATCGTTTTTTTTCTGAAAAATATTCCTTTGGTCGTTTTTTGATAAAGATCAAATTGCAGTAACCCATAATCGCTTCAGCGGATGATGCCTTGAAAAACATAATGACGTTTCGAAAGAATCTCAGAGAATTGATAACGTTCAAGTTCTTTGATATGAATGGCTCTGCTCCACAAGGTTGTAGATTACTCTCTCTGTAAGGTTGTTAGTGAGTACCTATACTATGCTTTTCATTGTATTCGAACTCTTGACAAAATGAAATTCAAGGTTTCACCAAAAAACTAGTATTGTTGTTACAAAATTTCAGATGTAGGGCTTTCACTTCTTGCACATATCAAGATATGGAGGTTTTCGCGATTGTGGAAGGTCGTCTGAAACTGATTGTTTATTTATAGTAATATTTGTGCCGATTTTTTTAGTTAATTGAATTTTTCCCAAAGAATTAGAATTTTTCTTCGTCTTATCTAAATTTACGTGCATCAAAGTACCAGTTATCTATTTATTTAAATGGTTACATAAAGTCTACAGGTATGTCAAGGTACATAGATATTTTCGTCTTTATACTAACTCTATAGACCATTAAAGGATGACGTCACAGAAAAATGTTTGGAGGACAACAACGGAACAAAAACAAAACAAACAAAAAGGTGGAACGCCTAAAGAAACCTAATTATCAAAAAAACTGTCAGTGTCGTTTTTGTTATTATTTTGTCGTCTGACTTTCTTTTTTTTTCTCTTATCGCATAACATCCTACAAGGATAATTTGCGCAATCTGACTATTTGCCCTCCAAGCAAAAGCAAATCCATTGACAAGACCACGTGACCTTTAATGGTCTATTGTGTATTTTTTATCAATCTACATAATTCTCTTAAGTGGAGTAGCCAGCGGACTGATTAAGTTCATGTGTTGTAGTAGGTACATGGTGTTCTTATCGTTACATAAAAAGTAAATGGTCGGGCAACAAGTCTTTATATAACTGAATAAAATAATCATAAAAAATAATGGTTGTAATTTTACAGAATACTCGAAAACAGTAAAAAAAAGTGTGAGTTATGTTGAATTACGTAGCTGTAGAATATATGCATTTTTACATTTTTATTTATTAATCTGTGGTCCCACGCCAACATTGTATTATACACAAGTGAGGCTGCCAGCGAAATTCACCACATAATAATTATAATAATGTTTTTACCAATATTTCCGAGTTAGTTGGAAGATATCGCAATGTAACGATAACTCGTCCTCTGTGCGTTGAATTGTATAATTGATAAATTTTATTATACCTTGTAATGATTGATGTTATAGCCAATGTACAGTAAAGAATAAATTTAAATAAATATTAACTTTGTCAATTATAAAATTTATCTATATGTTCATAATTTTACAAATTTAATGATATACGACTTGCACTTTTCTAGATAATTTCGTTTCGCTTGGAAGCGGTTTGTTGTATGCAAAGCATAGGAGGGGGTAGTCTCTCTCTATTATTATTATTACTATTACAGTTTTGCTTTGAACCCCATGAATTTTCGTTCGTTCTTCTCCACCCACCGTATGCCCTCCCAAGTAGATAGGTAAATATATACATATACTGCGTATAGATGTGCATGTATCTATGTGAGAGGTATATAGATAGCATATAGCCTCCTCTCTCTATATATAGATATATATATATACTAGCACATAATATAATATTACATGTTATATATATCTACGTTAATACGTGTTGTAGGTATGTATATATAAACATGCAGGCTGGAGCCGTGAGGGGCAGCAAAGGGAAAGCAATAATATAATAACTGTCGATGTTTCACGGAGGAACCACCTGTGAAAAGTTGTCTCTGTTACTGTGATTTATTGAATCATATTTTTTTAAGGAGATTGTAGATTTTTTGCGTGGCCCTTAACTGTATCAGTATACAACATTAGTATATACCAATTGGCTTATTTGTCATAAAATGACTAATTATATCGGATATATCTTTTTAAAAAACAAAACAAAACAAAACAAACAACAAATATATATTATTATCTCTTGTGTAAAAGGATTTTAGAACTACTACTAACCCATCACAGCATACATATTCCATAAGCTAGCAGACCAGCTACATGCAATAAACATGCAAGCTTTTCAGAAAACAAATCTTTTTCATTTAGTATGTATGTATTTAAGTTATATCTAATTTTGGATGTCTTGTAATAATCTGTAATGTCAAAGTAAAATGTCGTAAAACAATTTGATTTTGCAGGGTATTGCGTCAATGCAATTGATGAAAATACAAAAAAAAAATACCAGTGATTTCTGAGTGTGTGCATAGATGCTACTTTATCGGGTAGATACGGGTTGTAGGAAAGCTACATAGTAAAGTAGGTGTGTATGTATGTAAAGTTCCCACTCCTACCTATACAATACCTAGTAGCTTGTACCTATATAATATAGGTGTATATATGTACATAGTACGCTATGCTATATGTTATATGGTGTTCGTATTCCTCTGCCTCTCCGACTCCGACCAGTTTTGTATCACACGAGTTCATCGCACCTTCCACACAACCTCTCTGACTCTGCCGTACATGAGAGTTTAATTCAGAAACAATATTGCTCTCTTCTCTCTCTCTTTAAACTACAATTAGGTATCTGCTGGTATCATCTAATCTATCCTCTGCCACTGAGATAATAATAACGCCACAATCCTAATTCACTCAATTAACACAAATCAGAAATCTGTCGCTCAATAGAAATGTCTACCACCCTGATTGTCAATTATTTAAATATTGTTGTCATAATCTACCTACCTATCTATCTACGGTATATTATATTTTATTATAATTACAAATTATTTTCGACTACTTTTGTTTGGTGCAGGGGTTGACATGCGAATATTTGAAACAATTGATATATGTTTTTTTATTAATTGCCAACCTCCATTTTCGACCTATGCTTACTATGTGTAAGGGAAAAAAGTCTGTCAGAAAAAAGTCTGCTGTCTGACTATACATTTGAAAAATTACAGTATATGACGATGCTGTAGAGATACTAATTTAATGCTTTTTTTACTAATTCAATTATACTACCTTTTAACGTATTTTATAAGAATATTTCTTCTCACCAATGTTGTAGACAATGTATAATTTACATGAATAGTAACATTGGTACAGATTATTTAAATTTAAGGCAATTAAGAAAGGTGGTAATATTTTTGGAACAGAGAGAACTACCCCAATTGTGGGATATGACCTGATAGTAAGAAGAATAGTAAATATGACAATCAGTTATTATTTTTATTCTAGAGAGATTAGAATGTCTATTCCATGATTTTGCAAAAGGATGCATGAATCAAAATTGATGTAAAAAACGTAGGTATCTATGAAAACTAGAAAACATAAAATAATTGTTTTTTCTGACACATTCACGTCGTTTAATTCATTCATCTAATATACCTTTATAGTTTCATAATATTTTTAGATATAAAACTTCGGAAGATTTGCTGATAAATGTACGACAATTTACAAAAACAAGGTCAGTTTGACTCAGTTTTTCTTCTTATAAATATTTACGAGTGTGTGTTACCCTGTTTTAGTAAATATAAATATTGATGTGAATATCTCATATTCCTAGTATAGTTACACGACATTGTTATTTTATTCAATGTTTACATAAAATAAGAAAACTGGTGTTATTTTTTTCTCCATTTCATTCATTGATTCATTATTATTATCAACAGGTCCCAATTATCAATGTTACGAACTTTTTTCTTTATTCATGAATAAAGTAGAAGGTGTACAAAAGAAACGAAATGATTGAAAAGAACAAAAAGTCGACCAGGCGCGTTACTGGATAGGCGATCATTTTTGCTACATCCGCGTATTTTTATTGTGTCGTTAAATTTTTGCGATTTGACCATTCGCAAGGACTTCTCGATAGTCTCAGTACAGTAAAAATTTCTTGTATGAAAAATATGGCGTATATTACCAATTTGATCATGGTTATTGTAGTTCTAGTGAAAATATTCGGTGTGAGTTGTTTTTGTCATTAATATACATTTCTATCATATTTAGTATACAAATGAAGTCTTGATTTTTCTCAAGAATTGCAATTAGTATTTTTCATCTTTTATTTTTACTTAAAACACATTCAATAATATGGAATAAGGTTAAAATATCGTTTACAAATGTGTATAAATAAATTCAAAAATAACGAGAATCTTTGGTTACAGCAATATTTAAAAAACAATCGATTCTATTTTATTATTCAGTTCTATCATATAAATTAGAATAATATATATTTTTTAAATTTTTCCTTCGTTCACTTAAATTTTCCTTCGTTCTAATCAATTATGGTTGATTGTTTTTGCGCAACATGCTTTTAGGACTTATAATTTAACGATGAGATGTGACATTCATCGTTAATTACTTATTTGTATGACACTGAGACGTCGACTTGTATATATTATATTGATTCGATGCAGTTGTTTACTGGTTTCTCTCGCCGAAGATTTCGATGTATTTTGAGTATCCGCAATTATAACGATGTATTATCTTTTTAAAATACCTGTATGATTTCGTATTGTTGTGTCGAGTTTGATAGGAAAATCTATTGGGAAAATGTGCATGTTGAATTTAGATAACTCAGATACTTCAATTATATACTGTAATATTTTATGGACGCCTTAAACTTGCCAAAGAATTGGAACATAATATGTTAGTAAATAAAAATGCAAAATAATTTTAAATTCATTATACTAAATAAATAAATTAGTTATATATATATTTGCACAAGCAACGTTGTATCTTCGGCAAAGCAGTCATACTATCGATTTCTCGTACAAGACGTGCCCAAATACTGCTACCGCTACTGAGCTTAGTAGGGTACAGTATGTACCTGTACCTATACATAGTATCTAAGTGTGATACGTCCCGTGTAATGTGTGTCGCATTATTATAGAATAGTATTGGGAATTATTATCACAGACCTAGATTAAGTTTTAAGTACACTGTACAAGTTCATTTTATATCGTATGCTTTTATTCTGAAGATCTTCTTATCAAGATAAAGGCAAACTAAAACAGTTTATGAAAGTTCGATACAAAACACTCAAGTTCAACGTAGCTCAAGCTTGGTGTGGGAGGAAGAAAGGGAGAGAAGAGAGCGAGAGAGGCGAGGAGCGAATCGTTCTCCTATTGACCAGCCACGAAGAGATCGGAAGGCTTCGGGCCCGTTCGGCTCTCCCCGCCCTCACTACCACTACCTCCAGGCGCCATCTCCTCCGCACCGCGTCCACCGACTCACCAAGTGCAACGTTGCCGCTCCTTCGCATAGTATAGCGTTCTGGCGCGAGACATTCTGTTTCTGTGTACTGCTCTACTGTTTACCAAGAGACGTGGAGTTGAGTTTTTTTTATATTATCAAAAGTGTTGATAGAATATAATGGTATTGTATATTTTCGCGCGTGTATGCCGGAGATGACCGCGAGTGTATTGTTTTTGTGTGTTGAATCATTGTTATTATTGTATTGTTGTATCAAAAGTGACGGTTAATTATTTAGATTAGTGTGAGGCGAACACGTTAACCTCTACGTGAGATGGTCACCGGTGCATACACATAGAAGTAAAGTTATAGTGGTGTGTGATCAGCACCATGTCTGAGGCTGGTAGAGGCGCTTGGCAAGGAAGGGAAGAAGCCTCGTGGTGGTCCGGAGAAAACCAGCAACAACAGCAATCGCAACAACCTCAGCAACAACAAGAAGATCCCGCGAGGTCGGCAGCGAACGCCGCGCACCAGATCTTTGGCTACAAGATGGCCGCCTCGCCTGGCGGAACTTACGACTACCGGCTGGGCATGGGGGCCCTGCGCGGCAACCCCGGGGACTCTCCACACTGGTGGTATAATGCTGGGGTCGACCTTCAACAGCAGCCGCAGTCTTCATCACCTTCACCCACGGTACGACTATCTTTATGTAATCTAATCTCCACTTCACCTCATGTTTACTCACGATATTTCTACACTATATTTCGTTATTGCAACTCGCTAGCCCGCCAAAAAATATCCACGTAATTGTAAGTAGGTAATATGTCGATAGTTTCTCAATATTTCATTAAACATATTTCCTAGCTTGTGTGTAGTAAACAGTTTCGTGCTATGCATTCTTTGCCAGCCACACACTATTCTTTTTTACCATATATATTCTATTGCACAATACAAATTGATCAATTGTTTTATAGTGCAATAATGCACATATAAGTCAAGTTTTGAGTTTACCTACTGCGCGCAGGTATTATACAACTTTTGAAAGGTTGGCTTATTCAAGGATAAAAAGTATTTACTTACCTCTGAACACTCAATACTAAATCCATTCTCTTTTTAAAATTTATCAAAAGTATCTAGTCAAAGAAATTAATAATTTACTAATGTTTTATCAGTTTCAGTAAGTATTGATATACTGTAGTTATATTTAGTTGTATATTCAATAAATATAACTTTACTTCCCAATTCATATCAGCAATGTTTGTAACTATATTACAAATATTTTGATTTGTAAACATAAAACGGCATTATTGTGTGGAATGTATACAAAATATCATAACCACTTGTTTCGTAATCATCATATAGATAATAATAAACAAATGATATTAGATAATATATATTATATACCAACATATATCCACAATAAATTGGTGTTTATGTTTGATGCGATCAAGACTCTTGTATAAAAACGAAACACACAAAATCCTTTCCGCGCTTCGACCACGTGGAATCTTAAAACAAAGGAAATGGTGTTTTTGTCCGTCACTGTATTAGTAACTTGGTGCTGGTTGTACAGTACACACACAGGCCTGTGTCTATATATAAACACGCACACAAACATGTACAACGCGATGCTATATACATACAGTATACAGTAGGTATATTGTACGTGTACATAGTGACTATCTATCTATCTACTCGCTCGCTGTATGGTACTGAGTGTTCATGCCCAGGGCCCAAATCTCTGTTAGCCATGTTATTTTTTAATAAAACATATTATTAAAATGTTTAGCAATAAGTACCGTTTAGAAGTACAATATCGAATTATATATCTAACTCATACCAAATTTAATTAAAAGTTAACACTATGTATTGTATGTATACAGTTTAAGCTTTTAAGATGAAATAATTCAAATAATGCATACCATCAACTCATCTATTTAAATTAACAACATCAAAATTATATCACATAAAATAACTGATTCATAAAAATGTACCAGAGAAAACTGAGAAAACTTTTTGATGCATAATGCCTCAATGATTTAAAAAAAGTCAACCATCTAACGATTTTAACACTACATTAACAGAATTTAATTCAAGTTTCATATAATTTTTATTTATTTAATTACTACAGGCACTAACATATAATAACTACATAGGATAAGTGCAGGAAAGGTACACCTCTCAAAGGTCAAGTATCATCCCATAAGAAAAAATATCTTCTTTTTTGTTTAAAATATTTAGGGATGAGAGAATTTGCAGTCAAACGTAATATCGAAGATTTTCTATATTGCATGTATGTTGGCTAAAGTAATCCGTATTTATTATTTCATACCTTGTTCACTATAAAACTTCTAGTACCTACTTGGGTACTTGTTTCAGAAATTATGAATGATTGATGATGTGGTGGGTTGGTAGGCGAATTGATTACTTCAATTATAACGACTTCGAACTCCGCGGGTAATTAGCCGATAAGAATAAAAATGATGCATGTTTTAAGAGTGACATGCTATCTAGGTAAATGCCTTATTGGGTCCTACTGTTAATTTTAATCTGGTTTCAAATTCGGCTGGTTTGTTTAAAAGCCAAGTTGAAAAAAGAGATGTAGGGGAGAGTCCCTATGAAACGGACGTCCCATGATGCGGACAGAAGCTGGTATTCGCTCCTGTTGGAACTACCATGATGTTAGATGTTTATTAAAGATGCTTACTAACACATTATACCACGGAAGTTTGACAGTTCTGGTTATGCATTTGACCTTGATACACAAGTTTGATTTTTTCATAGGACAAAAGTAAATTTTTATCACACAGTTCCAAGTTCATTAAACTTTAATATTTTTATTAATTCAATTCTTGTTTTAAAATTCAGATAACTCATTATCTTAAGTAAATAAAAAAGTTGAAATAGTTTTAATAGTATGTGGATTTATAAAATTTCACGTCTTTATTTAAAATTTCATAGAGTCCCATGAAGCGGACACCAAAAGTACAATGAAACGGACGTCCGATTCATATTAAAGAAAAGAAAAACGAATCTTCAATATCCAGAGCATCGGAAGGAAGCAGCACATGTCCTGGTAGTCGTAAATCATATGTGGCCAGTGAAAAAGATTGGTTGAAGTGCAAGGTATTCCAGATATGGGCACATGAAACATGAGATGTAAAAAAAACACTGAACATGTTGTAAAAAAAAATTTTCACGTTATAACATTTTATTTTAATTTCTGCTGTCTTCTGTACCAGAAACCGGAATAATAAAATAATAATATAATTTCAATAAAATCGTAAACAGTCATTTCATTACTATGTTCGCTCCATGAGACCCTATGTCCGTTTCATGGTAATCGTTCCATGAAACGGACATTTTTAATATAGAATTTTACATGTAAAAGTATCTAAAAGATTTTTCAATATTTTTTCTTTAGTGCATAACAGATGTGCAAACTTCTTTTCTTTCTTCTTCTTATCTTTCGTGAACAACTAAATGCAACCGAGATATAAGACTTTCCTCAAAAATGTCCGTTTCATAGGGACTTTCCCCTACCTATGTATTTATTTAAAATAAAACAGGTATTTTCGAGCCGAATTCTGGAAAACTTTCGAATGCAGAAGTGCATTCTTAACCGTAAAGAAATATTTTTGATTGAATTTGTTGAAAATGGAGATTCTTATTGTAGGGCCTATATGTTCCATTTCCATTACATGATAATTTGTTATAAAGTGATTAATTAATATATTTTGTATAGAGCTATACATCATCTTAGTGTACATGGTACATGCATACTAGGAACGTAGTTTATAGAAAAGGGAACAATAATATTATATGAGATATGAAAGACGCCTTGACCAAAAAGTGATTTCTTCAATGTGAGGTGTAAATTTTATCATTCAAGTAAAGTAGCACGTAATTGAAATACATTTATATGTATGGTTATGATCCGAATGATGGTGTTTTTTTTTTTAATTTACATCAGTAAACCAAATCCATCGTTTATATCAAAAAGTCTATTACATTGATGCACGTGCTTTTTAATATTGGGATAGGTAATGTACATTACGTATACATTCAGGTGATGTGCTGTACATAGTTGAATAGAGAATAATGGGAAATAACGTTTAAATGAATAACCATTATATTATACATGCATACACAACGAGTGTTATGATATTGATAGTACAGCATGTTATGTATATATTCTGTATATACGGATGTGATAATAATATGACACACGCCTACTACACTGCTTACTACGCTGTTATGGAATATATTACACATAATATGTGTACAAATTAAGCATTTATTATTAAGATTATTATATTATTATAATTACAACACTATTTAAAGAGACCTAAATTTTTAATATTTAACAGTACATATTATAATTTATATTGATACAACGTGTCTTATGAAAAGCCATACAAGTAATGTGCAGTGTCATTGTGTACAAATAAAACTTATTCGACAACGAATAAAGTCTTTATACTCATGTCAGCAGACCCTTCTAAGCAAAAAAAATAGTGACAAGAAACGAGACGAATCTAAAAAACAAACGTTTATCGAATATATAACTAGCCGTCATGTTTGTGAGAATCATTACAACGTAAGGCTTTTCCAGTTTATTAATCACTACTAGCATAGTTGGTATTCTTTATTAAAAAATATTATGATGGAGTAAACTTTAACCAAATTATCCAACAGATCCTAGAGAAAATTGCATTATTCTTTAGTGTATATTAGTAACAAATTGATCATACATATATTTAGGTGTTTTTGCAAAAAAAAGCACTCCCACCCAAACCACAATATCTGAGAGACTCGACAAACTAATCACGGAATTTGCTAAACATTCTGTTGATAAAAAAACTTCGAGGAGTTAAATTACTTCATCAATATGACGTGTTTATGAAAGTGGTGTTTTCGGGGTAATTGAAAATTTATAATTTTAAAATGCTATAAAATAGGAATTAAGTAACGTATCGAAAAAACAATAGCGGATATGTATTTCTTATGATTTTGAATAATTATAAAATAATGTGCCAGTTCCCTATTGTATATTGTATTGTAAGATTTTAAAGACGTAAGTACAGTATTATGTTGAGATCTGAATATCTGACTCCTTGATTTTGATAAGTAAAATGCGTGGTTTGTTATTACGTGGAAATCGTGCAGTAATTAAATTTAAGAAAACAATGTCTAGATTGTGTAACATACATTTCTATAAACCGAATGAGTAGAAAATCATTTATCTATATTACTTGTATTATCACTCAAATACCAAACGCTCTGCAGACCAGATATCAAAAAATAATGTCAATAAAAATGTTACGTTTCGATTTATAGTGGACTTTTGAACCTTCTTTAATATATTATTACTGGCATAGTTGCTGTGTTCATATATTATTATAATGTGATATCTAGATCTAGGAACATATTTCATAATTCACTTGTATCTCATGTATTCTACCTTAAAACAGTCGAAGTTTGAAAGGAAAACTGAAATTCATTATTTGTGTAAGGAATGCCATATGTTTTTATCGAATCCATTATTTGTTTTCATTGTGTCCACTTTTAGATTGGACAAATTCTAAAGCTGGTTACTGCAAATAATTTGTTTATAGTTTAGAAGAAATCTGATATTTCGTAATTATCCTAAGAATAATATCATGCGATTAAATTCAGACAAACCGCAACGATTTATACTGTTAAACAATGTCGTGCAAAAAGTCAACGATGTTTACGTTCCTAATTTATCAAATTTTTAGAATACTGTGTTAAGAAGTGATGGGAGAGAGTGATTGATAACCTAATGTCTTTTCTCAATATTAAATAAATGAATATCTAAATAGTCTGTACATAAAAATAATTTACTATGTAAACATTGATAAATTTAAACCTCGATAACGTTGTGCGGTGTGCCACCTGCAATACTCGCGTTGTTAATTAGCGTAATTTAATACGTACAAAAAACGTATTAGGCGCATTATTTTATTTTCTATTTACCTCCGCGCTTTTCTAATGTTATTTATTGCATTTTTAGAATGGTTTATTGTTATTATTTCATATCAAATAATATTGTAACCTACATAATATAATTTAATATTCCACATTTTGTTACTATTATGTTTGTCGAATCTGTCACCTGTTTGATTGTCGCTCTTATCATTTTTATGAATGAAATAGTATTGATATTCTTTGTACCTAGTAATATTATTGTTGTGTTATGTCATTATATTATTATTGTAGATATTTGGGATCAAAACGAATGTTGACTGAGTGGTATGTACAATTTTATTGTATAGTGGTACCACTACCGTGTATTATACAGTTGTATTCTATTTGAATGTAAGTATACATGTATATATATATATATATATATATATATCTACATTCTGTATATTATGTTATGAATCGTTTTCGTTATTATTATTACGTTATTGCGTAAATTTCGCGACCGAATGACGTCACATCACGTTGATGCTGTGTTGTGTATTTTACTAAGTGTAACGTAAAACATAATGTTGGTAGGTACTATTTGGTATTATATTTTCATTTGGTGAAACTGTAACCCGATGGTTATTCTGTTATCTTCATGTGTCGTGTATATGTAATATGTATTATAGATAATTATTAGATATATTCGTTGCGTTTTATTCAATTTCTTTGACAATAATTACAAAGAAGGATTGTAAGAAGGGAATATTTACTAATACCTAATAATAAAAATAATTTTAAAATATTGTGAATTGTCCCCTTCGCCTTGAACGGTACAAATATTGGTACAAATGGTCTAAATGGTCTTTAATGTGACTTTATTCCTGAAATCGTCGTGTATAATATTGTGAACTTAATAAATTTAGCCCGAATGTATTATTTTTAAGCAAAAACGAGAGCATTGTATGTGATGAAGACATCGTTTATGATCACAGCTGGATTCCTAAATGTAAATAAAGTTTCATTTTGAAATTGATCAAATTGTTTCTATTTATCTTGTCAGATATCTATGCCGTTTGTTGATTGCAGATTTCACATGTCTTTAAATGTGATCCTGATCTCAATTTTTTCTATTCCATCTTCTATGCTCTCACGGACGCATTTTGATTATTTTAAATGTATTTAACTGTAAAGTGAAGTACTATATTATGTACAAAGATGTACAAGATTTTCAGAGTAGTAGGTATTAGTTTCATACAATGTCTTATAACTTATGAGAGAAATTAATAAGATTATTACTATTGCGAGCATGTCCCACTGATCTACCAGGCAAAATTCGTTTCTTTATGTTCTGTTCTGCTATCGGGATTACTCCCGCATTTTGTGTTTCTCATCAGAATTTTGTATTCAGCTCCGAGTTACGGGAGCAATAAATGAGCTGACTGTGCAACCGTGAAAATGGTTTACGTTGTTTCAATCACTACTTGCGTTAATGATCCGAGTCTATTTTTATGGAAAATTTAAATTTTTCGTGAAATATTTATTCGCTTAATTTCCTTTATTTAAACAATACATATTTATAGTTCTAATGTTTCACGAGTGCGATATATCACCATTGTCACTTAAATATTTGAAATCTACCTAAATTATAAATATTCGATAATTTTTCAGCGTAGGTATACTTTGGATTAATTGGGTGCGTGTTAGTTACAAATACACGCAGAGTTTACGAATACACCAGCCGCATGTAACTAACATGCGAGCCGTCCTCTCCATGTCAACAAAGAGAAGATATTCAGAATGGGTTGCAAACCTCATCTGAATTTGAGATGTGTAACGGCTTTATTTTTTTCGAACGCCTGACTTTTAGAGGACACTCGAAAACTTACGGAAAAGAGTGGGAGACCAATTCTTTGCCGGGTGCTCCATGGAACATAAGTAAAATTGAAGGTAATTCAATTATAGTTGAACTCGGAATTGGTTTTGGACATGGTCTGTTCTAGTATCGTGTGCCCTTGTTCCCCCTGCATATCTAAGGGAGGATTCAGAGGGTGGCTTCGCGGGCATATCGTCTCCACAAGCCTCCGCCCTCGATGCCTCCACGCTCCGTGTCATGTTAGGTTTCGTTCGGTAGGCGGGGTGCTTATTCATTGGGGTGGATACTATTTTGGGAATATATTGCGGGATTTGCCAAATTTATGTCTCAATAAATACGATTAATTCTCCAAAATCACAATATTTGGGAATTTTGAACTATTTTCTATATGCATTCGTTGTTTTTACCGATGCTCTGAAATTGTGTAAAATGTTTAACAACAGATATCTAAAAAAATCAATTCACCTTAGTAAAAGGAAAGCGTCTTTATTGGAAGGGTGGGAATAAATCATAATTTTATAAATATAAAAATAATATTTATTTTATTTACATACGTATGTTGTACAATTGTTAAAAAATATCAATGAAAAATAAGAGAATTATGTAGTTGTGTAACTAAATTTTATATAAGGGACACATAGAACATAATATCTGTGTTCTAAGGCTAAGGCATTCAGAATTAACATCATGTCTACCAGACTACCAGTTGCGTTATGTGAATAAATAAAACAATGGTTTTTGCATGCAACATTTCATGTACATGTGAAAGGTGCAATGGCGAGATTTTACCTGGAGATACTTTTTCAATCAAATTGTATTGTCGTTGGTGAGTACCTACTTAATATGTATGTAACGGTAATTATTTATCGATGAATTGTTGCAACTTTTTAGTATGAATGTTTAATATGTGTGTCGGACGTGTAACCGACGTGTGCGTAATGAAATACATTATTATAAATCGCGTGATATTCTAGTAAATTGTTTTTGATTCATAATGCTCGGTAAATTCATAATTGAATATATTTGCCTTAATTCATAATTGAATATATTCAATGATGTCATCTCCCCAACACCTACTGAGATTACTGTCTGACTTTCATAAAAATTCTAGTAGGTATGCAATATTGACCCCAAATATAACCAAAATAGTAGTTGTATATTTAAATTGAGAATGTTTTTATTTTTTGTTGCCTCTTTTCTTTTACTTATTGCCTATTGTCATATTTTTTTTTACTAAATATGTAAAATCGGTTCTTAACTGAGAACACTGTCGGAGGCACCGTCATGGTTTTTAAGTTTAACTCACAATTTAATCTGGTAGTACAATAAATCGGTATTCAATCAAATATTTTAGGATTCTTAAATTACGGTTGTACTGAAAAATTAATCTGAATTTGATTCAAATCTTAATAGTCTCTATAAAATGTGAATAATGTTCTAGTTTACTAAATACCGAAGGTAATTTGACAATTTACCATTTTTTAGTATTCAGGAATTTTATTATTCAGGAGGAATATCAAGTGACTCAAGATTAATGCCTTCTTAGTATAGAGTTGATATTGAAAACCGGTGAATGACCAAAATAAATCTGAACGGTAAAAAGTACTTGACTAGAATGTGTTTGGTTTTGCCTGCTTTTTTATGCTATTGATCTGTTAATCCATGTTTCAGTTTTAATTAATTAGAAAAAAATAAAGGTAATATTATCGCCGTTGATGTGTTGACCGCACTTGTGTAGGTGAATGTGGAGATCCCCTGTGACCGTTTGTGTGGAAGGGGTCGTGGGGCGTTGCGCCTCAACTCGTTCCTAGGTCGATGTGTGCCTCGCTGGGGGTTGTGGAGAGCCTTGCCGCTTGCCGCGTTGAGAGGGGATCGTGGAGGGAAATTTTCCTACGGCGTGTGCGCTTTTAATTAAACTACTCATTTCTAACAAGTCTTCTCTCGCTCTTGGTTCTTGTTGATTAATGTCTCGCATGTAACGACTAACGACTTATTTATTCTGATATTGCTTATTTTTATTCTTCAAACTTTTAGTATGAATATATTAATATACATAGAGGTAGATACACCAATCAATACGATCATGAGGTCACACCTATGCCGTCAATTCCGAGAGGCAATCGCCAATCGGTAAACGAACCTAAGGTATATTCTGCAGGTTGCGCTGGTAACTTCAAAGCCATGGCGTGGATGTTTTTTTTAAAAACCAAATTGTACTGCATACAGTGTACCTACCATTTTCTATCAACAAAAGTCAAAAGTGAATCTTCGATCGAAAATATGCTGAGTCCAATATTGGGATAATTTCTCCAAGCCAATATAGCACCATGATAATCACCCAACATGCTTGGATTTATATATAAATAATAAAATTTACATGAATTACAATGAAATCTATTTTTATTAAAAAAAAAGACTGGTTGTGTCATACTGCACCATCCTTTATGAATACGTTAATATTTTGTTGGTGCAGTATATTAGTGAGTTTTGTTGAGTAGCATTAATTTTTATTATTGACTATTGATGGATTGCGATGTATTTATGTACATATTATAAGTAGGTAAATAGGTATTATGTTGAATTTCGGATAAATGGAAGTCCCCAGACTTCTGCGGTATCCGGGTGGACGGTGGGTCCTTCAATGTTGGAGCGAATATTATTTCTGGAAATTATGAAGCCATGTATTACAAGGCGATCAGTCAGACACCATAGGTAGGATTGAACAAGTATGTAATAATAAGTATAAATAGATAGGTAGGTATATTATTTTGAATTAACATTATAATTCTACTGGGACCATTGCAGTTTTCGGCTTATGTGATCCAAGTTGGACCTTAATGGGATAAATTTATCCAAATAAGTGTTAATTTCTCTTCAAGATCTGTTAGCAGTATGATTTTTGTTGTAAGTCTGTTTTATTTTGTTTATTGTGAATTATTTTGAATATTGATTTTTCTTTTGATTTTTGAACAAATAGAAGCAATAATTATTACACTTTTATTTGCGGGTTCAAGGTAAACGAGTTTATAGTCATCATACCTTGGTACTGCTGGTATTTGGACCATGGGAGGTGAAAGCTTCAATGTGGCAGAGGCATTAAAAAGCGGGTCGGAAACTATAATAATACTGGACAATATAATATTGTATGTACTTTTCATTACTTACTCCAGCAGAGTATTGACACAATAGGTACAACAACAAAAAATAAATTGAAGCGCCATTTCGTTACTTTTTGTTTCAAGGGTGGCTTTATTTATAATTAATGCTTTTCATGTTTAATTGCATTTCATGTGTACATTTCCTCAAATAATATAAAAAAAATAACCTACTTTTTGCATTTTAACCTATACAGAACAAAGTTTTCATTTTGTGACCTAATTATTATAGTGATCGTAATTTATGTTATATTACTCATTTATCGTTTGAAAATCATTAATGTGAAACATAACGTAAAAGTTTTATAATGCTCAGCTGTCTACTCTCCATGTATGTAAGTAGGTATATCTTAATGGTAGATTAACGTGATTCCAGCCCAAGAGCTAATTCATTAATTACGTTTGGAATATTTTATTAATTTGGAATATTTTTCCATCATCGACTCTCCTTCCGTTTTAGATAGTTTGACTTCAACAGACATTAATTTGTCGGTAGTAAATCTGTCTAATATATATAATATCATTTCGAATTTGATGAAGCACAAATTCGATAAATTTGGTTGATTTTAATAACTGATACCTAAATATATTATGTCAATACTGTCCATGTATTTCGACTGTTATATGATGTCGATAATAATAAGACAATTTTTTATAACTTTTTTATAACTAACAAGATATCTTCTGACGAACAATACCATAATCGACGAAAGTCATTGAAACATATTTTTTGGACATTTACAATGTTAACAAATATGTTTATTGATTGTAATTCCCTTAAGTACTCGATGTGTAAATCTTTTATCTCGCTATTTGGAACCTTTTGAATTGATGGATTTGGCTTATTTCTTAATTTGAGGCATGCTATTTATTTTAGACACACCTACGCTAATTTAAGATTTTGCGATCTTTGACCTCTATGATGATGTTAATCTCAATGTTACCCAAATTATCTATGCAACCTTGTTGGAAATACTTTCTTGCTTTTCATTGTTTTGGTACTCTTAATTACAGATAAGTATTGTTTAATCTGAACTGTGAATAAGCGATGCAGGTATTTAATAAATATATTTCTTTATCGATAATGACTAGCTATATTGGTTGTAAAACTTGATATTTTACTGTTCTATCAGGTATGTAGGTATGCCTGTTTAGTTGTTTAGTATTAAATCATGGACAACGTAATAAATTACATTCAGTGTAACAGGAAACTGACATGATAGTTTGACTTAATAAATTATTATTTTTTTAAATACATACTTTCTTAACTGTCGGTTACTGTGTTATTTAAGTAATATAATAATATTGTTATGTACTCGTACGTAATCCACCGACGCAAAAACAATAAACACAAAATATAAATTACATCGGTGCATTTGTAGGTATGACTTATCGTAAATTATTACGAGCCCTCAGGCAGTCAGGCGGGCCGCGTATAGCAACACGAAATGCGGCAACAGAGAAATTGAAACGGTGAATTTTTATGTCTTCTGAAGCAGTCACTGCGCATATTGGAGAGAGAGCATTGCCTATCCATATAGAGTTCGTTGGTAGCCTGGAGGTAAAGTCTCGGCCTCATGCACAGGAGGTGCGCGGTTCCATCTTAAGTGCCGGCAAGCTCCCCTTTCACGACACAAGCTTTTAGTGTACCGTGAATGGCGTATTAAGTTGCATTTGAGTTTATAACTTATATCCAGATTCATCTCTAGTAAAATTCTCTATACCATCATGCCATATTTCGTTAGTAGCCAGTCAATAGACTCAATGCATGTATTAATGTTATTAATAATTTACTTTCTGACATACAAAAAAAAAACAATCTAGGTTGATAGCAAATTTTATTTCGGAGTTTCAAATGGTTTTTTTAACTAATTTCTTTTGGTTACAATTTAATTAATATTTATTCATTTATGCATTGAGCGGTTATTAAAGCTTTTGACTTATAAATGAATATTAATACCAATGAATAACTTATTCTTTTGTTATAATAAATACATACATATGTAATTCCGTAAATGAAGGATCTGTTTCTCCATTCCCATGTGATTGTTTTGTCTTATGTTTGGGGGTGGCCAGTACATGCAAATAGATGCAAGAATGCATAATTTCTGTCAGTTATTATATTATTGCTAAATAATGCTTTCAATGAATGAGCACATTTTGTAAATGTAACATAAGAAGTATTTATTTAAATTGCAACTAAATGTATGTTCTAAAAATGAACAATATTATACCTACTTCTTTTAGCTCAATTTTCGTGTTAAATGACGGCATATTGGCATTGTAGTGAAACCTGGGATTTTTTAGTTGAAACTAGATTAGGTACTTCACATATAATTTTTTTTGTGAGTGGAAACCAGGTTACTACACCTATTATTAAATACAGTAAAACTTGAAACAGTTTTTTTTTATTTCCATAAATAATATGGAGTTTAGAAAATAAACGTCAACTCTATCAACTGGATTTTTTATATTTCTTGATGAAGACATGCTTTAAACTTTAGGTTTCAGAGGCATGTAACAAGGCAATTATTTTTCAATTCAACCAGGGTGTACACTCTTCGTCACAGATTTTTGTTTATAAATATAAGAAAAAATGCAAAATATTTTGGATGTCTGACAAAAGCAGTTCCAGAATTATGGGCCGTCAACCTTTTGTGTAAAATGATTTTCGTATATTGGTTTGTGTGAGACATTACCTTTGTTATTTCTTTATTTATTGAATAAGTAACTTGAAACTTCTCATTTCATGTTAATAACTCATTATGAAATCAGAACATTGTTATAAAGTGAATTATATTTTTTCATCTTAGTTAAAACTAGCCACAACCTTGACAAAATATTTATTCTAAAGCTGTGACATGTACTAGGTACATAGTAAATTCTTTGTACCTAAAATTTCTAGCAATATATACTAGGCTTTCATATATTTCTGAAAAGAGCACGTAATAAATCTACTAGTAAAATAATATTAGCGGGGTTTTGAGTTATAAGGATTTTATTAACATTTTCTTATATATTCTATGCATAATATATATTTTTATATATTATTATTCATTGTCTTAAAAAAAAGTCACCACACTCACACCTTTGCAGTCTTCAACTTTGCAGTGAGTAATGTTCATAAAATATAACATTCAAAAAACAAAACGTTATTCACACTATGACTAAAGCGAACCAAACATTGAAATAAAAATATATATAAAAAAAACAACTCAAACAACAAATAAAACATACTTCATGTAAAGAAAATATTACAGACATTACAGTGCATAATTTCTATTCTGATAATGCAATACTATTGGCTGACAAAACTATCCATTAGAATGCTCCAGACTCAGAAAGCATAGTGAGTGTATACGACCGCTTCAAATACATTACACCATCTAAAATTCATACAATATAGTTATACAGTTTATCATCTACAATCACATGCCACAGCTTGTAAACAAATATTTTTCAAGGTCAAGGTTAATTATAAGCAAGTATTTTTTTGACATAACATGATCTCAAGGATGCCAAATTGTGTGTTTATTATCCCAGCAAAAAGGTGTGACTTCGACTATCTTCTGAAGGTCTCTGTTTCCTTCTTGTCCAAGACTTAGAGGCAGCTTGTTCTGGCGCATCTGGGACCCGTGATACTATACACTCTCATCTCCAAAGCCTGTCTTGCGAGCATAATGCGTCTGCTTTTTGCTTCTTCATACTGAGCAAAGCATGAGTCGTCTTTCATTATTTGTTAATATTTTTTCTGTTTTATTTTCTTCTATGCAATGTTAATATCTTGCGTCATATTGATTATATATCCCACAGTGTGACAGATTTGCTTTCAGTGCAAATTAGAGTTAGTGTTATAGTTGTATGTTATACTGATTATTGCTGATTTGTTGATTTGTTTTGAATACATGTAATCTTATATCATGCATTGAATTCTCACAGGATTGTGTTTTGATTGAGTGTTGTGTTTTTATTTTGCAGGGTCAACAACAAAATAATCACAGTCAAAGCAGTGCACAGCAATTACAACAGTTACAGACAGCGGCACAGCAACAGCTACAGAGTGCCAGTCAGCAACAACACAGTCTACAGTCACAGTCACAGCAGATACAATCACAGCAACACTTACAGCAACTACAGCAACAACAATTACAACAGGCACAGTTCCATCAACAATTCCAACAAGGTCAACTGCAGAATCACTTGTTCAAAGGCAGGATGCCCCGAGGTAAAGCTGACATAAAGCCCCGTGGTAGGATGACGGCGTATGCATTCTTCGTCCAGACATGTCGCGAAGAGCATAAGAAGAAACACCCTGATGAGAATGTGGTGTTCGCTGCATTCTCCAAGAAGTGTGCGGAAAGGTGGAAGGTAAGCCTGTATTTTTGTAACAAAACTTTTGTATTCTTACAGTTTGTGGGTCATTTCGCATGTCTGTTTGGAATTGCTATAAGATGTCTAGAAAATATATTCTCTAAAACTTGCACTTTAGGCTCAAGTACTCTAGACATGTTACCATAATATGTTTCTGCATTTGGTTCCCAGTACCCATGGGAATACTAAAAAATAAATATTCTCTGTCACTAAAATTTAGTCAGTTCTAAATGATGTGTGTTTCTGAGATGATCGCGAAAGTCTTCATGGAATTACCCCAGTTAATCAGTTGCAAGCCTACAAATAATAGAAGTTTTTACTTGATTATCTTTGAATTGTTGATTGAGTTATGAATTAAATCACTGAGAATGTAATTCAAGTTTTTATGCTCACACCATAAGTTGTTTTTCCTACCTTTTTTGACGTTTTAATTAACAAACATAGGTTTTGATAACTTTTAAATCAAATAAGTAAGAATTTTTGACATTATCGGGAATCGGGTGTAAATACAAAGATGATAACTAACTAATTTAGTATGGTTCAATTTTAATTATTGTTGTTATTTTCCAGACCATGAATGACAAGGAAAAGCAGAGGTTCCATGAGATGGCCGACCGTGACAAGAAGAGATACGAGGAGGAGATGCAGAACTATATCCCTCCTAAGGGAGAGAAGATAGGCAGAGGGAGAAAGAGGAAACAGATCAAGGATCCAAATGCCCCCAAGAGATCACTGTGAGTCTTATGGTCCTCAATCTTATTCACCAATTTATGTCTTTATACAATTTTTATAATTCACAGACTGGATAGAATGAGGTCAATGATTAGTAAATCTGAATTTTCCAATTTTTTTTATAGTCTAAATCTATGTACGAATTCTGATCATTTGTGACATTTGTAGCTTTGTTTTATTTTGAGAATCGTTATGTTTTTTATTTGTTTGATAAGTCCTTTGACAAATTCATTACAGAAAATTGAGAAAAAGAATGAATGCCAAACAGAAATTAACTACTTGCCACCGTCTAATGAAACGAAAATATAATACTGATAATGCATGCACAAGGTATGACCATTTATTAATCTGTAGAAAGGGCTTACCATTGGTTTGGTATAATTATAAGATGAGGAATTCTTATACAGTGGAAGTACACCTACTCGTATATACATTTATATTTATATCTTTTTATCTGTCTATATCATCAAAACATCTAGCTAATGGGGTAGCCAATGTACTATCTGCATGTTATAAATATGCAAATCGTCTTCTCTGTGCCAATAAAAAAATAAGACATTCGTGATAGGTACCATACCTTGTCACTGAATTAAAGATGTTGCCCTATTTGTGGTTATGTTCTGTAAAAGGCAGGTATTTTGAAAACATCGCATACAAGAAAAATATTGTTATACATATTATTTATTCATTATTTATTTCTACAGCTCCGCTTTCTTCTGGTTCTGCAATGATGAGAGGGCAAAAGTAAAGGCTATCAACCCCGAATATGGTGTCGGGGACATCGCCAAGGAATTGGGCAGAAGGTGGGCAGACTGTGACCCTGAGTCCAAAGCCAAGTACGAGGCTTTGTCTGAGAAAGACAAGGCGCGGTATGACAGGGTATGTTGATATACTTATTTAGATTTTTTATTATAACCTCGCTTCATATGTCAAGTGAGATAGGCACATTGATTTCTCTCCTTCAACACAAGCCTATTCTTGAGAATTTGATCAACATAATCAAACCACATGATTGTCGGATGCACTTTCTCACACCCCTTCTTTCAGATAAGCATATCCTTTTTTCATCCTGTAATCATTCACATTTCTCAGAATTTATATTGGCCAGATCTAGTTTTAGTGAACTCTTCAGGAAAAATATTGAATGAACAGATTAGTTATTTAGATAAAATACATGAACACATACACACATGTTTCTGTTGGCATGAATACAATGTGATAATATTCCATTTGTGTAATGTGTATGTTTTACAAATTTCCCATTACAAAGAAGCAGACCATAGCATTGTCATTATGATTTAAAAATATTTTTTCAGGGATGTATATCAAGGATATATATCCGTACCTAAGAGCCATTTAGTCTCAAGTACAAAAATGCGATTCTCGTATTCAATTGTTTAATCGAAAAAATCTCAACATTTTACTAGTAATAAGCTGTATATAGTACATATATACAGCTTATTACATACCCCCTTAGCATTTTTGTACTTAATACTCACGACTGTTGTGTTATTTCTGCTTTTTTTGTAAAAAGGCTCTCAGGCACAGATATTCACTTTTTTAATTAAAGAATTAGTTAATTATGTACTACAACCACTACAACACAGTTTTAGTATAACACTCGTCAATGACGCATCTGAGCGTTGAAACTGGTAGTGTTTTTAAAAAATTAAAGTGGTTGTAGTACATAATTAACTAATTCTTTAATTAAAAATGTTTCGTGATTACCACATAGTAAGTGCCAACAAAATCAAACAAACAGATATTCACATTTATTTATTTATTCAAAACCAGTTACACACTTCAGACAACAAATACAAATAAATACAAACCATTATAATCACATTACAATTTAAAAGTGTATACAAATGAACTATTTGATATATTTCACTAGCCCATAAAGTTGTCATTTATTATACAAAAGAAAAATAAATAATAATAATAAATATATTAGAGAAAGTAACTGTGAAATAAACAATAATCATTATTAATCAGTTTGAAACTGGATCAACACACAAATCAAAAAGAAGACTAGACACTCTTCTTGTTTAGAATATTTACTATTTTTTTATTGTTTAACTGGATTTGGATGCAGATGACAAAACCAATCAGAAATCTTGATTGGAGAACCTGTCTTGGTTTTGTCATCTGCATCCAAATCTGGTTAAACAATAAAAATTAGTAAACATTCTGAACATTTGTTGCTGACTGGTCGAACTAGCAACCGATAAAGGATTGAACTTAATCGTTCCGGCGCCATTTCGACATGAGATTGCGATTTATTTGAGATCTGAAATATGAGATCCCAAAAAGATGGTTGCTTTGCATAAAGCGTCTCTCCATTGGTGGACCTTACATTGTGACAATGTGAAAGGTGGAATTGGTGAATGTTGTCCAAGCCAGCCTAGAGCTAATTCGTAAGCGTTGGGACGTCTATCTCATTTCTTCCAATTAGAGTTTGCACAATGTTGCATTGCGTAGACATGGTTCTCCAATCGAGTTTTCTGATTGGTTAAGTCTTCTTGTTGACTAAGATTACACAAATCAACAAGAAAACGTATTGTGAATTACTTAGTGTTATTACACTATGTAATAGTGTTAAAAAATTTAAATTTTATTGACATGTGTCTTTATATAAGACAAACTGTTTTTAACTTTGTGATTTTTTGTTTTTTAGTGATCCTCTGCATTTCTTCCTAATTATCGTATTCATTTTTTCTCCCTCCCTCCTCACTGTTCCTTATCATCACGACATTCAGTCCGATAAACTTTGTTCTTTACACTGTTCGCATATTGTTATCCAATATCTTTAGATAGCCTTAGGTAGCTTTTGTTTTTATGATATGAAAGTATTTTTTAAATCAAATCTATCATATTTTTGCTTCACTCTTAAATCTTATGTTTTTATATTTTTATTTTATTATGTGTGACAACCAAATGGGCCACAATATAAATAAATGGAATAATATGTGGACACTTATAAATTAGACATTAATTACACTGTTTGTGATTGTATAATTGTACTAAATATATTGGTAATGTTCTGTGGGCTTGAATAAAACAATAAATATAATATAAATCCTAAGGAGTTTGGAAAGAGGATTCAAGAGTTAGTAATGACTTCTCAATGTTTGTGATAGTGTTTTGTGTTTTTTGTTTTCAATAGTGTTGCTGTTCTGTGATTCTTTGCTCTGGTGTCTTATATTTTACTATAATATCAAATAATTTAAATTTATGAATTGTTTTACCAGATTTGTAATACTGCACGCCTCTGACACCAGCAACCTTAGTTGCTGTTTTGAGGTATTGTTTATAATTGAATAAAAATTGAAATTGAATAAAATTGAATAAATTGAATTGAATATGATAAAATGCCTCGCGGACCAATAAAATAAGTTCTCTAGATGTTTTTCTTTGATATTTTATTGAAAGTAATGTGATTTGGTTACAGGAGATGACTGCATACAAGAAGCGGCCCAAACCTGAGATGCAGATGATGCACCACGAGCCTCCTCCAGAGGAGGATGATGGGGAGGATGCGGATGGAGGAGAGGAGTATGCGTAAAGGACAGTGACTAGACAGAGAGAGTAGAGTAGACCAGCCACCATCAGATAGAGTGCACCCTTCCTTGGCCACTAAACCAAATCATTATCCCGCGTGGTTAACTTAGAATAACATTGTGTACCTGCTCCTTGTTTGTTATACGTATTATATCTCACTTATAACACACTCTCTTTTACGTTTATGTGATCAAAATTATTCTATTATATTACATATATATATCTATATATTACTTACTGGATATTATTACTTACATAATATGTTGTTATATATGTGCGAGGTGACCATTGTGCAGTGACTGTATTATTACCCGTACACCACCCATATAGAGACACACCATGTGCTATAAATATGTTTTATCAAACGATACATAGGGCCAACCACTGAAGCAGTCAGCAAGCAGGTGTACTTAGAGTTTGTTTGTTTGGAACATTACTAGTGAGTGCGGGGGTGTTGTGTAGTAGGTAGTGCATAATTAGCTGATTAATCTTTGATGTATGATATGATATGATACAATATATGATTACGTAGAGAGGGGCTTCCCATTTTACAAGTCATTACTTTGGTGTAAACTCGGCCGCTGAACAGAATGACGAAAGCAAACACACAGACACATTCACAGACAGGGGAAGACTGATGTAAGTGCTATTACTTCACATATTATATATTAAAGCAATTATTCTATGTGAATGAATGATTACTCAGTTATGTTATTATACACATTAGACAATATATATGTTATATATAAATATTATAATTAATTAGTATTGTTTTGTTATTAATAATAATATGTCTGGTGCCCCCCTTCTTCACATAAATTTTAACAGTGTGTATGTTGGTGGAGTGATTGAATATTGTAATACATAATATATTATACATAAATAATAACATAAATGTATTATTATTATTACTATTATTATAACCCGTTGTAAATATATAAAGTAAAATATTATTTTATATTGAACCCCCTCCCCCAAAATATTTAAATACATATAGTGCTATCATTACAAGTGTTTGCTGCATTGGGCATGTTGCACTATCTAATATATAATTTTATAATTACATAGGCTACTACATTTAGTAAATTTACTACTACCGGCCAATTGTAGCAAGGTAACTCAGGCTCTCATGGAAACTTGTGTTATCTTGTTGTTATTGGCTCTAAGGAGAGGAACCAAGTTGTGTTTACAGGGCAACAGAGATTTGTCTGTAGATATGGCACAATTCTCCTCCTAAAATGAGATTATTTTGACATATAAAATTAAATATGTAGTAATTGACCATCCTAATTTTCTGACATTCTATTTATTAGACAACTATTCATGTTTCTCAAGATAAATCATTCTTTGTTCTTCTCGAATAACTTTTGACATAACATGATATTTATAGTTTCTTCTTGGTATATTCAGTGATGATTTGTATTATAATTTTACTTATTGCTCCTTGCATAGATTTGCGCAACAAATTTATGAGGCTAAACAAATTGAAAGTATTGTAAATTGTGTGATACTTATAGCTGATAATAATGTAATGAATCTAGTTTGTATCATTAACGGGCTGTTTCACCACCTCTGGATAAAGTGCCGGATAGCCAATCCAACACAAATCTAACGGATAAAACGAAAAATGCGTTTCACGACTCCCTGACAGCGCTATCCTATAGATAAAGGTCTAGATAAGTTATCCGGCGGATAAGTCTTAGATAGTGTTTAACTGTCAAAATTTGTTTACATGTGCGTTGCCTAGATATATTCCTACCTACGTGCATACATTCATTCAACAAACGCATGAAATTACAACGTTGCCACTGCTATCTGGCGGATAACAATCCGTAAGAAATCTGTAGGTGGTGAAACGCTCGCTTCAGTTTATCTTGTAGATAAATTTATCCTAAGGATAGTTATCTAGAACTTTATCCAGAGGTGGTGAAACAGTCCATCAACCACGCTACCTACAAATTACATTTCAACTAGATGAAAACAACATTAGGTTAACTTTCGTTAGAGATTATGCATTTACACAAATTCTGAATTTTTAAATTAAACCGTGATTCTTTACTAAATATTTTTCTGTACACATTTTACAAATTTCAATAAATTTGTTTTGATTTGCTATTATGTAATATCAATAATAATTTTAGTGCCATAAATGCATTTGGTTTTTACCATCTGAAATAATTCCAAAGATTTTTATAATATGATACCTTCAGTTTGTTCCAGTGTATTGATAATATCACTCAAATCTATTGTCAGTTGTTTTAAAATCATTTATTTTTTTATGTGATTATATTCCTACGAGATGATTAATGAGAACTTTTGGTGATACCAAAAGCGTCCTATGTTATGTGCAATTCAGTAAACAGTTATTATAGATTTACGGGTCTCTGTTCACTCCAATCATAACTCTCTGTATCTGTGAATGTTTATTTTAATGTTTCAGTTTTGTGCAGTAGTTGATTTCAATGTTGTCTGCTGTGTTGTTGACTCTGTGATGGTTCATGTAGGAATTCTTTAGAAATCCTATCCGTGTTAAACTTTAATTTAATTCTTATATTTTGCATGATAATTTAGTATCAGTTATTCATAGCGGCTTCAGTGTACATCAAGTTATTTTTTGCTACTTCTTTATATGAGAGAAATGTTCCCATGTTTGTGACTAATACTAACAACTTTTGATAATTACAATTTACAGCTCTTATAAGATTTAATTACTTAATGAAATTCTCATTTTAACAAAGGAAGTTCAATTGCCTAATGGTGATATTTTCCAACCCATACAAATAATCTTAGAATTAAATAATACCACTCTGATATTTATGTGAAGTCTAAATTTCTAAATGCGTTTAATTTCTACAGTGCAAATATCACAACATGGTGATAGATATCTCATTTTGATTGCTTATACATATGGTTTGTCTAGGTAATATACATAAACATAATTAATATATATGTATACATATAATAAATGAACATAAATCTGCCCATTTTGATTAAGATGTAAAATATTCAATGTAAATATTGTTAATATGATAACAACATTGTTCCAATAATAATTTGTTGCTGCGCCTTCTCAACGTCTTAATAATAATAATACATTGTATTTTAATCTCATACCTAGAAGATAAATAGATATATAATATAAAATATGTATGTAATTCTAGGATAATATACCTAAATTAATGCAACAAATTCTATTCCCGAATATTCAAACTAAACCAAAACATACTTCAATTGGACATTGTAGAGTTAATGCACAATGATCCATTTCTGAACCTACATTTGTATCAAGGATAGGACAGATTAATAGTTTTTTATTATGTTGTTATTTTCACTTCAACGATAAAAATTACACAAATTAAAATGATGACAAAAAATTTAGTAATTCGGTCATAAATTAACAATATTTTGGCACAAGGTAATATTTGAACCTTTTTTGAACTGTTTTGAAGTTATTTGCAAATTCTCCAATAATGAATAGAGATCTGCTAGTTGTAATGACTTAATAAAAGAAACAAATTATAAAACATGACACAATGATCAATAAGGTATTGATTTAATAAATCTATATTTTATTACATTCTAAACAATTATATATACATACTATCTATGGGAAATCCAATGTTGGATAATGTGAATTCAATACGGATTCAATATTATCCTAATTATTAGTATATTTTGTTTTAATTTTAATATATTATAGTAATGTGTACAACTTAAAAAGCTTTTTTGTTGAAAATTTGTGTATGTGAATAATAATAGTGTTTCAGTAATGTTGTAAAACTGTTGACTCCATCCACTCAGTTCAAATTGGTTTCGAGACATTGTTTCTGCACTTGGCATGGGAGGTCATCCAGTGCAGCTTTAAATTGTGGTGGACCCTTAGGTTTATTACATTATTATGTGTAGATTCCCAATATTTGATTTGTCACAATGTTATTATCGGTTGAAACAGACCCACTAATACTACATATTGTTCAGTTTCCTCCTCTTAATAATGTTTTACGTCTATTGTTGCACTGTTAATGTTAAAGTAATATTAAATTATTTTTTAGTCTCGTAATGTAATGCATATTATTATAATTATTATTATACATATAATACTATATTTTGTGTAAATTTCACTCAGAAATTTAAATTTTTTCGATATATTAAACAATATTGATCCATCTCTGGAGAATATTATGTCAAAAAGACATTTGCTATATATATCTAGGAAAACATTATGCAATGTTTAATTTTTATTATAAATTAAAATAAAATTTGAAAACGTCCCAGTGTTTTTTTTTATTATTCATTTCAATACCTTTCTCAGTATCTCCTTACTTCCCTTTCTCCTCTATTTGATGTAAACTGCATTTGGTAGCTGATTTTGAAACAGACTGTTCAATTTATCTTATACAGGAATAAACTATTGCAAATGTACATCAAGTTATTTCACTCTTTGCATAATTTAAATTTTTGGTATAATGTCAACATTTCTGCAGAGAAAGATGTCCCTATGGAGATAATACTGACAAGTTTCTGGGTGAATGAGGCCTAAACCTAAACATATACATTTTAGTCAAGATTGCATTCTATGACATGAAAGAAACAGAAATAATGGAAGTAAGTGTAATACTGTATTGCAAAGGTGAAGCGCGATTACCTTACCTTGGTCCGATGGGCTATATTTTTTACAGAAAAGTTCTCATGCTCCTGACAACGACTGCTAGTCTGAGAAATATTTTAATGGAAATCTTCAAATTAATTTGTAAACAACAGTGATTAAGATTCCTTTAGATTAAAAAAAAGGATTTTATATTCATATCTGATGTAAATCTGGCAACAGTGTAATTGTGTGACAATACTCAATAGAATTATTTTGCTGCCATTATTTATTCATATTTGCCCTTTATGAAGTGTAAAAAAAATAAATAAACTTAAAACTTACCCTGGGGGATGTATCTTGGTTATTTATAAGTTCTCATAGAAATGATCTATTGGAAGAAATTGTTGCTTGGTGACAATGCAGCCATTGAATGCATATAAATCAATGAAAAGCAGAAGTGAAATATTTACCAATGTAATATAGTAAATAATCGGGGTTGAGTAGGTATTTTTTTGGTTTATTCATCAAATTAAAAGTAATTATTGTTATTAAGATCTGTTTTATTGTCACAGTTTACTGACATTGAAGATATAGTTTTGTTCAATGACCATAAGACATTTAGCTATATTATACCTAGTATACTTTTTCACAAATCACTCCTACCGGGTGGAATGCCTATGAATAATAATAATACTATACTTTTACACCATATCCCAGGACGGGTAGGCAGAGAGAACGGAATGCCACACAGATCTATCATTAAAAACTTCTTTTGTTTTGTTTGTCTGTTTGTTTCCTCCACATTCTTCTAGTTTCTCATACATGCATGCCGATTTCTCTTACTCAACAAGCGGCCTTCCTTTAGAATTGGATCCACATGGTTTATTTAAACTTTTGAAAATTAACCACCTTATTAATAAAATAAACATGAATCAAATCAAGTTAATCAAGCTATGTGATTGCTTTTGCAATTGGATTCATGTTTGAAGATATGGTCACAGTTTATTTATTTTTACTGTTTTGAAGCTAAAAATATGATAGCAGAGGTATATACTTTCAAAAAATATATATTTATTTCCAACGGCCTTCTTTCATAAACAGTTTTGATTTTATAGCTATATTCCATAAATAACAAATATTGATATGAAGCGATTTCCATTGCTCCTAGGTTCTCCTCGTGAGTTAAAATACATTTTTTCAGAAGCCATTTAACAATCTCCATATCAGCACTATTGCAATATTATTGATGTTTCGCTTTGCTGCTTTCTTGTTGATTATATTATACATACTCCCACTACTAGCACATCCCACATGTGGGGTAGTCTGTTGTTGATAGTAAAATATAATACCTACTCGTTTGTTAACCGTTTTCGGACCCTGCATTATGTCTGGAATAAGTTTATTATTTTTTTCCTTTTTGTTTATATGCAACGGTGTTTTCCTTGCGGTGTTTGTTGTAGATGTACCAGCATTATTTTAATTATTATTTATTATTATGACGCGGAGAGAAAAGTTGAACATTTATGAATTTCACAGTAAAAAATCTTTCAAAATTTTGTCCTGATTTTCATAAAAATTAATTTATTTTGAGATCCTATGAGTAATTAAATTAAAGCAAGTGTTTCTTTCTACTTACTTTAAACTATTGATCACGGAGAGATGTCTTTCGACTTATCAGTTTGATAAGTCAAAAGACGTCTTTCTCGTGATCAATAATTTATAAGGGATTGTACCCTCTCTTACCCGTGTATGTTTCAGGAATGGTAGTTCCTATGTCATCCACACTCATATCGCCAATATAATTATAATAGAAAAAATAACACTTAAATTGCTACTAAATTCATATGCAACGTATTTCAGATCATGTACAAATTATTCAACTTCAACATGTTTAATATAAAAGGAATAGTTCAACGTAGTGAAAAAAAATTGAGAACTGATTAAATAACAAAAGATTATCTACCTTATTCAGCATTATTTCGCAACAAATGACAATTCCTTGGTAAAATAATTTGATGAGAAGCTTCTTCTCATGCCTAAATAACACGAGTTATAATGCTCTAATTTCTTTTCTTTCTAAATTAAATATTATAATCTAATAATGATTCAAATTAACAAAATTTAAATACATTGTTTTTAATTTCAAGAGTTTTATAAAGTTAATATTTTTGGGTGTTATTACTTTTAAACTAGGTAGTTAAAAATTTCAAATTCAAAAATGTATGAATTAGTGAATAAAATTTGTTACAATTAATAATACCTACAATTGGAACTCACATAAAAGTCTCGCATTTTTATCAAATTTGTGACAGTTAAAACTGCTTTCAAAATTTTATAATAGTTAAATAAAAATAATAGGCGCCCTTGAGACGGTCTAGGGACTGTTAAACATCAAAATAAAATCATCCAGAATCATCATCATCATCATAATGACACAAACATATATTATTGTTTACTGTGAGGGTATCATTTCAAGGAATAGTTAACTTTAATGAAAATACAGTTGTCAAGTTGCAGTACACAATATTTATTTAATAAAAAAATAACAGTTTTCACGAGAAGGGTCTTAATAATGGAATGATATTCATAATTTATTCACCTCAAAGGCCCAAATCAAAATCAGACAGTATAAAATTTATATCTATCTTTTATAAAAATCACTTTTCAAAAATCTCTTTCATATCCCATAGATAATTATTTACCATTCCTAACAATATTTACTTAAGTCATAACAACACATTGATTGTTCATCTTAAGCAGCTTATCAAAATAATTTATTTATATATCATTTATTTCTCTGTATTTATTATAGTCACACACAGCGCTGGCTGATGCTTGTTTTATTGTAGTATGCAGTAGGGATTCACACTTACTAGGGCCCTGTGTCTTCACCAAAACTTTATCATACTCATAAGACCGATTAAAGTTTAGTGTTATATATTCATAAATCTGAAACATACTATTTATACAACATTGTT
The DNA here is from genome assembly GCA_947579605.1 of Athripsodes cinereus. NCBI lineage: Eukaryota > Metazoa > Arthropoda > Insecta > Trichoptera > Leptoceridae > Athripsodes > Athripsodes cinereus. The sequence continues at coordinate 22,106,941 of OX388310.1, forward strand.
ATTTTATTATACAACACGCTGACTGAGATCAAGTAACATACAATATATATTTATTTAATATATTTATCATACACATATTATTATTATACTCATGTTATATTACAGTACAGTACAGTACACTACAGGGATTATTAGACCAAACACTTGTGGGGGCGAGGGGATGTATCGGTAAATTGTGGTCATAGTTATAATAATGGATTGCTCAGACATACACTTGCTTCCCTCGCTGAGTCTAATTGCTATGACATACCAGAGGAAGGATCATCTCCATCAGATTTGAATACATCGTGATGGTTGTCAACTAGGAAACTGTTGAATCTCACAACTTCCTCTTCATTGGGTGTGTTACTTGGGACACTATTAGAGTTGGCAATTTCTTTCTCTGGTACGACAACCAAGTTGTCCTCTTCTCTGAAGTCTTCATGTATAACTATAGTTTTATAAGTAGGATCCTCCTCTTTGAGGAAGGCATCCATTTGGTAATTATGTTTAGGGTTGTCTGTAGCTTCCCTAGCGAGTCTTTGAAGAACAATGGCAAGATGTTTCCTGACATAGGCCTCCCTTGGAGCCAAGAGAGCAGCTCTGCGGAGGCACCGTGCTGCAGCTTTCAGCCTTCCTCTCTCCACTAGTACCACACAAAGGTTGTGTAGTCCCTGAACATTGTCAGGTTCCAGTTGAAGTATGCGACGGTAGCACTGCAAAACATAAATAAAGTGTGAAAAGATTTTTTGAATTGGTACATAGATGTAGAAGATAGCTTGTATGTTTATTACAAGCATCTAGTTTATTGTCTACCCCAGTTGATGAAAATACCGTGACGGTATAGTAGTTAATAGTACGCAGATGTAGACATTATATATTTATATACAGGGTGTCCACTTAGTCATCGATCAGCTGAAGCAGGATGATAAAATACCTCAAGCGAAACAACCCCCACATCTTTAACTGATGTTGCATAGTAAATCCATTTTTTTGTACTAAGATCACTATTACTTTAGCAAAAAATAAGTTAAAAGGATGATATTACTTTGTAGTCAGATAAACATTCTAGACAGTGGAATAAAGTTTAGGAACATACAAACTCAAATGTTTTGATTGAAAAGCTACATGAAACTGAAAAATCATAAAATGTAAAACTTTTTCGGGACCGAACGTATAGAATTTTTAATGTTTTTAGTATCTATCACAAAAACTTTTTATATTTTGTCAGCAATTCACGTGATATCCCCAAGACTTTTTGAAGCTTAAGAAAGTTAAAAAGTAATGTCCAAATTGATATATATTCTCCAGTACAAATTTGTAAGCTTTTCAAAGTAGGTTACAAATGATTTGACTTCAGGTTGAAATAAAACTACGTTTGCATGGATAAATATCAATTTTACAAGATTACTTTCATAAGCAATTTTTCAAAAGTCTTGGAGATATTGAAATAAAAATTATAAAGCTGACAGAATGAGAAAGTTTTGAGACAGATAATAAAAAAAATATTTTCTTCATTTTTCAAGATACTAGTATTCAGTCTCTGGAAAAGTTCCACATGTCATGATTTATCTGTTTCATGTAATTTTTAAATCAAAACATCTGAGTTTGTATGTTTCTAAATTTTATTTCACTGTCTAGAATGTATATCTGCTTACAGTTTAAAGGAAAAATACCCTTTTATCTTATCTTTTGCTAAAGTTAAAGTGATATACTTACACAAAGCATTCAAGTATTTGGAGGTGGTAGCACTACAACATATTTCGGAAACTCCTTACAAGTTGTAATAAAAAAATTAAGTAAAATTGCAACAATTCTTATAGGTAGGTATGGTTACTTTTAAAAAAACAATAGAAAGAAACAAAGTGAATACAAACATTTTCAGCTGCGTCCAAATCCTTGATGGAATTTATGTAGATATCTCCAAGTAAAATGAGACCTTTGACATGGTCCGGGTGACGGCGTACAAGATGGTTGAGGAAAGGAGCAGCCTCTAATGGTCTCCTTTGATCTGCTAGTAAAAGGGCAAGATTGAACAGCGCTGAGCGAAAATCGCTCTTGAGATGGACAGCTGAGCGGAACCATCTCTCTGCACCAATGGCATCTCCTTCATCCATACTCAGCATTCCCAGGTTGAAATGGACTCTCTCATTTGTTCCTGTAAACCATAACATTTGTTGTCCATTGAAAAAGGTATAAAAGTAGATAATTTGTGATAGATTTGGTTCTGGGAAATTCGAGAACTTGGAAACAGCAGCATGAATAGAAAGTGAGTTCAGATATATAAATGATATTTTGGTTATATCTACATACATTTGAGATAAACTTGTCTTATGAAAAATATATATTTAGTATTGTACTATTTTATAAAACTGTTTGTATCCAATGTACAGTAAAGAATGAACAAATAAATAATATTTTACTTTTACTGTACAAAATGCTGCAGATAGCTACTTACCATCTTTCTCAAGTAGTTTCAAGAGTCGTTCCCTAGCAACTTTCCTGAGTTCAACTCTTCCAAGCTCTTGAAGCAAAATAGCAGAATTTAACAGAGCCTGCTCATGGTCTGGATCAAATTCTAGAGCTTTGTCCAAGTATGCCAGGGCTTGTGATGCTTTTCCTTGTTCCAGAAATACTACTCCAAGCTGAAAATTGAGAAAATGTATTAATAATGCTCACGATAAAATTTATTTTGTTCTGTTTAATATAATAATAATAATTATACAAACATTTTATTGGATAGAAGTTCAAAGGAATTAATAAAACAGTTAATAAAATAAGTACTATTATAAAAACTAATTTTTAATATTGCCACTGATTACATATTAATATTTAATAAAAAGAACTTTTGAAAGAAATTTCACAGTAGATGATGCCTTTTGGCAAATGATGATGGAATTTGAATAAGAAACATTCTAGAATGTATTTTGTAAAATTATAGAAGATGCTCTCTTTATTTTTAAGGGAAGTTAGAGACAAATACCTTGAGGTGTTGGGAGGACTTTTATTATTTTACTTGTTTAGTAAATGGGTGATTATTATGCAAATAAAAAAAACGGTTATAAACACTTTTATACATACATTGTAGTAAATATCAGGATTGTTGCTGTCATATAGGAGAGCTCTTTCATACACTTCTTGAGCTTCCTTGGTCCGATTTAACTTTATAAGAATATCACCTCTGTTGATGTAGGCCTGTGTGTAGTCAGCTCTCATGCTGATGGCTTGACGATATAATAAATCAGCTTCCTCCAGTCTGGTTGTATTCTTTGAAATAAGATTTGCCAAGTTGAGGAAAACATTCAGATGATTTGGGGCAATTCTCGCTTGATAAGATTCTCCAGGTTTGGCTTTTGGAAGTAACGATTTGGCTTTAAGATAAGCTTCCTCAGCTTCTTTGAACATCTGTAGATGATTGTAAGTCCTTCCTACATTTATGTGTGCCCCCACATCATCTTGTTGAACGCTTACGGCTTTGTTGAAATATTGAAGTGCTTCTGCGTACTTCCCTTCAGCTTCTAAGGCGTGTCCTACATTGTTGAACAACTTTGCATTCCTTTGATTTACCTTTAGTCCTGACATAAAGATGGTGTATTCTGACTCCCAATCCCAGTTCCTCAAATAAGTCTTTGTGCCGTGGAATATAATTAGCAATGCAATGAAGGCACGTGCTATATTCTTGTTTCTCTTCTCTGAGAGTACTTGCCATCCATATGCAATCAACATACAGAATCCCATTGACGGCATGTACAGAACTCTCTCAGCAACAACAAATCCAACTGGGAAAAACAAGTTGGAGGCAGGAAGGAATGGTAGAATCATGAGAGCCAATCCCTAGAATAAAAAACATTATTCATACGGATTAAAGAATTTTTAGAAAATTTAGAATTAGATCTACTATCTGTAGAAATATTTAAAAGTGTAAAACATATTCTGTCCTTAACACCAAAGAGATGATTATTGATTTTATGTTATTTTAGATGGTGTATTAATTTGACATATTTCAATGTTTTCTGTGAATGCTAATTTAATGTTAGCTCAATATCTAAAGCTAAGATTCACTTGGAAAATTTTGGGTTCCTCTAAAAAAAGTCCTCTAATAACTATAGAAAATCAGTCTATTTTCTAAGCTTCGCTTTTTACATAATTAATATTTTGTTTTGAATACAACACAGTTCTTCTTATACTAATGGGTTATACTCGGCATATTCATATCGAAATCGCATTTTCTGACCCTAAACTAAGTGCTTGCAATCTGCCATTGTGTAAGTATTGGATACATGTGTGCTGTTGTTTTGTCAGCACTAAACAACAGCAGTAGAGTCTGTGAGTTCCCATTGATGTAGGTGTGACAATCATTATATACTTTTCGCCAGCCTGATGATGAGAGCGGAAGCTCTTGAAAGGCGGCTCGTGTCCAATAAAAAAGTCACTGTGGATATACTATAAATAAGTGTTTTATTTATAATTGATTATATATTGTATAATGAAAGTGTACAGAATACAAATGTCCGGTTAAATTTTAGAATCATTAGACTTTAACATTTAATATTTGAATGCCTCAGTGAAAAAGTGACATTATTCTATACAAGAGATAGTATGACAAGATTGATCATTTCTACACTCATTCATTCAATTGTCTGAATGTAAAATGAAAATGTTTTTACCATGAATAAAACGGTTGAATGATGTCTGGATTGTGTACGGCAAGCGCAGATAACAAGAGTGAATATAACAGCATATGCCATAAAAGTGGAGAGATTCCTTGGGTCAGTCCATGTTTCTACGAGAGGTACAGTGCCCATAGTCCAATCACAGCACAGCTCACTGGGCAGGATCAATAGCCATAAATTGAGAGACACAAGGTAGTTGTAAGTGAGCTGTCTGGCTGGGGTAGATGCTACAGAAGCTGGGTTGTCAAATCTGAAATAAAATTGTAAATTATTGATTTTTTAAATTAAAATAAAGCATCTAAAATACACATTGAATTGAAAAACCATTGATTTGGAGGTTAAAGTTCCATGAGGGTCTGTTTGGACATCGAAAGTGATTCATAAGTATTAATTTATTTATTAACACATTAAACGGCGCAAAAGCCTTTTTTATAATGACTCATATACAATTTATACATACAAGCAGCTTCCTGCCTATAAACGTATAAAATAGCAAAAAAACCAGCAAACCACTTGTTTTATTACATACCTTGTAAAGACAGGAAGCTGTGCTCCCATGATGTGCAGTCTCGCCAAGAGCAAAGCCAGGGTGGCCAATCCGAGGGCAGCCACCCTCCTGCCAGCCTCTCCTGCCCCACCACTGGTCTTTCCAGCTGCCCAGCCACGGACGGCTCCACCGGCTTCCCAAACACGAATCTGAAAAATATAAATACAACGTTAGTAGGTATCTAAATATGTGAAAAATCCTATGTGTTTTTATGACGATCAATATGCATTTGTATTTCTACTAGTATTTTGATTTTCGACAAAAATTGCTTTCAATTGAAAGACAACATACCTATTACTTGTACTTGTGTAAATTTAGTACAATAAAATCAATTTTACTAATTTGACAGTAGGGTGATTCCGAATTTCTGGAAAATTAAATTAAAAATTAAAGTTTTATACATTCGATGAATTTATCACATTATCCTTAAGATACTTGAGTCACAAGCAAGCCTTTTATAAAACCTTAAGAGAAACAGTTACATATTATTAAGAACTACGTTATACAAACCTTTTGGGCGACGAAGAGTTCAAAGACAGCGCATATTCCAGTTACAGTGATACCTTGTTCCTTACAGAGCATAGCAGCTGCCACACAGACCATAGTCAGACCCAGGTACCTCCATCCTGCAATAGGAAAAAATATATTCATCAATAGAGTGCACTGGGTTCTACTGTATTTGCATATTTATGATATAATTAACAAAATTAGCGTACCTAATTGAATTGACTATTATCTAACACAAAGTAAATTGTACTTTGTTAGTCTTTTGGACTGAGTATGGATCACCATATTGTCCCATTTACCTATTTCTGTTATAAGTATTATGTACGGGGAAGTAAAGTTTTTTTTATGTAATAGATATATTTCCCGTATGTCGTAAAAGGCAGTATGAAAATAATAAATATGTTACGAATATAATAATAATATCGTATAAAGTATACTTGTGTGTAGGTAGTTGGCATGTTGCTGAGTCATTTCATATAACAGCCATGGAAAGAATTCGAGTGCCTTTATTGGAAGCTGGTAGGTACTCACAAAATACTACGGATTTTCTCACAGAGAAAAAAGTTTTACCAAATCTTTAGAATTAGCTCGGCGTCAGCTGTTTCATTCGACAATCGATTTATGGAAATATCTTCAAAAACTCGCCAACAATTTTACATAATACCAGATTGAATAAATTATATTTCGTCGAGAAAATAATATTTCACACAAAAAACAGTTTTGGAGAACTTTGCATCGTAACAAAATGCTCGCATAACTTTTGTAATCTCTTTCATTTATTTACTCATTAGGAGATCAACCACATTATTCATGAATGAACAAATCCTTTGATCGTATAATTTTTTAACGCCCTAAATATTTATATATCTATAAGTTATTATTTTTCATACGACTAGATCACAAAGAAGACTGAAAAAAAATAAAAAATATCTACTTTCAGAGCATCGTAAATGTATATTTCTCATCTGTTAGTAGTTTAAAATACGAGAATATATAAACGGGGGAGTTTAAAATGAGAATTCATTTTATAGAGTGAATATGGAACTTAGTACTGAATTTAAATGTAAACAAAATTATGGGAAAGCGCAACAATGTGCACGGAGTTATATGGCGGCTAAAATATATATAAAAAAATAAAACAAGAACTGATAATATAAAATGCGAAAAGACGTTTTATTTTGGATGGTTGGTTGAAAGAAGAAACGTTCTGTGAGTGAATGAAGTAAAATGATGGGTCCATTGCCATGGCAATCTAGCGAATGGGTCCCTGAGGGGATAAGCGAGGGATGAAAGAATGGAAACTATTTTAAGAAAATGAAAAGAGAGTCGAGCGAACCATTGAATACTTCAACATGAGCTGTTGAGATGAAAATAGAAGATATAGGTACTTAATTATCTACCAATATTATAACGTTTACATTTTGTGAATTGAAGAGGAAAAATTGAGATAATATCCAACCACTCCGCAAGAGTGAGATAATATAATACTTCATGAGTAAATGTAATACCTACCTAGTACCTATATACCACGACAGAAACTGAATGCACAGAGAACAGACAAGTCTAACTCTGTGGAGATTTGTACATCAATAAGTTACATAGTACTATCGTATATACATAGTTCACAATTTCATGTATTATGGAGTCTATAGAAAATCTATCATCGTAATAATATCTAAAGAAATAATGCAAAAACCCTCCCTAAAAAAACATGTGGGCACGATTAGTAGAATATAACATTTAAATTAGGTATTTAAATTATATATTATAAAAAAAAAATTGAATAATTTAGAAAATGAACAGATATTTTAAACAGTCCTAGTTAATAAAAGCAAAGAAAACAAGTCACCTTCTTCTCTCGTTAAGATATTAAACAATGCAGCGTAAATGCGGTTGTCCCTGTACGTCAAGTGACTATGTATGTAGGAATAAACTAGGTACGTTAGTCTTTCTGACAAAAGAAGATTTTGTCAGAAAGGCGTGCAAGGTGGATCGGCCATGTAATACGACAAGAAGGCCTCTTGCATGCCGTAATGGAGGGTATGACCGAGGGGACAAACTCTAGGGGACGCCCACGCCGAGAGTACCTGGAGGACCTGCTGGTGGACATGCGCTGCTCATCATATGCAGAATTCAAAAGAACCGCACAAGACAGGGAGGAGTGGAGGAGAAGAATTAAAGAGATAATATATATGTATATATATAATCGTATGGCATGTCAGGCGCTATAAATCATAAAAATCACTAAAAACAAAAATCATAAAAAAAAATGTCAAAGAGATAAAATTGTAAAAAAAAAATGGGGTAGGATGTTTGTCGACCACCGCGTGGTCTACCCCGGGTTTAAGCAGATAGACGAACGATTGGTGCTGCAACACAGCAATAAGGCGCTACAGTATAAAGAAGAAAGAGATAATTGCTGCAAACCAATCCCAGGATTGAAACCAGAGAGAGAGAGAGAGAGTTAGTCTATGCAATTGATATTTTTTATTTCTGATTCTGAGATTCTGAGTGTGCTGGCAGTACTTAATAGGTTGTTGTTGCTAATATAATGTAAAAATCACAAAAGTATACATAACCAGCAGGACTTATCGCACTTTTTAATGGTTTAACGTACTCTTACCTTTACGGGGAAGTGTATTAAGCACACAGATATACAAGTTATAATACATAGTGTAAGTTAAGTAGCATTCACATTGCTTCACTTTGGATGATCATCCAGAGTGTCAGGGTCAAACCTGTTCATCGAAAGTGAACACGTCTGTTCACATTTGTTCATCCTATGCTTTCACTGCCGTGTCAACACTCACTATCATGTTGTATGTAGTTTGACGTATTTACGTAAAAAAATAATTAAATAAATAAAAAAATGAAAAATATCATTTATCAAAAATTAAAACAAGTAAATATAATTCTCGACAGCATGATAATTTTGTACATGATTATGACTTTCAATACAAATTCATAGATAAAACTTGTTTATGGTCGTTTCAGTGAAAGGTCCTTTCATCGAAATTATGTCGGGTAGTAATCGCTTTCATCCGTCATCGCTAGTGATCACTATTGATGAAACGCCCGTTCACACTCATTCATCTTGGAGGATCATCCGGAGTGATCACTGAAAGTGAACAAATGTGAACGACCCTTAAGCGCTTTATCAGTAGATAGATATACTCTTATAGGTAATATTACTACGTACGGTGTAGTTACGTAGAGGCGATGTCACTAAGTAGGTACTACGGTGAAATGCTACGGCATTTATGTGCTTTACGTTTTTATTGCTAAGTGCACGCCTTTTTCATACATCCACAATAATAGTAATAATCATTTATAAAACTCCCTTTTAGTATCGACATTAACTGAAATATCGCATTATTTTATGTACTTCACTATTATATTTAACTACTTTAATACAGTCACTCTATGATATATATAGGTAGGTAATACATAATTTATTAAACGTGTAATGATAACAATTAGCAATAATAAATACAAAAATGTTAATCCATAGATATTTTGTTATTTATTCAAGACTAGCAAAGCCATTTTTATGACCTATTTGAATGATTGTATAGAATGTATTTATTTTTAAAGTGGTAATTTTGTTTTTAAATGGAATTTAAAAATACTTTTGTAAGTTAAGATTTCTGAAGTTTTATTTTTATAACAAACTATAAAAAATATCTCTCTATTCATACCATCTAGGCATGAATAGGCATCTAGGCAGTGATGAAGCCAGAAGACAAGCTAACTGCATATAATAAACATATAGGTTCTTCCTCCTTTGTGCTAATAAAATATAAGTCATTCAGAATGGGTGGCAAACCTCTATGCTGGCTGGATGATATTAAATGTCTAAATCGTGATATTTTACATGCTTTTATATGCCATTCGAAAACATCCATAAAAGGGTGAAAGACCTTCTCGTTACCGATACTCCGCGGAGATAAAATATATCTTTTCAAATATCGATCTTTTAATGACTTTTTCATCAAAGCGTATTACCCTACTCTTGAATTTCACAGTAGAGATATATATGTATGTAGCACTAAGCATCATCAAATTTAATATGCATACGAAATATTGTATTCACAATAGTGAGTTAGGGTTAGAATCCTGAATTCCCAGAGGAAGACTGTTCTGAAACTACGTTACAGTCGATTAACATGAAATTGCTGGCATCAAACGACAGTATCCTGTTGTAATACCCAAGAGGGCGTGCACAGTTTTCTTGTTAAGGGGCAAAAAGTCGATTAAGAGTAACGAAGAAATCAAACTATGGGGCGTATGTATGAAAGAACAAAACCCGTGGGTTTTTGAACATAGATGGTTTTAAGATACAAGATAATAATATTATATTGTATTTTATATAAAAGAAAGATTGACACAGTACAATAAATTACTCTAGCAACATATCCCAAAAGGTCCTGAGTGGCATTACCTACAACCATACTTTGTTTTCTCCGGGAAAGTTTTTGAATAGGATTTTCAAAAAACTCGAAAGTTTTTGAGTGTTCCCTTGGAATGAGTTTTTGACAAAATTTGTAAGATATTTGACATCTACTGAATTATAGAAATGTGGTAATATTTTTATGAAAATTTTAACGGGCGGTAATAGAAAAATAAAGTATTTTTTAAGAATTACGAAGAGTTTGTCAGTGGCATGGGAACATTACAGGATCCAAGCAAAAGAATAAGAATTGAATTCGATTGAATGTAAACTATGTTGTACTAATGATGTAACAATGATTTTAAGAAAAAAATATCATTAAAGTTATGACGTCATCGAAACAGTCGCAGAGTTAAAGTGGTCATTAGTAGGGTGTGTTGCTAGATTTAAAGATCCAAGATGGACAAAAAGCTTATTGGAGTGGAGACCTCGTAAATACGAAAGAAGTAGAAGAATACCTCCTACACGATGGTTTGATGGCATCAGAAAAATCTGGTGACTGGTTGTAAAAACCCTACGACAGAGATACCTGGAGTAATATGGGGGAGGCTTATAGTCAGCAGGGACAGGAAAGCTGTATAAGTATCCAAGAAAGTAAATAATTATACACTTTGATTATTATTATTCAAATTTCAAAATTTTGAAACAGGTGCTGAAAAATAAACTTAGATAATTTCAATTTTATTACGAAAACTCACAGAAATATTTTTGTTTGTTTGAACTTTATTTCAGTTTTTCGTAAATGATAAAAAAGACGATGGTGTTTTTTATAATACTCTCGTAAGAGATGAAAGTCAACATCAAAAGTAAATAAAATAAATTGGACTTTGTGTACAAATAATAATAATTTTTCTTAGTTTAAATTAGTTGTAATATATAATTACATTTCTGAGCTAATGAGATGGAGAAAAAATAATAAATCTTATTTAGAGCTGACAAGTAGGTGGATCAGTGTATATTTACGTCACTAATAAGGCGGAATATGGAAAAAATACAACGATAAATCATTGCCAGTATGGGGTCCTGGGTTGTACATATTATTATGTGTTATTATATTATTATATTGTTATACTCAACGTGTCCGTACTGTCGCTACATAAACAAAAATAGTCGATGAGTAATGAAGAATCACAGAGTACAACATAATGGTATACATTAGCCTTCCTTAGACAGTACCCAGAAGCTATAGGTATGAAAAAAAAACTTTTAAATAAATCTTGAAATTTTCGAACCTACTGTGAATAGGGAGAAGAAAATTCCCTTTTTTTGATGAATGCTCACGCATTGTATGTTACATATTTTACAATAAATTACATACGTGATTATTCATTTATACAGTAATAAAATGATATATTAATAAGAAATAACAAATTATGTTCAAGAGATGCAAGTAGGTATGCATAGAAGACATTGGTTTTCATGATAATCCTCTGATAAATGTATCACAAAGAAAACAAAATATATGTTTTTTTTTAAAAGATATATCTGGGGTTATAAACCCAAATACAACCTTGTACACCTTTCACAGTAAGCTACTAAAAGCTTGTGTCGTGAAAAGGGAGTTTGCCGGCACCTGGGATCGAACCGCTGGCCCCTTGTTCATGAGGCCGAGACTCTACTCCCAGGCTACCGACGAACTCAGTTTGTCGTGAAGACTACAAGTTCTTTGTCCTCAATGATAATTGTCGATATTATAAGTTCAATGTTGAAAAAAGCTTCATATACCCGGGTTCCCAGATCAATAAAAAAAATACTTCAGAAAAGACAAAGAACCGAATAGTTGCGGCGAATAGAAGTTATTATGGCATAATCCGCCAATTCGGGTCCCGTTTTCACTCCAGGAAAACAAAAACCACCCTCTCTAAAATCCTTGTTTCTGTATGCTTCAGAAATTTGGACTTTCAACAAGATGAAAAAACCATTAATGTGTTTGAGAGATGTATTTGACTGATATAATAGCAGTATAAATGTTTGAGACTGGTCAACTGTGATGGCTTATGGCCGGTTTCAATAACCTATCTATCCGTGACTGTCGATTGAAATGTATGATTTAAAATATGGAACACAATAGATTTCAATCGACAGTAGCGGATAGATAGATTATTGAAACCGGCCATTAGTCACCTACAGTAGATAGAAGATAGGTAACCGGCAAAAAAGGTAATGAATTTAAACCCTGACTTTAACAATGCTCGTGTATTGAAATAGTAACTTCCTACCTTTATAGGTACCTACATACAAAATTGCACATGGATTAGTGATGTAACGAATGTGTGATTTTGGATATTCGCGAATGCGAAATTTTTTTGCCGACATTCGCGAATGCGAATAGCGAATATTGACATGCTTAATTTTTTACAATTGCGCAGACATTAAGATTTCTACCCCCTGAATTTTCCTGAATTTTTAAAATGGTATAGGAATTTAAAATATTTCAAGACTCCTCGGTTTTCTTAAAGAATATTTTCTTGCAGTAACTTTTTCTACAATGCACCGGGTAAGTATCCGGTACTTACCGAATATCCGATACTTAATTACCAAAATAATATTCGCAAAACATTCGCATATTTTTTGCGAATACGAATGCGAATACTTTAAAATCTGCGAATATTCGCGAATATAATACTTTAAAATCTGCGAATATTCGCGAATGGATAAATAGTATAGTATATTCAGTACAGGTGAGTAGTTCTACCTACAATTAATGCAAACAAACATCGGACGTGAGGGATATAAAACAGAATTAGTACTATCCGTAAACCGTTAATAAAATACACACTCATACGGAAAATTCAGAAAGCTCTAACTACCGTTGTGTCTGTTTTATGTGTTGCTTTATTAATACCAAAAATAAAAGGTTAACTGTGCGATCTTTATTTACTGTTTAATTACATTGAGTTTTAGTATTGATATGACAACGATATTAGAGTTTGCTGCGTGGAATCCTGCACTGAGAAAAATACTAACGAAATTTCACAACGAATCATTGGTACGTACTATCAAATTAGGACCAGAGTTCGTAACAACGATTCACTAGTACAGATCTATTAACTTCGCAACCAATTCATTGGTACATTTACCAACAACTTCTTCACAGTGACGTCATCAACTTGAAGTTGGCTGCCGAACGAATCGTTGGTAAGAATCAATCGAATTACTTGTCATACTTACGTAGGTACCTATACATGACCTTGCTTGTAGCTGTCAAAGTCCAATAATATTAATCGCGATTAGTTGTAAAATGTGATCTATTTTTCTAATAACACTATAATTATTATTTGAAAAAATCTAACAAAAATAATAATATTATTAGAATAATTATTCACATTTTACAAATAAACATTGTGATTAATATATAAGTAAAAAAAGTAGCAAGGAAATAAAAATGATTTTTTTCTTTTAAATTCTTATGTAATATAATAATTTATTAAAAATTTCAATTAAAAAAATATAAAAATAAGGACAATTTATAAAGACATAATAAATATATCATACGAGTATTATAGAATTCTTCCAAAGGTCGTGCAGAAATTACAACTCTTTCTTCAGGGATGTTGAATTTTACTTATTATTATTATTCACAGGCATTCCACCCGGTACGAGTGGTTTGTGAATTTTACTTATCATCATTGCCAAAACTCAAAGGTGCTATTTCTAGATCTCTTCAGGGTGTTGATGATTGTCTTGAATGTGGTGAGGTTGCCCTCCCCCAGTTTTTATTCAGAGAGGACTGATCCCCCCCCCCCCTGAGCATCAGTCATTGCTTGTGTTTTTTTTTGTAATAGCGTATTCATTTCACGACTGAATGTTTTTCTTTTTGCCTTCATTGTTATTGCCTCGATCTACGCAATCGAGTGCATTTTGTTTTTATTTCTTTTTGTTGTTGGAACTTAGCTGGAACATAGTGTTGATAATATGATGTAAAATAATTTAACAAACTTCACTGGCTTGCAAACCATACAATATTTAAGTTATACTATATAATCTGTAATAGCTGTTTGTTTGTATTTAAGTGTATTAACAAAATAAATAAATTGATTGAGTCGACGTTGATTTTGTAAAACTCCATTATATTGATATAATGAAAACAAATTTGTTCTTGGTTTTACTACGATTTATTTGTTAAATAAATTACCAGGTTTCGACCTATGAGGGCATTGTCAAACTAAATTTACTATAGGCCGTGTTGTTACTTAAATACTATGTCTTAGTAGGTAGGTATAACAATATATTCTTAGAGCAAAGGTTTTATATAATGCAAAAATTATTGAGGGAAATTCAGAAAGAACAGTTGGTTGTGTTGTATATGATTTAAATTATATTGATTATAGAATCAATTAAATTATATAGATAATGTGACATTTTATTGGTAAAGATTAAGGAAGACAGTAGGCTATATTTATATCATTTACAAACAAACTTAAAATCACAATTTATTCAAATCAACAGTTTAGTTTGACAATGACCTCATGAACGAAACCTGGTAACTTATTTAACAAATAAATCGTAGTAAAACCAAAAACAATTTTGTTTTCATTATATCAAAATAAATAAAAAAAATACAAATTCTAATCATACCACTTTGTTGCTCTACGGGAGTTATTTTATTTTGGTATAATTTCTCTGCAACATTTTTCTATGGGAACAAAAATTTTTCACGCTGATAGTTGACCCTTTCTGTTTGAGTATGAATGCCCCAATTCTACTAATTTGTTTTCTTCTAGCCTTTTGATAATTCCATTTGACCTTTTTTCTGTAAAAGTAAAATTTATAACTAAAAGTTATTTTTGAACCCGAAAAAATAGAAATTAAAATAACAGAATTTGAAGTATACAAACCAAATCTAGTGCAACAGCTTCACCAATTTGTTGATGTTCTGCAACATTCTGTAAAGTACAAATTTTAGTTAATCGTCAATAAAAACTCAAATTTGGCTTGTAGATAAAACAATTATTGCAAATTAAACATCTCATACCAACTCATCATGGACTGGACTTTATAAAGATTCATTATTTGTTGAGCTGGAAATGCTTTTGCTCGTAACATATTTTATGTATGTATATGCTTCTCTCGGCTAGAGGGACATCAAAGGAGTGTAGTCAAGTCAAAAGATTCTGCACGTGGGGGTTTTTGCCGGCCGGTTCTTCAGGCTGCCCATCATGGCACCTCTTGTGTGGAGAAAT
Source organism: Athripsodes cinereus (assembly GCA_947579605.1). Taxonomy (NCBI): domain Eukaryota; kingdom Metazoa; phylum Arthropoda; class Insecta; order Trichoptera; family Leptoceridae; genus Athripsodes; species Athripsodes cinereus. The sequence continues at coordinate 22,122,280 of OX388310.1, forward strand.
TTGTTAGTGTAGAAATTTAATCGGATAAGTCCCCAGATTTCTGAACTATCCAGGAGGACAGTGGGTCTCCTTCAATGTATATACTCAATCACAACCTCGTTTGTTTCCTCCACAGTCTAAAAGTACAAAAATGATTTATTGAACCAAATGATAACTAATAAAGTTGTTCATTCACAAACAAAATCAATTTTAGTTCAATATTACATACCAAATTCATGGTTGAAGGTTCACTTTCATTTCATCACATGGTTTTTAACATTACATTCTGTAATCTGTGAAGCAAAAAATATTCATTTAATTAAATAATAACCTTATTAGTCCATCCACAAGCACTCAAGGTTAGTTCAATGTTACTCACCAAATGGTTACTTGATGGTAGACTTTCATTCTGTAATTCCACGTTATTTTCCACATTGCGTTTCATCTGTAAAGTAAAAACATAATTATATCAAAACCATTAATGCTTGAAATCATATAAAAATAAAAGTAAATAAGAAGAAATTACAAAGGTTTACCTTGCATTCCCATGACAGATGATTTTTTCGTGCCATAATGCAATATTATGAGGGATCTTGATTTAAATGTGAGTAAATGTTTTTACAATAATCCTCAATCCACTAAAAAAAAACATCGAAATACGAAAACGGCTTGACAGAAATCAACAAAACACAACGGGAAACCAATGAATGACATCGAATACTAGTGTTGCCATTAGAGTAATTAATAATGACCAAAGTACTGTTTTTTTTTTATCAAAATATTTCCACTTATATTGATATAACACATTTTACAACCATTCTAATGTATTCATTATATTAAATTACAATAAATAAGTATTTAGTTATTTGTATAATAACGAAAATACTACAAATAAATAAAACAATATTGTACTATTGAAATACGTTTCGTCAATCATAATGTATTTTTATGCGTGTGGCAATTTCACAAGCCATATGTACTAACCTGACTATGATTTTAAACCAACTAGCGCCATACACGGATGTTTGGGTAACTAAAAGATTGGTAAGTGCCGAACATATCGTTGGGAAGTATAGTTATCGGTAAACGCAAAATGATTTAATGTTACGTAATGTTGAATTTGATCTTTATGTCATATTATATCAATGGTAAGGCGAGCAAAACAATTTATTGTGAAATATCAATTGAATTTGGAGATGTACCTTTTCTCAGTGTGGGCGAAGGAAAGGACTTTCGCTATTTTTTGCAAGTTTTCGAATATCCTGTAAAAAACAGATATTCATATAATATTTGTAACATTACACTTAATATTATCTTGTGTCCTGCAAAAAGGTGGATATTTGTAAAACATTACAAATAAGACATTTCATATCTTCAATTCGTGATGAGGTATGCTACTATTACTTTTTATTGACATATCGAATAACATGCATGTTAATTACATCCGTATGATTTTTTTGGTTATGTCACATGTGGGAGATGCCGTGATTGTATAGATAGAAAAAGAGAGACTGCGATATTAGAATGTTAGGAATAGCGCGTCGTAAGAAGAAGTTACTCAATTAGCGCATAATCGCTATCAACGGAGGAGGCTCGTTCTCACTCTATACGAGTACATCTGAGAGGGTCGGTTGTATAATTCATGAAGAATAATACGCGCAAGACTATAGTGACAAAATATTCACAATTATAATAATATATGTAATTATGACAATTTTTTTGACATTATTCTATAGAATAATGTCAAAAAATTTGTCGCAAAAACGTCGATTTTTTCACGTTGAATAAGTATTACTAAATGAAAGACAAACCCTTAAAAAAGTCGATTTAATAAAAAACAAAACATGCTTCTGGGTAAATTAAGAGGTCGTTAAGCTATGTTGAGGTAAGTAACTACTTCTTAGATTTAACAATCTTACCTAAGTGATCATTTGAAATGTGTCAAAATGACAAAAATAAGTACGGAACACTTTTGACAGACAGCTGATATAAAAACATGTTAAAGATGGAATTATTGGAAAGAAGGGTGCCCACGTGAAATACTCTACCGAGAGATTAAAATCATGACCAGGAATAAAATACTTAGAGAAATATTTTTCTTTCCTTTTTAGGTGATTTTTTTCTCACTTTGACGTCACGTTGTATACTTCAGTTTCATAAAAGGAATGAAATAAATAATGATCGAGTAAATATTTTTATTTTATTATTGATAGTGATTGAGTTTAAAATCATAAAATTAAATCGACAAATTCTGAAAACCTACTTTCATTCTAGCCACGTTTTTGCTTGATTATAATTAAAATGGCTTTTTGCGAAAGATTTGTAGTAAAACGAAGTTTCAAATAGGTAATCTTCGCACCGCTGAAAAACTGAAGAGCTTAAAGATAGCGGTAAACATAAAGTTGAAAAAGCAGAGCAAAAAAGCAGATGAGATTTCATAAAAACCATAACTTATTAAAAATTTAGTTTATCACACAATCAAAAATAAATTATTACTAAATTAAACAAGTAAGCTATACTAAAAATACATAGCGAGACCTACAACGTTTTTCTCTATCCTAGAATAAAGTTCGACTCCTACTTTGTTGTACGAAGATCTTTATTGTGTTGTATTTATAAATGTCAAGTATTTCACTCATTTTAAATATCATAATTTATTGATAGCAAAAAGAAAAAAGAGACCTACTCAAAATATTTAATTTTTATGGAGTTTGTGTTTATTTCATGTAGATCTAATTTATGGGCGATGTCGTGTTGGTAAAGATAAATAGATAGGTAGAAAACGAAGATATTTTCATGACCAAAAGATAAAACTGTAGCGAGTTTATTACCTGCATCGTTTGCGTGAAATTTCGTGATAGTAATAAAGTTAGAAGGGAGATAAATCATGATCTACTACTTACTAGCCAGTATGATCGTTCCCTGAAGTAAAATAAGTATGAAAATTATAGTCATTTAAATATTTGCATAATTCTGACATTAACTTAGTTCCTTTTACAAAAGGAAAATAATATTAAACATTCTCCATGGAGCCCCCAGCAAAGAATAGGTCTCCACTCTTTTTTGTAAGTTTTCAACTGTCACGTTGAAGGCTGGAAAATCAGGGACAAGACATTAATTTGATATTTTCAATTCAGCTTTGAGATACACTACCCATTCTGAATGTTTATACTGTAATTTCTCCATCTGCTGCTCCCATTAATATTAAACTCACGGAAAAACATAGCCACGTGCAGAAGAATTGGCACACAGAAGACAGCTTCCATATTTATTACATGCATTGTTAGTCTGCTGGTTACGTGGAATATAACGTGATGGTATAGTACCAGATTTTGGTTTTGTTGAATCAAACAGCGAATAACACTTATACGCGCCATTAGAAATTTTAATCTTCAATGTGGATCTTGTAAACAGAAATTCATGCAATGAAAATATTTCGTAGACTATAAACAAAAATAATATATAAAATGAAACTTCAACACGAAATATGTTCGTTTAGTTAATTAACTCGAAGTAAATAGTTCTCTTTCATAATACATAATAAATTATAATATTATTATTTATTTATTTATTTTGGTTCATTACGTATTTTCATAACAATGTTGACCTTAATACTATTCATAATATTTAATGATATTTTTGTACTTATGACACGTTAACTAAGGGTGTATTGATTAATTATTTAAAGAAATTTATATATAAAATAGAACCGTAACAGCTTTTTATTTTCAGCCGTTTCTATCGTTGCCGAATACAAGAGGCCTGAGTCAAAACACATATTAGCGTTACGTTTTCGTGTCACAATCGTTCGAATGTAGACGACGTTGCACTAAAGTGACAATTTTTTTGTTTGGGTTTACAGTTATCAAATATTCATCTCACAGTAGGTGATCAGAAACTTAATCGAAAAAAACTTGATCGTAACTATTGTGAATTTTAGCTACGAATATTGACACTTCTTGCAACGTCGTCTATATTCGAGATAATATGAATTATTCGATAAAAGATTTCGCAGTTTTATTTTTTTCCGTGGAGCACCCGGCAATGAATTAGTTTCCCATTTTTTTCCATAAATTTTCGAGTAAAAGTCAGGTGTTTGAAAAAATAGCGACATTTCAATCTTATATTCAGAGATGAAGTTTGCCATCCATCCTGAATGTCTTTGTGGGCACGGAGAGGACAGCTTGTATGTTTGTGGGACAGTCAACAGACGAGTTGCATGTAATAAACATGCAAGCTTCTTCTGCAAGTCTTCTCCACGTAAACAAAAAAATAAGACATACAGGATGTGATTGTTAAAATTCAAAACAATTTTTTTTTGCATTAAAAATTTATTGAATAATATTTAAAATGACATCTTTCAGTGACACAATCTATATCCTTGAAAAATAGTAGACATAACTGAATTTAAGATTGAAAATGTCCTTGAAAGTCGAAAGACGTCTCTCTCAATAAAGATCAATATATGAAGTAGAAAAACATTGGTTTTAAATTTCATTATGGAATTCTACTGCCTACACACCGACACAACTAATATCACATTTATCATGTTTAAAATTCAAAATAAATTATCTAATTTCTTTCAATATTTTTCTTATTAGGTACATATTTTTTACAGTCTGTCCTTCAAATGTTTGTTCATGCAAATGGCTTGGGTCGTATAGAATTCAAGTAATAAATAAATAAATATATTTTGTCTATTCAAAATAAAAACAATATGTGCTGGTATTATTCTTCTTTATTTATTTTCGTGGCAAAGTTCCCGAAATCGAGTGAATCAAGAAATATACAAATATATCAGGAATACCACCCACTTATTTTTATTTTATTTGAATTTCAATATAAGATATAATTTGAGAAACCGCATTTGTAGAAAAACATCACTCTGTAGGGAAAAAATATGTAATTGTAAATTTTGGGATAAATTATATTACTTCAGGCTTTAATGAGTAACTAAATGAGTTAATATATAATAAAAATAGTAATAAATAAACTATAAAGTTATTTAAATATTTAGGAAATAAATGTTAAATAATAACACTATTAATAATATTATTTGCTCAGGTGACTAATCGTGCTGCCAAAGTAAAGGTAATAATTACATAAAAAAGATCGTGTCGCACATGCGGCAACATTATTACAATGTTACTTAGTGTAGGTGCTTTTGTATAGAAGCAGGTATTTATCAAAATATATTATAAATTATTCCGTAAATCAGTTAAAGTCACGGAACACGAACAAAATAAATATTCATTACAGTGCCTTCAGTGCAAATGAACGAAACCTATAACACTGGGGTGAGTATCATCAAAATTTCAATGATTGAAAATCAGACTTATATATTTGAATACATCTAAATAACAATAAGATACAGCGCGTTAAGATATTTAAATAATTCGAAAGAAAAAGTGAACGACGTCGCGAAAAACTATAATAGAAAAATTCCTCGAAATATTTCAAACTTGTCCCTGGAACCACCGGCAAATAATTGATCTTCCACTCTCTTCAGTTAGTTTTAAAACGTAAATGGTAGGTGGTCGTAAAAAAAGTGAAATACATCACCATCTATAATTCAGCTGTGATAAGGTATGCCACCCTGAATGTGCCATTTTTTATGGCTAGAAAAGGTAACTTTCATGCGCCAGTCTTCTGGCTACCTTATACATAAGTTGTTAAGTTGATGTAGTAAGATCTTTAAGTAAGAACATTAAAAACCTATAGTGTGCGTAGTAAGCACAAGTCTTAAACAGTTTTGTTCTAGTAGTTTGTCACCACAAATCACTCGTACCGGGTGGAATGTCATAAATGAGTAATAGCAGTTTGTCATACGCAATTATAACTTCGAAAGTGCCGAGTAGAAATAGGTTAGATTTCGAGGAATATTTGAAGATGTTCTTGAAAAACAAGAAACCGACAAGGATAAAAAAGTAAATAAGTTACATTTTCCCATTATATCGGAAACGTCAAAAAAATGATCTACAGGTTTAAGAATATTGAATAAAAATTAACCACGTAATATCGTCCCTCTTCTGACTAACATTGGAATCTGCCTAAATGTAAATTGTTCAGGAGAGCGTTTTTTGTGTTTTGCCGTGCATATTTTCGTCTCTTCTAGTTACTCGTATATGATACAGTGTAAATATATTACATTATTTTATTTGTACCTATTCTTATGTATCTCAGAACCATTTTTGTGATGACATTTTGAGGAATTAGTAGATACAACACATTTTATTTAGAATAATTCGTAAATACGACATCAAATCAGAAGGCTATTCCAGGATAACGGTAACAGTTACAGGTGTGATCTTCAGTGAGAACATGCGGGGCACATATAAATACACGTTGATGATCATAACTCGATTTCGCCAAAAATGTTAGATACGACAGTTAGTCAGAAGAGGGACGATATGATTAGTTAACGATGAGTAGTCACGTATTATGAGTAATTAACGGAATAATAACAAGAAATTTATTTGCACATATAGCTAATCATATTATCACTATAAATTATCTGACATATTTAAAACAAATCTGGACATGCCAAGAAAGGAAAACAAAAATTATTATAATGGATAGATATAAGAATGAACTACAAAAACTTTAAGATATAAGAAGGTATTGAATAAAGATTTATTATAAATACGTCGCACTTGTGACAAATAATCCATGGTCACCTCATCAGTGGTGTAAAAAAATGTTAATACATTTTTATTAAGATGAAAAATGATCCGAAAGAATGGAGAAAATATGAAACAAGACTATAATGTGCTTACTGAATAAGAATAGAAAGAAATCGAAATGAAATTCTGAGAAAGTAAAACACATTTATTTTTTCATAAACGAGTCGACATCTTGATTGTATTTTCGTAACACAAGTCAAATTAAAGTTATAATAGAAATTACAGAAGTTTCGTGTTCATTTTTTGCCATTGTGTGTTTTAATAATCTTTACATACATACCTATACTTACTTTTAATCTTACTAGAATAGAGTTAGTCACTAAAGGTTTTATACAATGACAGTCTAGGATTACTAATTTATTTATTTCTTTCACATTTTAAATAAAAATAAAATAATATTAATTTCATTATATATTATACTCTGGTTTTCAAAGTGTATAAAAATGCCTCGCAACTACTATAATGATATATCCTTTTTTTATACTTAATCCTTTCACGGTGCATCCATTGTTGGGTGCACCGTGTGTAAACAGTATGGAACACCAATTAGATCTATCTTTACGTATTTCTTTCGTTTCTCCCAAATTCAATCATAAAAAAGCAAAGACATAAAAATGTGGTATTGATAAAATAATCCTTTCGTAAGCATTTAATACCCTCTTTTCAAATGATCTAGAGTTTGTGTGTTCACATTGTGAAAAGACATTTTAAACATATTTGATATTAATAAAACACTGTTTTACTTTTCACTATTAATTTATTATTACTCAAGCGCTTTCGTCAAGTTAGCTTTACATTTTTAAGAGAACTAATTACAAGAAATTTTTTTCTCAAAGTCACATGCAAATTAATTGCTTTGGAAACATTGGAAATACATAGAAATATTAAAAATATAGTAAATATTCAAATACCCCATTCATCACCATTGTTGAAACCAATTGTTCATCCACCATTGTCTTAACTACTCTTACTTCCTTACCCCTTCTTTTCTGTTTTTAGGTACCTACATATAAAAAATGTTGTTGTTGCATGTGACTTTGAGAAAAAAAATTCTTGTAATTAGTTCTCTTGAAAATGTCAAGCTAACTTGACGAAAGCGCTTGAGTAATAATAAATTAATAGTGAAAAGTAAAACAGTGTTTTATTAATATCAAATACCTTCTTTTCAGTTTACAAAAATCCAACTCAGAGAAAATATTTGTAAAAAATTGTGAAGTTTTGATTTTGTTCACGTTATTTCACGATATTCCATAGAGGAATCAGCATTGTTTACGGAAAGGTGTGTACATGCCAAGGTAGGTATAATAGGTATATATTGCCTACTCTAATATTAAGCACGTATCGTTAAGTATGTACGTGTTTGTTCTTTTGAGGTCATTTTGCGAAAACAAACTTTTCATTTAAAGTTTCAGTCACGCGACACCAACTGAGTACAAACATATATGTAATAAGTATTATATACCTACTATAACTGTATACATACACTTCTTACATAGGTAGAATTATAGTGTACTAATAATAGGTACATATTATGGCATTACAGGGAGCAATATCAATTTAAAGATTTTTTTTTATCAGCCATAATATCTATTTGTAATGTAAATGTCAGATGTTTAAATTTTTTCCGCTCTTTGAAGCTCCTTTCGGATGCTCTTCAATTTAGAGTGGAACCGATCCTCCTCCTTTCGGAGAGATTACACATGTACCGATTGAGCCATATCAGCTTTCATAATATTTCCAATATGAGTTACGCTTTTGAACTTTGTTATGTGAAAGGTGTGTTAGGAAATATGAACGGAAGGTTAAACGGAATTTTTGTGTATGAAAGAAATGTATGATTCAAATTGTCAGGTAACAAGTCGTCAATATTCAACCATATCAACACGGAATTTTCCGTACGTGAGGTAGCCAGCGAACTAATTGTATGTAGGAAAAACAATGCAAATCGTCATCTTTGGCGTATTTCATTGTTGAATTGAAGATGTCAAATGTTTTACAATGGATGTTTTAATTATACCTGTCTCTAACAGGGCTATAGAAAATTTACAGAAAAGTGTTGGAGGTCTATTGTTTACCAGAGACTCCACGGGGTCGTAATATCTTATTTATTAATCCTTTATGTGCGAAAATAAAAATTCAATACAATTAAATGCTAAAAACGGCGTAAAATTAATGTTCAAAATATCCCTAGTTGACTTGTTATTTAACTTCCACATATAATATGTATAGAGATAATATGTTAAATATACATATTGGTAAACATGAACATTGAAAATAAATTAGCAATGTTCTAAAATCAAAAAGCCATAAGCCCCGGGTGGATACATACGGGTTTAGCCTGAAACCACGAACCGTATACGTGTACGAGTATATCTACAATATTTAGCGGGTTCATGTATGTAGGTAAAATACAATTTAAATACCTCCATACAGGACAACAAAGCTTTTATGTACCGAAACATATAGAGAATATTACATCGAAACCATTATGTAATGACAATATTAGGTATGTATTGAATTTTGTCAACTTACAATGCAAATTTTGTATTGCTACAAACTTTCATCCTGGTTTCACTTAGTACATAAACATCAAATTCGAAATTGACGGTGGGATAGCATATGCAGCTTTCTACAAAAATTGTGAAAAATTGTTGAAAAACATAAAAAATGGCAACACACTTATATTATGCACTTCGACAAACCATATGTAAAAAAAGGTTAAGATGAAATCGTTCTAGGTTTGGGAAAAAAATTTGGTAATTGAAAGTATTTTGAAAAAAAAACTATGGCTTAACACTAACGCTAATAATCTAAATACTTTAATTTTATTTATTCTCATAGAAGGAATTGGTTTTTCAATTGCTTCCATGATAATGAGATGGTTATAAAGGATACAGAAATAAGTAAATATACACAAATGCACTCAAATGCGACACGCTCATCATACTAGATTCAGATCGAATGAGGGATATTTGGTACCAAAATATAATAATAAATACGGTAAGAGAACTTTAGAATATAATGTGCCTAAATTGCTTAATATGATGCCGACATCTATTAAGAAATGTGGTAGCAAGATTGCAACAAAAAGACTTGTCAAGGAATGGCTCCTGAAATGTGGATTTGTATATAATTGAAATTGTACTATAGTTATTAAGTATATGTTTTGCTGCTTTTGGTTAGGTTTAAATTATTTATGTATATATTGTTATTATGAAAATGAACGCGCCGACAAATCTTGTAATGGATTTGGCGCGACTTTATAATTGTATTTAATGTGTATTAATTATATGATATAAAAATAAAAAAATAAAAAAAATTATGGAGACATCAATGTAGGTAAAGTTTACTATTTTATATGTAAACATATCTGTGTAGATATAAGGTGTTTAGAAACTGTTGCTAATGTTTCATATTATTATAATAATGCATACTTAATTGCTCTGCAATAAAACGAATATATGTCTCTCAGATGATTGTTTGATACAAAATCAGTTTAATACTTTTTATGTAAGTCCTTGAAACATATTTAAAAAAAAAACTCTACGGGATTCTACGTTCACTGGTTGCTTCGATAAAAGACGGAAAAGATGTGATGTTGGATAAATAATAAAACTGAATATTTTATTGCGGGTTTAAGGTACCTACGTTGTCTACGTATTGTCGGGCGAGCACAAGGGTAACAAGAAATTATTGTCTTGTAAAAATACAAAAATATAATAACACTAGATTATAATCCAGTTGCTTACTAAGTGCAAAATGGAAAAGTAAACTACAATATTTATATTGCAGAAAAATCTTTTAAATTCTCAAAGTCCATAAAAGAAAGAGCATTTAATTAATTCACAAATTAAAACATTTAAGGCGTATTAATAAAATTTAGACGACTATTTAGAAATGTCTTTCATTCAAAGAAAACATGATAGCTGATCGGTTGACTGATCATGGTACTAATTGTAGTTAATCGGTAAAAAACCCGCCTTTAATTCAACATTTTTTTTGTGATGTATTTGTGTGTTAAATGTTTTTTTTTTGAGTCTTCAATTTATAATCGAAAGATAAGACTGACATATTGTGCAATACAATACTATAGTGTTTATCATAAATTCAGATCGCTTTCTCTTCTGTAGGAAGCGAAAGAAATACATAAAAATATTTTGATATTGCGTTCCGATTTCTCTACCAACTCCACTTGGGGTACGGCGTGAGAATATTAGTTTCTGAGACTTAAACCTTATATTACAATAAACCAAATTATTTTAAAGTTGATTAGCTATCACAAAACATTAAAGTGATACCTGTCTTCAACTTTTTGTTTTGTGCTGAAACGTGATTTTATGTACATTCATACAAGAGCAGATATTTGTATATTAAGATAACCATATTATTTATCTTAACAGCGCTATGCAATTTGTTGGGAAGATATAATAATAAAATGAATATTCGCAAACTGTCGCATATATTACTACATTCAGTGTACCCCTTATGTAATAGAAGTAGGGAAAGGGGTACAGGGTGACTGTGTCGGGGGTGCGATCAGCAAATAGACCAAAGACAATGTGCAAGATAGTAAAAGATGCAGAGTGGTGGGGAAAATAAAAACAATATGACGCCTCAGTTGAATATGTGGAGGAAAAATATCAGGGGTGTGGATAACTATATTACGTGAAATAAATATAAAACATTCTTTCTATATTCTACAAAAAAAAATATGTTAAGTTTAACCTAAAGTTCTAACCTAGAGTTCAATCATTGATATTAATGCACAAAAGTTAAGATTAGGTATTATATCGAAGTTTGGGTATGCGATGTTTATTTATTTATTTATTTTATTCTTCACTGTACGTTGTTTACAATAATACAAATTTACATAGAAAATATCATTTATACAATTCAATGTACAGAGGGCGAGTTTATCGCTAAAATGCGATGTCTTCCAACTAACCAATCCAACTTCCAACTAACTAATGTTCTGAGTGCCATTTCAAACAAAAGTAAATTGAAAGCCATATTTCAATTCGTATACACACATATTATACACGTAGTCATAGTTAATACAATTTGATACATAATGAAAAGATTATTTCTATTATTAAACAAATTTTACTTCCAACAAGTCAACAGACTTTAGACAGAAAACTAAATTATCTCGGGTACTCCGAATGTGTGGTTAAAAATTACCGCGATTTGAATACATACACAAATGTTCAATGTCTTGTGGATTTTTATAAAAAAATCCAAATTCAAATATATTTATTCAGTAAAAAATATACACTTAAAACAATAAACAATCAATACAAAATAATAATAAAAACATATATCTATCTTTTATTTGTTCCTTCAAAATTGAGCAGAGCTCGTGCTTTGAAGGATATAGGGTTATTCTTATATCTTAAATTCAGCAAACAAAACATACACAACTATAAAATATCCAACCAAAAATTAATAACAATAGAGTTATATGCAAAAAAAAAACGATAATACACTCAGTTATTTTCACCTTAATACCTTTTTCACCTTAATACCTTTAATTAAGTCGACATGATTAGATATGCTGACGACATAGCACTGCTCGCAGACTCCGAGATGGAGCTGAACGAAGCCTTAGGGAAAATGGAAAGTATACTGTTGTCAAAGTACAACATGAAAATAAATAAAGATAAAACAAAATGTATGGTCGTTGGAAGGGAGGAAGCGACTGCGAACATTGCCATAAATGGAGTGAGCATCAAACAAGTAAGAGAATTCGTGTACTTGGGCAGCAGAATAAACCAGGACGGACGCTCCAAATCAGAAATTGTGAGCAGAATAAACCAGGCACGAATTGCCTTTAACAAAAAATCCAAAATATTAGAATCCCCTAATATTGATCTAAGCGTGAGGAAGAATCTCACTAAAGCCTTTGTGTGGAGCATTTTGTTATATGGGTGCGAGACGTGGACCATCAGCAAGAGGGAAAGCGGACGGTTAGCGGCATTTGAAATGTGGTGCTATAGACGCATGCTGAAGATTCATTGGTCGGAACACGTCGAAAACGAAGAAGTGTTAACCAGGGTTGGCGAAAAAAGGCAACTCCTCAAAAGAATCTGCCAACAACGAGCTAATTGGATTGGCCACAACATCAGGCACCCAGGACTGCTCATCGCAATCGCAGAGGGCAGGACCGAAGGGACAAATGGCAGAGGTCGACCGAGAGACGCCTATATGGACCAACTGAAGAGGGACATGAGCTGTGGCTCATATATGGAGTTGAAGAGACTAGCTGAGAATAGGGAGGAGTGGAGAAATAAGTCAAAACTCGTTGCAGACCAATCCAATGGATTGTAACTCATTATATATACCTTTTTCAGATTATATCTAAAATTTGAAAGCTTATCTGCTGTTTTAAACTTATATTCTCCCTTCAAATTGTTATACAGTCCTACTCCAAGATTAGTATAGTGGTAAAAGTAAAATGATAGCATAGTTTATATAGGTAAGTTATATTTAACAATGTCTGTGTGAGTCCCTGTCGCTGGTTCATAAATGGAATATTTTTACGATCATTTGATCGTTTGCACACGGTATAAAGCACTTGATATAAAGTACGGAGAGACTCGGTCTGTGTAGAGAATAAAGCAGGCAACGTTAAAATATCGTGAGAGGATAGAAAATAATTTGTTTCACCCAGAGTAAGTGTAATATTATCCAGTGGAAAATATAAAACAATGAAGTTGTAATTTACAGGATGCACATGTGCGAGTTGTTCTAGACTTTCCACTGAAACATTTCTATGAAACTCACGATACAATGCCCGCAGATCAATAAAGTATTCTATTCGCTTGATAGACGTGCATTACTATTGTTATCTATTGTGAAAGATAAATATAAAAACTATACGTCAAGTACATAAATAATACTTGTAATATGCAATATTATATTATTATTTGTTAGAGAGTGCAATTAGAATTCATAAGTCAAACACAATATGCTTTATACCCTTAGAGAGAAAACATTATTAAATAACATTATTTATATTTCTATCCATCGTTTAACTATTTGTTTTGCCATGAAATTAAATAGTACAATTTTCCAATTATTTCCCTACAACATAATATATGAAGAATGTTATCTGGAAGAGGAAGGATGCATTAACTAATTGTTATTTTCTTACAACGATGATGTTTGCCACCTATCCTGAATGTCTTAATTTTTTGTTGGCACAGAGAAGACAGCTTGCATGTTTATTAGATGCAGCTGGTCTGTTGGCTACCCCGATTGTGACATATGCCGTGATGGTGTAGTAGTAGTAGTAGTATTTCCTTATACTGTAACTATTTTTTGAAATTTCATTTGTAATAAAAAAATTTGTTGATTGAGTCGACGTTGATTTTGTAAAACTCCATTATATAAATATAATGAAAACAAAATTGTTTTTGGTTTTACTACGATTTATTTGTTAAATAAGTTACCTGGTTTCGACCTATGAGGTCATTGTCAAACTCAGTTTGACAATGACAATGACCTCATAGGTCGAAACCTGTTAACTTATTTAACAAATAAATCGTAGTAAAACCAAAAACAATTTTGTTTTCATTATATTTAAAAAAAATAGTCATATTAAGATCTAATTTGACTATAGATCTATCAAGTCTATCATGTATCCAATATCGTCTAATTCAAATATATTTATTATTTTAGTTAGGTGCAGAGAAGCTGTAATGTAAGTATATATTCAGGATTTCTGCTGATTATCTTAAGTATAAAATGGAACTTTGTATTTAAAAGTTAAGCAACACAAAACCAGTGGAAAAGTTAATCATTAATTATTGATACCAGCAATGTTTGAGAGTTTTAATCAAAAATATCTGTTGTGTATCAGAATATTGAAAATTGAAAAAACAAAAACAACAACAGATGAGCTCGCAATGTTTTATAAAACTCTTTTGTTGAAAACTGTTTGTGTAGAAATTTTAACGAGGAACGTCAGATTTTTAATAGCAATAAATTCCAACGTCAACGTAGATTTAGCGATGATTGAAATCGATGTTATATGCATAATAGTTTATTTATGCACATATTAATCGTGAAAATTCAGGTCGAACATCAACAATACCTGTTATTTAATTCGTATAAACGATTAAGCAATATGTGAACATAAATTGATGTGATATGAACGCGCACGCAATAAAGACGCGTATGTCAGGAAAGGTAGAGAAATAAAAGTTGTATATTATATAAGGTAGGTATGTAGCGGGGAAATTTGATTTGCGCATTTTCAGTTAAGAAGAGCAGGAAACATTCTAGCGGCAACCAAGAGGGAAATTTGATTAGACAGCTTTGATAAGGCGAGACAAAGAGCAGACCGCTCGGTTCTCTCTAAAGATAATAATATAATTGTAATGTTTTCCAGGAGAAACTTGCAAGAGGGAATGAGAGACGGAGATGAAAGATATTATAGGACCGAGATAAATACAAGGTACACTCCGAGTATCTATCTACCTATATACTATTCATTGTGTGTACGGTGTGGTATTAATTGGAAAGTACGGGGAAGATGTTATTACTACACCACCGCCCCCTCGCGATAGATCGAACCAACGTCAATGGATGAAGTTTGACTTCTCCGTCGTGTCGATAGCGTTTTATATTACCTACCCAAATGCTACTATGTATCTACCTGCGAATATTACAACTTCTTCTTCCATACCATTATAATTAACCAACATCACTAATGTTTCTTCTATCTACTAACCATTTTCATTTTACTGAAGACTACATTCAACTAGTTACACTATTCTAATTATTATATAATAAGTTACAATCCATTGGATTGGTCTGCAAACGAGTTTGGTTTTTCTTCTCCATTCGTCTCTATTCTCAGCCAGTCTTTTCAGCTTAACGTATGAGCCACAGTTCATGTCCCTCTTCAGTTGGTCCATATACGCGTCTCTTGGTCTGCCTCTTCCATTTGTCCCCTCGGTCATACCCTCCGCGATGGCGATGAGTAGTCCTGGGTGCCTGATGTTGTGGCCAATCCAGTTAGCTCGTTGTTGGCCGATTCTCTTAAGAAGTTGCCTTTTTTCGCCTACCCTGGTTAATACTTCTTCGTTTTCGACGTATTCCGACCAATGGATCTTAAGCATGCGTCTGTAGCACCACATCTCAAAGGTCGCCAACCGTCCGCTTTCACTCTTGCTGATGGTCCACGTCTCACAACCATAAAGCAGAATGCTCCATACAAAGGCTTTAGTAAGGTTCTTCCTTACGCTTAAATCAATATTTGGGGATTCAAATATCTTCGATTTTTTGTTAAAGGCAATCCTTGCCTGGTTTATTCTGCTCACAATTTCCGATTTGGAGAAATATATTTCTTAGCTAATTATTACTAGCTAAGAAATATATTTCTAGTGAATGAAGTAGACTATTCAAACGAATTAAATTGACATGAGGCAATGTTCAACCTTAGTTAAGCACAAAAAAAAACGCGAGAGAAAACATAAGTAAACATGACATGTCAAAAATAACCATATGTATAATAACAATAATAATTATGACTATATACTCTTTTCAAAAGTAGACGAATGTGGTTCCCTGTATAAGCCGCATACTTCAAGGCGTTTGTCTGTGTTATGTCACCATTTGTCATAATTGCCGTGAAATATATCTCTTCCCTTCCTCCTATAGAGAGAATGGGATCTAACACGTACGTACATGTTTACATATACGTATGATATGTGTGTGTATGTTTATCCGAGGAAATATGGCGACAAGAACAAGTAAGTATGTAGAGTTTCGTATATGTGACTTAATAAATATGGATATGTACTTTATGTGTCACAAATGTATTTTAGAATGAGGAAACTTTACAGATAAATAATTCAAAGTAGACTATGTATGTAATAACAATAATAATGATTGTGATAAGTTGACTGTGGAAACTATTGCAGTAGTCAGTAACGTCATTCCGGGTTATTATTCTGATCGGTCAGTAGAGAATAGGGGGTGGAAGCGGAACCAAGCTTCATGGGAAATACGTTTTGTAGTATGCATTACAACCACTATTCAAATAATATCAGAAAGTTCAGCGCTCGTTTTTACCGAATGAATCCATCCCCAATGTCATAGTACTAAGATTTCAGATTACTAAAACTAACAAAATAATGATTTGATAAAACATTTGGGACTTCCATCAAGGAGTGAGTCATGATGTTATTTAAAGAAGAACACATTTATTTATTAATGATTTTTAATCTTTCTGGGCTGGGACATGTTCTGAGAATGCCCAATGATAGTTGGCCAAAAAGAGCGCTGTTCTTCCGTCCGCAAGGGTTCCGTAAGTCGGGGCGTCTCATTTTCACAATACACTGTTCCTATGACAACGACATCAGAGCGCAAGGAATGTCGTGGAAAGAGGTGACGCGATTGGCGCAGAGTCGCTCTGAATGAAGGAGGCTGGTTTCTGTCCTGTGCTCCCGAGAGGAGCGTTGAGGGCGATGATGATGATTTAATTTTTATGGAGGGATGTGGGCGATAAAAAAAATATATTTGATGAAATTATCCTAACAAGTTCATAACGGAAACAAAACTTGCCCATAATTTTTACAATTTTTTTTTTCTTCCATTGTGTAACAATGGACATGTTTTCTTTCAAAATTGAAAAATATTTCATTGTTTAGCGAATTAAAAAGTAGTTTCAAAGATTAATTGCAGTAACAAAGAGTGTACTGTATTGGTGTTAAACAAATATTCTTAATAATTCAAGAGTTTTTGTGTTTACGCTGTGGAAATCTATTTTTAATTTTAATAAATAAAATATAAAAATATACCGAACGTTCGGTATTTAACCTAACATAGTGGAAATTAAACAGTGCTCAATAATATATTTTTATATTTTATTTATTAAAATATTCTTACTGCATTATATCGAGTAATTATGATAGATGAATTGTGGCTTACGTCATGTCCCAGAAATATAGTAGAGAGACTATTGAAGAATTACATATTATGTACCGTAGTCATTGAACTGAATGGCGAACAATATTATAATGCAAATATTGAAAAGAGTTGCACACTGGGAAATTCACATCATCTAATATTTACCTTCATATTGCATCGAGTACCTTCGCACAGTAATACTTGTCATGTAAAAGCGCTTTAAAAGTTGAAATAAAATAGCAGGTCGTATGTTAAACATGGGTAGACGTCCTTATAATAATATATTTCTCATAGTAAATGAGATATTCTAACAAAGGCTAAATAAGTTTATCAAAAACTCTTTTCTGGATAGAAAAAATGAAATAGAATTATTTGAAAATGCTAACTCAACACTGACCTAGATTTTTCATGCAACGTAATGTGAAAACTAATAATTATGCTGCATGATGTATTTTAATAAAAAAATTACACGTTGTACACAAAAAAGAATCAATCAATCACAAATAATGTAAAATTTAAACCATGGCATAAAAAAAATAAGAAAAAAGAGAGCCTAAGAGAGTCGAAGAAGTCGAGAAGATATTTTTCATACTTGCATTGAGAAATAAGCGGATTTTTAAAATAGCTTTATTTTGCCTTAGTCTAATCACAATGTTGAAGAATTTTCGTTTTATTACTAAGAAAAGGATACCTACAAATTACCTAGAAAATACGATGAAAAAAATGTTGACTTTGTTTAGTAGAAGAAATAACTTTTGTTACATATTAATTATATTCCTAGAAAAATAAGATTTTATAAAAGTTACTTCAGGCATAAATTCTGGAATGCAACATTACCTAGGAAATGAAATACTAAAGGCCTCCAACCACCCGGATAGTGGAGAAGTCTGGATAGATTAATTTATTAGAGAAAAAGTGAAAGAATCAGAATACTGTAGATAAACAGTATTTTCTGAATAACTTGAGCTTATCAACGGCAAAAGAAAATGGAAATTATACAAAAATCCTCCGCCGACTGAAAAACGAAAGGGATATATTTTGTGTAAGAGCGAGTGATCAACTTTGATAAATTAAGGATTAAAAAAATAAACATTAACCTAAAGTTAGGATTAAAATGAGAAGTTGATATCATATATCTTATTTCTCAAACATTAGTAACTGTAAAAGGTAAAATAAAGTAATTTATATTACAATTGCCCGTTTCTAAGTAAATAGAAATTACGGACGGGCGATTTAAAAAGATTTACAGTCGTATCATATATATTAAAATAGTTACATAGATATGTAGTATCACCGTACTATAAAATGAGTAAATAATAATACAAAAAAGTATGTACCTAGGATTCATACAATAGATTGAATGAATGAATGAATGTACAAGTTTTATATTATTACATAGAGATGTATGTATAATGTAATAGAGAAGGTATTCCCTTGGAGTAATAAAGAGTTGCTAGTCGTGCTTAAACATAAAATCCGAGTAATTTGTCAGATTAAAGCGGACTGATGGCTTAATTCCTTTGTTCACTACGAGGATTGGACTCGGGGGATACGGAGATCATTTTTATCTCGTATGCGCATGATACAAAATACGAAAACCTATATGTATGTACGTACATACATACTCAACCAATACATTATTAAAACGTTGTATCTATACCTCTCTAAAGTTACACGTATCTATTAAGTTATACATGTAGATATTCTATTAAGCTCGACACAATGTAATTCATATTTCATTTTACACACCTATCTATTCCTATCTTGCGATTGTCACCAGAACAAAAGGTTCGTCACAACGTTATTTCGAAATATTCCAATTTTAAAATTCATAAAAAATTAAATTATTACGTTCTTCTGAAATGCTCATATGAAATAATTGTAATATTTTGTAATAAGCAAAAACTGAATACATAAAAGATAAAAACGGAACAAAAGAAATATCACACGTTTCAACGTCAAATCCAAACAACAATATAAGGATTTATTGGCATGTATTTCGGATTCTAAATTCTTGTTATGCATGATACCCGATGAAGCACTATTAGTTTGATTTCAGCTTGACTGGTTTTGAAGCCCATGGTATCTGATAGGTACAACTTTAGGTTTAAATTATCAGTGACATGATCATATAACATACTTTTTATAATACGCCCTTTAATGTCAAAAATGTAATGTATTTCACAAAAAAAGATTAATACACATCAAAGGTTCTATTTTTATGCTAAATTCAAAATTCTTTTCGAAAAAATATTTTGTAGATTGCATTTTATTTCTTGGTTTCATTACTATGCAATGTTTGAGAAAAGCAAACAGGAAGAATGAGCGCCTATTGTATGAATTCCAAGGGGAAGACGCAATAAATTAAATAGATAAATAAATCATGAAAAAAGGGATAAAATTCATCTATCACAGCGTGTAGGTATGGCAGACTTCATCTGCAAAATACGCGAGAGGAATGAATGAAAGTAGTACGTGCATAGATTGTGTGAGATAATACATACAATGTACATACATACTCTTTAGAGAAGGTGTTATTAAAGCCAGGAAGAGAGATAAAGCAAGTAGATTAGATAAAATTCCTTGATGAAAACCAAACATGAAAGTGGTGGAAAGAGAAAAGTGGAGAAGAAAGAGAGAGAAAGAAAACCATTTGGATTCTCGTTAACGAATCATTACATGTGACAGTGAAAAATGGTGTAACTGAACCTTCCGCCCGCCTTGCGTCTTCCACCACCATAATAATATTATCAATGTGATAAGGATAAGTCACGTGCTATGATGTGCGATGTTGCGACAGTTTTCATTGATATCTTAAAAAAATGTACATAACATACTTCCATATAAATTACCGTATGTATTTTGTTGGTTAATTTACGTATTCTGTAATGAATATCACCGTAAGAAGTCATTGAAATTGGTGCCAGTTAAAGCAAAATTCTATTAAATAATGTGGAGTTCATTACAATGTCTCTCTACCTCTATCTATACCATCACGGCATATAATATAACACAGTTTGGGTATTGGAGTGAGGTAGATTATCTGTAAAAATATACAATATTTATTCTAATTCACATATTAATTTAATAATAATGTACATATATTATATATGTAAAGTCAACAAACTACGAAGAAACTGATATTAAGTAAACAACATTTCATATTTCACAGTCTATTTTAATTAGTTTTGATATACACAAATATACAAAATTTTGCGTAATTAATTTAGTACACTGGGTCAAGCAAAAAAAACATAATTAGTTAGTAGACTGACACACCTGAAGGATTAAAATTTAATACCTTTCAAAGTATGTAAAGGGGATAGTAAAACTATTCGCATTAAATATTATAATTTGGGTAAACAGAATTATTGTAAATACCTCGTAAACTAATTTTATAATAAGTCAAAATAATTTTTATAGCACCTAAATATTTATGTAATAAATTGATTGAGTGAACACTTTAATATTTCAAAATTATCAGACGTAGACAAAACAAATCAAAGTAGTATTTTTAGTTATCATTTTTTAATATTAAAGAACTTAAATGTCTAGATATGCAAGTATTCGAAGAGTAGAAGTAAGTTTGTATAAATCTTTTTATCCTTAGCAATCTTCATTCATGAAAGAAAAGTCACGAAAGTGTAAAAAAAGACAAATCGTTAGACTAAGAGGTATAGACAAGTATTTCTTGAAAGTTATAAAAGTTTAAATTAGGAGCTTATCCAATACTCACACCATTAGATAAAGCTACCAGTCGTTCAGAGCAATAAGAGCAGCATCATTCATAGCTTTTATAAAATGCCTGACAAGATTTTGCTTTAATACTAAATCTGCAATAATACTCCTGTGAACCTTTGAACTCAAATAAATTTTGAGAAGGGATCAACTTTTTTATTTATGATGATTGTCGATTATGCTAACAGTTTGATCTTATAAATAAATATTTATAGAATCAAACGGTCATTATACAAAATATACCTACTGAAAAAGTTCCATAATATAATATAGCTAATGGCTCCAAAATTGTCAGCAAAATTTACAATTAATAAAAAAAATAAGTATGAAAGTAACATCAAATAAAATTATTATTAGTTTAGATATTATAATACGAGTAATATTTTATAATCTCTTTCACAATCTTCGATCGATGGTTTCCATTTTGACTATCAAAATAACAATGTCCTATAATATATTAAAAGTATCTACTACCAATGTTATACTTATTATAAATTAGTGTGAGGGTGGATGTGGGTTCAAAAGAAATCCAGATACATTTAAAAATAATATATTAATAAAACAGGAAATATAAATTTATATCAATTGTTCTTTTTTAAAGCACGTAATCCATTTATTTAAGAGTAATTAATAAGAGAAAAAAATTAACAAAATATGGTCTGGGAACAAATCTCCCCAAGGTCGATCACTCGTTTATTTAAGTGCCTAATTAAGGATGATAGTGGGAGTTCTACATAATATTTACATGGTTATCTCGTATATGGTAAATAATTTAATAATTCCTAACTCTCACGTGTATTCATGTATTCAAAAAGTTATTTTCATTACCAGCCTTAGTCCCAGCTCTGCACAGATAATAAGCATCCTTCCTGAATAACCGTGAAAAGAACGTCGAAATTTATTTAAAAATAGAAAAACACTTTTGAAAGATATTATTTATTTAATACATTGAAATGAAAGTTTTGACAAAATGTTGATATTGCTATGTTAAATTACGTATGTTTTTTTTGTTGATTTTCACAAGTATACTCGTATTGAGAGAATGCTTGGGGTTTGTTTGGTTTGCTGTAAAGCTAAATCCACCTTAGCGAGAAACTCGAATAAAAACAATAGTACATATGAACAGACTGGAAAAATAAATATTAGTTTATTATACTGTGTATACTGTATGGGGTTGTACAGACATGAAATATGAAACTTTTGAACGTGAAAATATTAATGATCATTTAATTAAT
Organism: Athripsodes cinereus; assembly: GCA_947579605.1. Classification (NCBI taxonomy): domain Eukaryota; kingdom Metazoa; phylum Arthropoda; class Insecta; order Trichoptera; family Leptoceridae; genus Athripsodes; species Athripsodes cinereus. The sequence goes on from OX388310.1 coordinate 22,144,832, forward strand.
ATAATAGTCATTTTAACATGAGCACAATAATAATAACAACAGATGGGTAATATAATTAGATGAAAATTGAAAATATTCGTAGTGAGAGATGATGCTTATGGAGTCATGTTCTATAAGTTAATTTTTGAATTTAAATAACTTTAGAATCATCTGAACAATTTAAGCAATGTTGAGTAATATTTCTGTGCTTTACTATTTACCGCTTCACTAGATACGATTTTTAAATGACAAATGATCGTGAGATTGTTCTGTATATTCAACGCATTCTGCCTACCCAACTTGTAAAATTAATTTGTAATGAAAAAATATGAAAGAGATGCTCCTCGATTTCTGGTTCATTTTTAATCATATATGGCAAGATATTTCACGTAAACAATTCCTTTTCAAAAAGGGTGGAAACAAGTGGCGTAAAAATCAAAAGCTTATATACAGCAGAAGATGGATGCAGACTACAGAAGACTAAAAGATAATCGTTACAGAAAACAATAGAAAGAGTTTTACAATACATACATATTAAAAAATAGTTGATATACTAATGGTGAATCTATTGTAAAGGAGAGATTTTTAGTGGTACACCATATTGAGGAATAATTATTTTAGAATGAGTCCCAAAGAAAATCTTTAATTGTCTTTTATGAAATCTAAAATTGAACGTACGGAATTAAAAATAAAACAAATAGTCACCCCTCTTTATGAAAATGGCCAAAAAAGAAAGCGTCAGTTAATCAAACATTTGAATCCCCTATCGGTAAATAATATAACGATGCATGAAAGTACTACATACTACAGTACAACTACTCGTTCATGCCTGACGTTAGGTAGATAACAATATTAATTATGATAACTTATCAGTATTAACGCGTCGCTGCGTACGCACGCATGCACAGGTTTGAGTGTAGATACTAGTGAAGATAAAATAATACATATCAGTATGTATTGTGTATTATAAAAAATCACCAAAATAGTTCAGAAGGAAATTTTTATTTTCAGAATTAATACTAAAAGTATTAAGAAAACAATATATCTTTAACAAAAAATCGAAAATGTTGGAATCCCCAAATATTGATTGCAAAGGAAGAACCTTACTAAAGCCTTTGTACGGAGAATTTTGCTATATGGTTTGCGAGACGTAGACCATCAGGAAGAGTGCAAGCGGACGATTGACGGCCTTTGAGATGTGGTGTTACAGACTCATGTTGAAGATCCATTGGTCGGAAAATGTCGACAACGAAGAGGTGTTAATTAGGGTAGGCAAAAGGAGGCAACTCCTTAAAAAAATCTGCCAATGACGAGCTTACTGGATTGGCCACAACATCAGACACAAAGACCTGCTCATCCCATCGCAGAGGGCAAAACAAAAAGACTAGTAGAAAATAGGGAGGAATGGAGATGAAAATTCAAACTCATTGCAGACCAATCCAATGGATTGTATCTCACTATGTATGTTACTATGTATATATAGCTTACTTTAATATTCTGTGATTAAGATAAAACAATAACCTTTTTCTAAGATCTAATATACTAATCCACTATCATCTGTTATTTCAAAGAAATCTCCTTGAGTCGACCTATTACCCTCTAGACACGATCCATATGTTACATACCCCTTAAATAAGGTTCCTACACATATTATATTCAAAACCCAGCTCCATTAAAGTAAAATAATTTGCGCAATGTAAAAAACAGGTAATACCTACCTAATGTTATTATGAATTATTAATGCATTCGTAGAGTACAAAATAATATTATTATCATATATGAGTTAAAATTTTGATGTATCATTTAATATTTCACCGAAATGTATTGCATAAATTTTTAAGCCGTTCACATAGTAGAGAGCTAACAGATTGTTATATTTTATCAATTTAATAGTGGAAGCAATTAATTAATTTCCACGTAACACAAGTACAATCCATTCATCAACAGTATTATTTTTTGTTTGTTTTATTTTTCACTTATGATCATAAATTTTCTAACGAATTCCGAGTACCTACTGAATAAATAAACTAAGCGAATTACAAAAACCCTGATGATGTAAATGATGATAGCGGATGATTTCTTTGGCGCCTTTTAATGTAACCAACTGATGATTGCGGGAAGCTCTGATAGAAGAACGATGTCTTCAGTTAACCCCAGAGTATTGTAATTAGTTGTTGAATTATGTCACATTATTTCCATTATAATAATCTACTTAGAAATTTAATCTCATTATTAATATTAATTTCTTAAAAAAGTAATAATGAATGTTTCGATATTAATATTAGTGCATTTTTTTTTATAAAAAAAATATATATAAAACAATACAAGCAAAACAATTTTGTGCCTTCAACTAAATATTTCCATAACTGGCGAATAATAGGAATGCACAAACGGCCCCGCGCGTTGTATAATGACACATTTATTTTTAATTGCACAATATATAAATTATTCATGCACAATGTGTGTCGAAAAGGTTTGGCAGAAATGCTAAAACTTTGACACGACAAAATAAAGCACAGAAATCTACAACAATCAGCGCTCTTATATACCTAGAGATGCGGAGAATAAAATTCACTAATGCCGAATTCATCAGAAAAACTCGTCGTAAAGATTTAGCACAACGAATTCCGTGAAAGAATTTCGCTTACATTACGAAAAAATTCCATTCGTATCTCACCATAAATAGTAGGAGAGCCTTTAAAAGCCAATGGAGGAGTCACGGAATGATTGAAAAGAATTTAAAGATATTAAAAGAGAGAGATGGCGAGAAGGCTACGGTACAAATCGATTACAATAAATAATGTTTTAGAGCTTTTACGAAAATTACAAGTCAGGTTTGGGAAAACCATAGATACCAACCATTAATATTGTCATAGAAATGTTTGCGTTCTCGAATAAATTCACATATCCCTTCACACCCATACAAAACATACATAATACCACTACCACAACTAATAATACAATACTATACGCATACGCCTAATTACTCTCACTTATTTATTGCCTTTATTGGAAATTCCTATTCCAAAACAAGCAATTATAATAAATATATCGATACAAAGTCATATTTCAGACGCAATTTGTACCTATAATAATTTAAGCCTATGTGAAATATTGTTAGTAAATATCAACGTATATTAAACAGTAGGTACACATCATATACCTACGCAATTATATACATTGAATGCTGGAATAATAAATTATTTCTCTATATTTAGATCAACAAGAAAATTTGTGTTGATATGAAATCATAGAGATATTTTACCAAATACCTAGTAGTTTATGCGTAATTCTATAATAGTTTTCTCAGAAAAATATAATAAGACAAAAAGGTGGAATTCTCCGCAGAAAAAGATTGGCGTTATTAGACGAAAGTTTTCATTTTGATAATAATTCAAAAGAGAGAAAATACTCCAAGTAGCAGTAATAATTGAAATGAAATATCGAAAAGGAGATAAAATATATTATTGAAATATTTTTATTACATCAAAGTAGATGTAGCGACGGAATGGAATAAAACAAGTATGAAATAATTCCCTCTTTCACAGAACCAAATCGGTAAAGTCGATAACAATAACTTTTAATGGAGAATCTTGTAATTTTCTTCATCCAACTTTGTACATTCAAACGTTGAAGGATAATGTTTTGTACAAAGAGGGAGAATATTATACCGTCATGATAATAATAATAATAACGAAAGTAACTAATAAGATTAAGCAACGGCGAGACAAAATTGCGTTGATCTTTTGGAAATTTTAATATTAACTTAAATCTTTCTGTTAATACGATATTATAATTTTCGCTAAATTATTATACAATTTTGTAATTATTATCTCACAAAGTTCTTATTGAGAACATGAAAAGGCTTTCTTTAAGTGTACTTTTCATGAAATCCCTTCTATCAAAACTAAATTAGAAGTAACTGTACTGACACTATGAAAAAGTTGCACGCCACTAATGTTCAGAAAGTAAAAGAATAAAATGTAAACCTTTAGTTGAAAATTATTACAATCAATCGGAAACATATATACGTTTCATTCATATAAATTATGAATCATCAAAGTAGTTTTTTAGTACAACTTCCACGAAAAACTCTGGATATTATTTTCGAAAATATTAAATGTAACTAAGCAAATAGAGAATGAAATTGATTTTATTTAAAAAAAATTTAAGTGAATCATTTTTCTAGGAAGGTTGATTTTTTTATTATTTTTAAATCCGTCATCCTCTGCGGATATCGAGTGTTTCGTTGAATTTGATCTGTCCAACATAACAAATAAATTCTTTTTCTCAATTGTGAAAGAGATTTCAACTGAAACTTATTTAACCATTTAGAATATTGAATACGTACCTATATGTGTTGAGTGATAATTATTTCATAAAATGTTAAGTGTTTATTAAAATAACTACGCAAAAAATTTCACAAATAACCATTAGTTTCCATATGCAACGTACAACGTTGGAATTAATTCAAAGTCATAAAAGTTCTCTTTATTTCACGAATCTATACGATTTTCGAAGCAGAATCCTATAAAACATCAGTGGTAAAATAATTTAACTTGCGAAAAACTATCGGTTATTTTTAAAGATATCTTACTCAATTTGATTGCTAAATTAACCCAAATCGAAGTATTTCTATCTATCCCTTTCTCTCTTGTGCTTTCTGATAAAAAGTTAGTATACTATAAATGTATACATATATCTAACATAGGCCAAGATGGAGTTGGAAAACTAACTTTTCGTGATAAATGACGGCGATAACATAGAGCAAGTAGGGTGGAGTGTGCACTATAGAGAGCCCATAGAGTAGCGGTGGAGTCAGCGAGTGAAATGTTGCACTGCATTGGATACGAGTATAGGGAAGTGGACCATAGCATAATCATCAATCTAACAAATTACCTTTGTATGTAGTTTTTTATTGTCATTCTCTGCACATAACGTTTGGTTTGTTCGTGAAAAATACTAAACTCGAGCGATTTTTCAAGTGCGATTCGTAAGGAGATTCCAATAAAAAACGATACAAGTATATTTGAAATTAACACGGTACAATAACAAATAGGTATATGTAGGTAGGTAACTGAAATCGGAATTAACATAATTAAGTATTCATATTTATATTATTCAAGAAATTTTGAATTTATTTTTCAGACAGGGTTTTATCCAAAGTAGGTATATAATAAGTAACAGTATATCTTATATTTTTTAATGAGATTGTCGACAGAAAAAATATATACTCTAATTAGAGTAGGAACATGGTTGTTCTTTTTTAATTATGTACATAAGTATTAATTCATGATTTTCATCAAAGAAATATCTAAAAGCGAATATAATACATTTTCGCATTTAGATATTCTCCTACCTGACAAACTTTAGTTAGTTTCTTGACACTAAAATAAGTTACAAAAACACTGTTGCAAACGACGAAATGGAGGGAGTTTTAATCTTCGAGAAACTTGAGGGTTTTTTACTTTGAAAGAAAGGAAAACGATTAATTTTATGTAATGTTTTCTGCTTTATGTAATATTTCAAAATAGTGGTATTATTATAGCTTATATTAATTTAGGAGAACGAGTGATTTGTTAAAGGTGGGTATTCAAGGTCTTTAGTTCAGCGATGAGATAAGTCACCCATTTTGAATGTCTCATTTTTAACTGGCACAAAAAGGATGACTTTCAGGCTTATTACATGCAGTTGATCTTTGACTTGTGGAAAATAAAGTGTTAATATGTATGTTTATATGAAAACGTGAATTTTCATCAAAAAAATAAAGTAATATTATTTTATTGACCATATTGTAAGTTATGAGTAGTAATGATGGGTACATTATAAGATTGTCAATGCTAAAATAACACTTATGTAACATAATTATCGTCTTTGCATATTCAAAAACAGATCACAAAAAAATATTACCTACTGAAATGTGCTCAACACGGTCCGTGTTGGCACATTATATGGAAGAGTACGCATAAAATATTGTAGGAGAGTTATGGAAACGAAAAAATATGCAAGTACGAGTATACGAGGAAGTGGCCTTCGATTGCTTCTGCCTATTCTGTAAAGCAGTGGTCCCTAACCTTTTATCACCGCAACCCGTCGAGGGGAAGACATTGATTGTGTATATAAAAAAGTGAAAGTGAAGAAACCTTTTATTTTTATTTATTTATTTATTCAATAATAAAACAACAATATAACAATATTATATAGTAGACAAATATTACATTATAGTGCAATGGTATTTTTTTATAATTTTCTCAGTCAGTAGTTGAGCCACTGGTATGAGAGGAAACAGTTTTTTAAACATATAGGAAATTTTGGTCAAGTTACAGGTGTCTATTGTCAGTTAATGCAATTTTAAACAAGTGTTCCTTTCTACTATTGTTTGTTAATTCGCAGAGAGACGTCTTTCGACTTATAAGGTCATTATCAATCTATCTTATAAGTCGAAAGACGTCTCTCTGCGAATTAACAAACAATAGTAGAAAGGAACACTTGTTTCAAATTGCATTATTATGGGATTCTACTACGTGTGCACCGACACAATTAATAATCTATTGTCAGTGTTGAGTTGTCAGTGTCCTTGCATATCTTTTAATTCTTCTTTTGAAAATGTTAAGACTCCTAGCATCCTTCAAACATGCAGGTAGACTGTTGAATAATTTGATGGATGTATGGAGGAATCCATCACGCCTTCTATTTGTTCTCGGGAGGGTGGTTCGTAGGTGGTTCTGTCTCGTATTGTGGGTGTGTATTTCAGTGTTTGTGGTTAGTTTCAGGTCTGATTTTATTAGATAATTCTTTATTTTATAGAGGTGTTTGGCTTTTTCAACAAATGTTTAAGGTTCCAGATTCCAGACTTCGATAATTTGCCTTAGAATATTTACAAATTCACTTTATTTCGTATTAAATAATCGAAAAAGAGAACAAAACAAAAAAGGACTGATCAAGGGTTCGGTACAACTGCTGTAAAGGATGCGTCGTAATTGTGAGAAGACGATACACCTACATAAAATATAACTATGATAATAAACGCTTCAGTTTATCCCTTTTAGTTAAACTATGTAGGTAGCTACGTACAAAATAGTGTCCATAAAATTTAAATTATAGTTACTACGCAGTACGCGTATTAGAATTATAAAGTATAGGATCAGTATGCTCCGTGTTTAATATGTGCACATTTATTTATCTCTGTCTATACGTAGCTACACAGTATTATATTTCAGCATTTCAAGTACGACTACGTCTTGTAATAAATTTAACTTCATTTTATAGCCCAGGGTCCAACATAATTTGTTGTAGATAACTCCAACTACGGAATACTAATTTTCGTGAGAAATTCTTCTTCTTCTAAACAATGTACTACATAATATTTTATCTAATATTATTATATTGTAAATAACTTTCAACAAAGATTTCATGGAAAGGTTTTGTTACTAATTAACATATGTTTTTTATCATCATTATAACGAAGCAGGGCCGAATACCAACAAGATGGTCATCATGTGTGAGATGCTGAAGGGGGTAAAGGGTGTGAGGCGTTTAAGCAGGCGGAGGACAGGGCGCAGTGGAGGAGCTTGTCGCTTGGTTGGGACATGGTGGTCACGATCCGACCGACTTGGAAGAAGAAGAAGAAGAGCAATGTTTTTGTTATTATTCGATACGATTTATTCTTGAAGATATTTTTCTTTTAAATCACTGAAACCACAGTCTTAAAAGGTGTTTGTTCTCTTTTTGAAATTCAAACGGCTTCTGGCTACCTACACATTTAACTCTATGCGAATTGCGAATATATATATATAAATAGCGGGTAAACATTAAGGAGAGGTGAGTTTTCTACTTATATTCACGTAGGTAATTATATAGTTCTTCATCCAAGAAACGATATGATAATGAAGTGACTGTCGATAAATGTGCTTTTGCATAAAAAACACCAGACTTACAAATCAGTCTATCTTAAAAACATAAGTAGGTACCTTAGGGTGTTTCATTTTATAAGGCAAAAAATAAAATACAATTTTTTTGCAATATTCGCTCACGCCCCGAGTCTCAGTGATGTAAAAGATATATATTCCAAATTTCAAGAAGATTGGATAATATTTAGGGGTGGCACACTTTGACCACTTTTATCTCGAACTAGTGAAATTTCTATTACTGAAGTTTTTTGTAGGCGGGCGGCGCCAGACATACAAGGGAAGTGGAGCATCGATACACCGCAGGTATTGAGAAAACTGTTTTACTCTTGAATTAAATTGTTCAATCTTGAATTACAAGATGATGTAAGTGTCATTTTAGTCGGCCATACAATGTACAAAGTGAGCAAAGAATACAAAAATTTGATTGAAGAGAAATTGACGAAGACAGATAAAGTAAATATGAAACGGCACATTTGGAAGGGTGATCTCGTCGAGTGAGGCCGACAATTTGTTTAGAAAACAGTCAGTCACTAGAACTGCAACCCTAATTTCCAGAGTTTTGACAAACCCTCGGCCAACTGACGGCAACAGTTTATTGTCCAAGCGTAACATCAAATGTCGGGGATTTTCAAAGAGCGATTTTTCGATTTTCTTTGCCATATTCCTTCCTCTGCCTCTTCGTCACTAGGTAATGATGAGGATGGAGATATGTCTTCCAGTGTAACTGTTTTATTGATTTCAGCCATAGATTTGTAATGGTTATTTTTATATGAAACACTTTGGTCTTGTTTTTTACTCTTATTTCTTATTTTCGAGGCAAAAATCTTGTCTACTGTACTCATTGACGAACTCATACGATCTTGTCTTTGTGACCTTAGAAATTATTTATCTTCTTGTGGTATGCTAGTCATGTCCATCACATTTTGCCGCAAAATATCAAATAACTCGACGAGATCACCCTTCCTAATGTGCCGTTTCATATTTACTTTATCCGTCTTCGTCAATTTCTCTTCAATCAGATGTTTGTATTCTTTGCTCACTTTATACATTGTATGGCCGACTAAAATGACACTTACACCATCTTTTAATTCAAGATTGAACAATTTAATTCAAGAGTAAAACAGTTTTCTCAATACCTGCGGTGTATCGATGATCAGCTCCCCTTGTATGTCTGGCGCCGCCCGCCTACAAAGAACTTCAGTAATAGAAATTTCACTAGTTCGATATAAAAGTGGTCAAAGTGTGCCACCCCTAAATATTATCCAATTTTCTTGAAATTTGGAATATATATCTTTTTCATCACTGAGACTCGGGGCGTGAGCGAATATATATGAAAATCACATCTTTGGAAAAATGAAACACCCTAAGGTACCTACTGGTGATATGTCAAACGCGTACGGCAAAATGCAAATAATTAATGCTGTGCATAAAAAACCATAAAATTATTTTTATTTATTCCTTAATTCTTTTTGCACATCATCATTACATAACAGTGTTAACAAAATAATATAAAATTTTAAAAACTAGGACGATGTGCAGTGGCGAGATTATCACAATCAAGTGATTCATTCCATCTAACCACGATTAGACACGAATTATACCGGATGATTTATAAAAATGAAAAAAATATAACTATAAAATACATGTTAGATTTAAACAGAAACCATTAACTTATTTATCGAATTTTGTTTGATATATTTATTATAAAATAAATATTAAAGCAATCATATCGGGCAAAGTTTATTTCAGATTTAACATCCTTAATAGAAGTGTATATTTATACATTATATACAACTAAAAATAATCTTATTTCCTTGTATCCACCATTCAATTTATTTCTGACATTTCAAGGAAAATGGTTGACATTAAAATTTCGTAAATATTATTTCAGAGAGTGTTTGAGGTATTATATAAAAAAAATTAATCAGTAACGTTAATTTTTGATACCATAAAAAAAGATTGAGTTTATTTTTATCGAATTCCTCAGAAATTCAAATAACTAGAAAATAACTTATTGTGATCAATGGTGAGTGGTGTTATTTTTACTTAAAATAAATTAATAATTAATATCGTCTGCCTTCCAAAGATATATTTCAACTAGCTAATTCTTTAGTATTACTTATTCAATAGTTCAAAACAAGTTGGAAAAATAAAAATTATGTAATAAATTGCCACGGCGCAAAACTATATTAAAAGAAATATTTAAATCAGCGACCGATAAAACAAATGGTCGATTCATAATAAATTGATCCAAATACTATTTGTTCGACAAAAAACTAAGTTGACGACAAATATTGAGTGATCAAAAATTTATAACCGAGCTACGAATTTTGGGCGACAAATATACTAGGTGAGCGACTGAAAATACTAACTGAGTGATTACATGACAGAAATTAACAAATTTTTTTTTATTCTAAAGTTGTGTATATTCATGTGCTCTTTTGATTTTTTTAAATGAATTGCTTTATGCATGTATCACGAGATTCGAGAAGTTGATAGTGACGTTACAACTCGTTAATTGTGATCGAAATACTATCTGGCCGCTGACAACTTTTATTTTCACCAATATTTTTGGTTTTATAAGCACGATATCTCGAATTAAATGCATCTCGTTTTAAATATACTCCATGTCAATTTTTGATGTTATATGGTCTCACTTGAATACTTATATGGTCTTATGGTCAAATTTTAAGTGGCCGCTTACATTAACATTATATTGTCACTCACATTTAGTCGCTAAGCCAGTTATTGCTCATTTCTGTATTTTTCGTAATCTTTAATTTGAATTTTCTATCATTCGTTTAAATATTATACTTGTAATATCTTCCATTGTGTCATAGATAAATAGCCCAAGGGTAAATGAAATACCAAGCTTTGTCTTTTTATATCGCATTGGTACAATTGCTTACAGCATAGAGCCGAAACAAATGTCGAATCCGACAACTGATTGTCAGAATGACATTTGAATGCTAAGCTCGTCTGAATATTATTATTCTTTCTATATTTATGTACAACGGAATCACCTCCAGAAACATACAATTCTAGCCTACTTAAAGAGAAAGTACCTATAAATAAAAAAAAACAGGTAATGGAAGGTAGAGAATGACACGAGAATACAAAATATGAAATGTGTTTTTGGGATGTGACTTTAAAATAAAAAGATTTTTTTTACATTCAAATTCATGATCGAGGTTAAAGAACTCATCTCGAATTTCTTTTTATAAATAACAAATGCTGGAGATTGGTCGTCATGATATTCGAGATAATAAAAAGAAGTGTTTTGATGCAGAAGGAAAACAAAGTGTATGTCAGATTTAATTTGAAATATTACTGAAGTACTTTGTAACCGGAGAAATCTTGGAAATGCTTGAATCTGTCTACAAAAAGTTTAGGAAAATAATACAATCCCAGATCTTTTTGGATATTTTTACTTGCGCCGTATATACTGACAACATTTAGTACCTATCTTTACAAAATACACATTAATTGTTAGTTTTATATTCAACAGATATCAACCATGTTTTGACTTAAAAGTTTTTCTCATTTTGTTAAATTTTTGGGGTTATTTATATCTTCCACGGATTATCTGAAGTATGAGGTCATTATAAAGTAAATTTAAATGAATAGAACTGACCTGTTACTCTTCTCTTTTTGGCGGCTTTGGAGTATGAAATAAGTGCAGCGAGAAAGAAGACGGAGGACAGCATCTCAGCTCGGCCTACTACGCCAGTCACCTGTAATGAAAGACAAGAAATAATTAGAAAAATGTTTCCTTGATAACTTCATACCTATTGTAGATGAGACCTACTGAATAACTTTGTAAACCTATTATAGAAGACGAGTATTTTGTTGGTGCTACATAAAAGAGATGATCAATACATTTAATAGTTTCCACATTGAATACGGGATTCGGTTAAAATTTAAAGAAAACAACAAGAAAAATAAAATTATAAGAACTTATTATTTTGTGTCTGTCAAGAGTGGAAAAAATGGAATTTTCAATTAATATAGGTACATACTTTGCGAAATTATACCATTCAATAACTATACCTAGACATTAAAAAAACTAAAATAATGGTTCTCCTTTTCGATACATAACTTTTTTAGTTATCGAGAGACTTCGCTATAACTTAGCGACAATTGAATGCCCAAATGGTAAAATAGAAATATCTATATAGATATACTAATGGGGTTAGGGAACGAATTACGAGCAAAATACCCAACAATTGGTATATAATTCCATTCCGAATATAAAAGCAAAAACCAAAAAGGTTTTATTGCTTCGAACAAATGACGTTCATACATCACATAGGTATGCAGCGGAGCATGAAGTAGGTAATAACATACTAACAACTGAAACCTTCATAATATAAAATAGTTAGTAAATAGGTAGATGTAGTCGTGGAAATCGTTGGCAACTCTATAAAAATTGATCCGGTAAACCTGCAAGAGCTTTTCCAGTCCATTTCGTGTGCTCAGTGAAGTGGTTTTGTATATTCTATATAACTACATACATACCGAAACTGAATATTGCCTATTTAAAATAAGTACCAACAGCTTTTACATAATTATGAACTGAATTTCTCTGAAAACGAAGATTAATTACTGTTTCAATAATAAAATAATGGTGCTTTGTATTTTTTATTGTCATAGTATGTTCTGAGTCCGAGAATTTCTTGAAAGAGATAATATGTCTACCATTTTATCCATCAGTTTTCAAAAGTCATGTAAAAGCTAGCGAAGCATAAAATATCTCCATTTTCAATTAAACGAAGAGATATGCTATCTTTACCCCAATTGCCTTATATTAAACTGCAGATGAACTACGTTTTCATTGAATACAAAAGCTTTTTTTGGTATTCCTTTCATGGATGTGGTAAAAAGGTAATAAGTTAGATTGAAGTAAATGTTGATAGGCCACCATGCGACCTAAAAACATGCAACATTGCAGAATAACTAAATTAAGAATACAATGTATGCAAAACAACTGCAAACATAAAAGAATTTTAAATTTCCACAGAGAAAGAGTGTAAAAATAAAAATACTGGCTATGATAGCGTTCGTATTTTCAATGGAGTAGTGTTGCCCGCTATAAAATAGAGCATGTAGTTTGAAGTGTTAGACAGCATTATAGGCATATAGATAGTGTCTATTCTTTTTTTAAATGAAAAACGTGTTTTTAATTTCCGTATTTGAAAACAAAACATCATTTATTCATACAACTGCAGCATCTCTAACATATTATGGTATTGCCAATAAAATCACTATATGAAATAAACTTACAAGTCATTCTTTCGGTGCCATTAAAACAAGGTGTTCATGATGGGGTCGTTTACCTAATCATTGATTTGTAAATGTTACAGTTCTTATACGCGACATTGTATGATTTAGTGTTTACACAGGATACTCGAAAACTTGAGCAAAAGAGGGGAATAACATTACACTAATTGGCATTGATAAATGATACAGTTTTTTTTCAAAGACAGCGAATACTGCGTTTTTGAATAGAATAAAATGTTTATGTCCAACTATAATTATCATCAAGACATGTCACACAAACGGGGCATAGTTAATTTACTCCATGTTAATGTATAGGTACCGGTCAACTTCTCCGTTTAAAGTTTTGTAAATATTTTAGAAATAAAAAATATTTCTTAAAAATATTACCATACATTGAAAGCATAAGTTTGCAAAACACGTGTAGAAATATTATGATAAAAGTAGAATTTCAATATAAATGTATTTTTGCTTCAACTAGAAAGTGAAATATGAGATTTAGTGGATGTGGTTTTGTTCAAAACTGATTCGCAGAAAATTTGCACAGAAAATTAAAAGTTGAAGGTACTTGTATTGCGAGATCCATGAAACTTTATAAAACAATATTATCTTGTATTTCAAAATGTAATATAATAAAACACGAGGAATAAAAATCTGGTGATAAATTAATACAATTTTCATCCCAAAAATGTGTCGAGCTCACAAATAATGTAAACTAATAAAAATTAAAGACAACAGGGTGACAAAGCGCTGTCTCTTTTTATCATTCGTCTCCGTTCGTGCAATCTCATTCTCGTCTGGATAGGCGCCATCGTAAATAATTCCATAGACAAACATGAAAGTTCAAATAAAATACACCTACCCAAATAAAATATCTAACAGAAGAATCATTTGTCATTCGGTCAATTTGAATTTGGTAGTAAATTGATTAACATTCGAAGGGAACACAACACGTGTGAAAGCGACCATTTTGAATTTAGAAAAATCGCTTTATTCACATTATCCGACATTCTGAAATTCGAATATACATATTTCCATAGTATATACAAAAGAAAATATATTTTTTTCATCTCCTCTCTATTTGTATCACCACGGCATCTCCCAAAAATGATGTAGTCAGTAATAGAGATACAAGATGTCTTCTCGGTGCCAAAAATGAATAAAAACATTCAGCGAGGTTGGTAGACCGCATCGAATTGAAAATGTACATGTCTTTAGCAGTGATATGTTACAACTAGATTCGCAATGTCATACAAATATTCTCTAAAAATGTGTACCCACCCGTCGAGGTACAATACCTGAGTAATATATATTCATCTCTTTTCTTTTGTATATATTCATCTCTATCTACCGGCCTTTGTCGTCTGTTATAATCCTCATTCTCATATTGTCTATCTCTTGTTATCTACAAACAATTTATATGTGTGTCGCTTTTTTTCAAACTAAAAATTGCGGCACCAATGACCGCAACGAGATTTTATTGATGGTACATGTTTGAGATTCATATTGCAAATCTAGGTATAACATATCACTGGTCTTGAGCGATTTTTCACGAATACATGTTATTGACATAGCACTCAAAAACATACAGAAAAAATGAGAAACTTTTCTTTGTCTGTCGGGAATTACACAGAAAAGCGACGTAGTTTCAAACCGTAATTTAAATTTTAATCTTTCATTAAATTATGTGAGACGATTTCTGAGATATGTTTAATCCAAGATTACGACTACAATAAAATAAATTTTAATGAGAATAAAACGAAAATAATAAAAAAAAAAATTTTTGCTGAATAGGCAACACAAGATATCAACTTCAATAAAACATTTAAAGATTTTAATCTTTGAAATGATATATTAAAATCCAGCTTAGGAAAAATATGCTCGTAAATAATAAAATCTCTGAGTAGGTAAGTATAAAACATTTTCTGATGTTAGTAGTGCTAGATATTCTACAATACGTCTACATACATTCACTAAACTTTATTCTGAAAACTTATTCATGCCGCAAATACTATATTAATATTACACAGACATTTTTATTGTGACTAGAAATGGGAGATTATAAAATATTTAAATTTCGATGATCGATGTTTGTTTTCATGTTAAGTGTCTAGTGAGCACACGAGTAAAAGATTTGTTGCAAGATTTTTTTTATACAACTTCCTGCGAAAATACAATTGCGAATTGAATAATAATAATTAATCCCGTGGAGCACCCGGTAAAAATTGGTCTCCCACTCTTCTGCGTAAGTTTTCGAGTGTCATGTAAAAGGCAGGTGTTCGAAAAAATTAAGACATTGTACATCTTTAATTCAGCGATGAGGTTTGCCACCCATCCTGAATGTCTTGATTTTATATTGGCACGAAGAGGACAGTTTGCATGTTTCTTACATGCAGCTGATCTGCTGGCTACCCCACTTGTGGGATATGCCGTGATGGTATAGTAGTAGTATAATTAATTCTTTTTTAAAAAATCTTTTTGAAAAAAAAAAAAAAAATCAATAAAATGTACAGTTTCCACCTACAGAAATTAGGGGTTAAACGCATGTTATTTTCTGTCTATATCATAAAGGTTGATAGTCTACTTATGTTTTCGAATGTTCTGTAAATGGCAATTAATAGAAAAATGTGTTTTAAATATTATTTCATAATATTATAATTTTTACAACCACCCAAGAGATTTAAGAATGACTCTTAAACGGTGTACAAAGAAGGTCTTCATTACCGATATTTTGAGAATTCAATTGTTTGTCGAAACGTTTCCAAAAAAAGACAAAAAAAATTCAAAACCTTGTATAATTTAATTTTTTTTTTCATATCCATAATGGACTTGTACAGTTATTCAGAAGATTAAATTATATATTTTAATTATATATTTAATTAATTATATTTTTTATATATTTAATTAATTATATTTAATATATTTAATTAAATATAATATATTTAATTAATTATAATATATTTAATTAATTATATATTATTTTTATGTTGAAACACAGCAACAACAGTACATTTTCTGATCAAAGCAATAATTTTCAAAATGTCGCAAGAATCTGTTAACGGAAAATGTACCAAGTATCTTCCAAAGAAACAAGGCAGTACATAGTAAGTAGATTTTTCATCTAATAAAGTAACCTATAAAAGGTTGCGTTAGGTGAAAATAATTAAAATAATAATATGCTGAAAATGTAATTATATTGTGTTTGACAGCATCCCTAGTACAGCTAGCGCCACAAAACGGCCGATGTGGCGGCGGGAAGAGGAATTACGGATAAAAATATTATAATTGTTATACTTACTGCACATATATAATAATATGTACACACATACGTATGTTTTATATTATTATTGTTGGCAAATATATTCGGTATGGTATGCAGCAGTGGAGAGACTAGATTTTTTTTATACTGATTATGCTTTAATAATGAAAAACTTTTTTACCTATTTTAAAATTATAAGATTAATGGACTTTGGATTTGGTATATAAGAAATGTAAAGTCAAATTTCTACTAATCCATCAACAAATTATCAATTTTGTATAGGCGTTGGAAATATTTGACGACTTCAATCATTTTTACATATATGCAACAACTTTCAAAAACTACCCAGCGGTTTTGGAAATTTCTTCCCCTTGGCACCAACATTTCTATTTAGTGTATGAATTTATGAAAATTCACGTTCTTGTTTTGTAGAGGACATTTAAGAAGAAATTCTAGGTTTGGAGTTTTACAGTTATGGTAGACATAGGATCTTCCATATTTTTAGTTTTCTTTTGCATGTATGGAAAAGACGACACTGGTAAGTAGTAAGCGTACGGGTAAAAGTTTGGTAGGTAGTTTGGCATTACTGTTGGGAACTTGTGACAAATTGAGCGAGGAATTGAGAGTGGAAAGAGAAATAATAATCCAACATAAATAATAATAATTTTAGTTTGTTTGTAAATTTATATGCGCATATAAAATATTTTAAACTGGCAATAGATATTCATTGTGGTTGGATGGAAAATTTACTATGTAAAGACAATTACAGCAATTTGTAATTATATCTACAATTTTATCAATGTTAAATGTTTAAATATAATATCAATATTTTATGATTGTATTTCAATAATTTCTATCACATTCATTGTGTACTCAATAAAATAATCATTTAATGTTTTGAATATAAAATGTCTGAAAATAAGAATCATTTAAAAATCGGACCATGTTAAAAGCGCATTTTTACCCCTTTGCCCGAATATCTTTAACGCTTTAAAAAGTTATTTTTTAACACACTTTTAATTTTATTGTTAGGTATAAAAATCGGGATTTACTTCGGTCACTTTCAGAAAGGGGAGTTTGCCGGCACCTGGTATCGAACCACGGATCACTCGTTCACGAGGCCGACACTCTACCTCCAGGCTACCGACAAACTCTTATTATATTTCCTTTTTATAACGGCTTCATTCATTAATGGATATTTTACTGGTTTATATATTGCTCATTGTCTACACTTGTGATATTTTTTGTTTCAACTGTCTGTATCCTTGGTTAGTACCCAGACTTCTGAGCTATCCGGGTGGACGGTGGAACTCCTTTAATGTCTGTATCCTTATTTTGATGAATAAAATAATAATATAAAATATAATTTTAAATGTGAAAATATAACAGTGTTATTAATTCTTTTTTAATTATTTAATTATGAATAGATCTTTCATATACTTTTTTCGAAATTCCGGGTTTTAAAGCTAGTAATGATAATAATATAACAAAATGTAGTATTCTTGACAAACAGTATGAATAAGAAACGATGACATCGGGTTGGGTAGTTTATTCATAAGAAAACAAAGAATAGTTAAACCAGGATATACCTACAACTACATCAATGAATTTCATAGATTATGTACGATAAACTATTAAACTTGGGACAAAAACAAGACATTTAACTTTTGTTTTATTTATTCCTTGATCTTTTTCTTTTGACATTTTAATTTACTTACATAACTTATATATTTATTCTTAACTGTACATTGATACCAAGCAAATTTACACAAAAATACACTTAAAACATACAATCAAACAATCAATATACAGAGGCGTGATTTTTTCCAACTAACCCAAATACATACATCTGAATACAAAAAAAAACAATCGCGGTTGAGACGGTCTAAGGATTGTAAAAACGGCGTTATAAATAAAATAAAATCATAATCATCATCATTAAGTATGTACCTACCTATTTAATAATTGAAATAGGTAGCATCCTGGTAACCCAGACGTTCTAATATTGAAAAAAAATTAATAATGATTGTCTGCAAATATCGCCAATAAAAACAACAATCACAATGGTGGGATTATGTTTCGTTCTAAATT
Organism: Athripsodes cinereus; assembly: GCA_947579605.1. Classification (NCBI taxonomy): domain Eukaryota; kingdom Metazoa; phylum Arthropoda; class Insecta; order Trichoptera; family Leptoceridae; genus Athripsodes; species Athripsodes cinereus. The sequence goes on from OX388310.1 coordinate 22,163,348, forward strand.
CAATATTCAAATTATTATTATTCGAATCTCGGATCACTTCATTGTAACCTTGTGGGGGTGGAGATACAATCAGATGTGTCTGGTGAGTTGGACTACTGGGGGTGGGTTGAAGAATAAAAACAAAAACCTCACGTAGTGGAGATATATTGTATGAATTGAGATATTGATGATGACATCGTAAGTCGAAAGACGTCTCTCTCCCGGTGTTAAATCAATAGTAGAACAAAATGCTTGTTTCAATTTATCCAATTATGAAATTTTACTACTTAATACCAATACATACTATAAATAAATTAAAATATATACATTAGTTATATAATATGTCTGCGCAATATACGAGATTAGACTGGAATGTGAGGTGTGGAGGAGTTGTTCCAGACAGCGTAGGACCGATAAGTCTACGTCAGAGTGATCGCCAACGTCGGGAGGACCTGACAGGGCACCTACAGAAGAAGAAGATACTTTATGAAAGAAATGCGCCGCATCAACGCCCCTAACGAGAAATCGCCACTGGACACAATTATTATTCACTCTTCTTTTGAAATAATTATATTAATATTATTTATTTGAGCAATTCTACAAGATTTCTAATAAATAATCAAAACGTAATTTTTCAACGGCATAAATGAGATGATATTGAATATGTACCATTAGTTATTCCTCATTAGTAAGAAATACTTTCATCAAATAAACACTAAAATACTCTAGACACATTAATTTAGTTTTCATAGTTACTTAACTTCAAAAAACAAATATATGATCGGATTTTGCACAATGATACATGTGTTAACATGGTTCAAATCCAGTGAAACAAGCGAGAAGTTATTTTTGTGAAAATCTGTAAATTTTTGAGTATGCTGCAATAGGTTCGTAAAACATGAAATTATAAACATCTTCAACTCAGCGATAAGGAATACCAATAACCCTGAATGTCTTGTCTTATCATTAGCACGGAGAGGACGACCTGCGTTCCTATGCACAGTTAGTTTTCTGGCTACCCCACTTGTAGGACATACCATGATGGTAGAGTTAGTAATTTAAGGCATACTTTCATTTGTGAACTTTATTATTTATTACTGTGGGGCTGTATTTATGATTCACAATAGAGAAAATATCATATTTAAAAATTAGGAGCAGGTATATCTTAAAATACAAGCATGCAAAGAAGTGAAATATAAATTTTTATGATAAATAATGTCTGTATGGATAGAGTTAATTGGTATTCCATCCTCTACGTTTTTCCTATAAGGGATGCAGCTTAATACAAGAGTACTTAGGAACAAATATGAACCTCAAAACTAACCTCAAACGAACGAACCTCAAAAATCAATACATCTTATTTATAATGATGATGATGATTATGGATGATTTTGTTTTGACGCTGTTTAACAGTCCCTAGACCGTCTCAAGGGCGCCTATTATTTTTATATAACTATTATAAAATTTTGAAAAAACTTGTGAATGTTCAAATTTGACTACGAGAATTTTATGTGAGTTCCAATTGAAGGTAGGTATTATTGTCACAAATTCTCTAATTCACATTTTTAAATTTGAAATTTTTAACTGGTTTAAAAATAATAACACCCAAAAATTAAACTTTATAAAACTATTGACACTAAAAAATGTATGAAAATTTTGTTAATTTATTAGGTATAAGATAATAATATTGAATTTTGAAAAATGAGACGTCAGAGGTTTCAGGCAGCTACTACCAGCGCCATCCACCGACCGACCTGATGTACTCTTTAAAGGCATCTCATAAATACGTCGTTGAATAACAAATTATGCAGCATTTTTTTTTTTTTTTTTAAAAGATATATCTGGGTTTTGTTATAAACCCAAATACAACCTTATACACCTTTCACAGTAAGCTAAAAGCTTGTGTCGTGAAAGGGGAGTTTGCCGGCACCTGGGATCGAACCCCGGACCTCATGTTCATAAGGCCGAGACTCTACCTCCAGGCTACCGACGAACGCATTGTATCAACTAATAATATTATATAGGTAACAATAATTTGTTCCATAGCACGAAATTGGTAATCCATACAAAATGAATAATTACTCAATCTGTAAGTAGGTACAATGTATCTACAATATATATTTTATAACATCCGACTATTTGGTGAAAACGTCGAGTAGCGTTTAAAGCGGCAATTAAGGTAAATTGTTTTGTAATTTGATAAAAGCGAAATATATAATAGAAATAGGTAGGTGAGCGTGGTGCAGTATAGTATTTAAACTGAACAACGGATGCATTCTACATAATTCAGACGCTTTCATAAAATTTCAATGTTGGCTGGAAGTAGATATTCTGCAATTTTCTCTCCGGAATAAGCTTTAGACATGATCAGCATGCAGATGACAGTTATGTCGCCCCCTAACTTCGCATTCTTCTAACCCATCCCATTAGATCTCATCCCATCTCATTCCGTCTCGTCCCAATAAACTCCCGGGCCTTTATCAAAACCCTCCCGACTCCTTCAGAAACAACATTCTGATCAATTTGCCTAAACAGCCGGGCGCCTGAACGAAAATCGGAAAAACGAATTGGCTTATTATGGTTTGTTGAAACTGGAATGATCCGAGCGTTCAAACATCTTTTTCTCACTCCCACTCGCGTTATTACATTGGGGGGAGAGAAAAGATGGGGATACGATATTATAATAGTTGGGATTTAGTGAGAATGCCTCCACGTATTGTGACGGGCGAATATGACATCAGGTAGTAGGTAAGATTACACAAGTACTTCACATATTAGGTAGGTGCTCGTCTGCCTTGTGAACGTCGCGTTGTTGGAGGGTAAATTAGTTCTATTTTTGAAAATGAGTTCTCGGAGATTGTTCTCTGTGGTTTGTATGTGTCACAAAGGTGCGAGGGAGATGGACTTAATGAGATGAAAATCTTATTAAAATACTGTTGCATTCCGGAGACAGTGTAACATAATGTCGGATGCTTACGTGAACTCCACCAGGGAAAAGTACCTACATCATATTAATTTTGTACAAAAACTAATCAGTTTAAAGCAATTTACACATTTTCATTATCTACTAATTTACATTTTTTTTGTCTGTCAACTGTTTTACATTAGGAATATTTTTTTTACGTGTATGAATGATAAATCATTACAAAACAATATGCAATGTTTTTTTTTTTTAAATTTCGATGCTACACTATTTTCTTCAGCTAGTCTTCTTCCATAGTCTTTATTAAATAAAATCACAACATAAATTTACCTCCGGACAAAAAATATAATAATTTGGTTATTACACCTACAAAAATATTTCTGAAATTCCTTCGGTAAATTTTTTCCCTTACAGGTATCCCAATTATAAATACCATGCATTTGCATATAAAATAGTATATGGTTCTGGGAAAAATATATTGTTGAGAACATTTTTTTTGTCTCAAGAAAAGTTGTAGATAAATAATATGTTCAATAACATGTTATTCTAAGATTCAGAAAGATCTTCACACATACTCCATAGTCGTATAAGTTAGCTACACTAAAAATAATGAATTTGGGTTAACAATCGGAGAAGAGCAATTTACTAAGGCAAAGAATCTATGATTTGTAAAAAAATGTATTTCATTAGAGAAATTTCACTATTCAGTAGTAAATTGATTTAGATTCAGAAGACAAATGCGACTGTATTATTGGTTTCTGTTGCAATACTATATAAATATTTCTTCCCTTCTCGCTCTATATTTCTGTCAACTCTCCGATGTCAAGTTCTTTAATTGAACGCCAGAGAGACGTTGGCTTTAAACACATCAATTCAATATCGTTATTGTCAATATCTTCAGAAAAATTCATTATTTATGTTACTTTTGCTCCACTCAATCTCTCTTGAGTACAAATTATTCTTGTATCAGAGCTGGAGACAGTCCATTAGATTAAACTTGGTTTTTTGTTAATAATTCAATAATGCAAATTAAAGCCGCTGCAGTTAAATTTATGATGATGTAGATAAAATCACTGAAGACCATCCTAAAAAACTACTGACTTAATTAACATAAACCTTTTTGACGAAAGTCAAATTTGACGATGTTTGAGAATCACTTCAAAGTTGATGGTTAAAATTATCGCTGATGCGGAATACATGTAATAAGAGTGACCTATTGATGGCGAATGACAAGGCGATATACGTTGCTGAATACTGGAGTGGCAAAATCTAAAGTCCGGACCCGAAAAGTAAGTAAGTACCTTATCGTTGAATTGAAAATGTTAAAGTCTTCTATGTGATTTTTTACAAACACTTGCCCTGTACCGGACATTAGAAAGTTTATAGAAAAGAGTGGGAGACCTATCCTTCGCTGGAGACTCCACGGGATTCCAATCTGTATTTTTTGAAAAAAAGTTAATTGACAATATTAATGGATAAATGAATTAATGTCTAGCTTTGATATTTAGTGTAAAGTTTGTCTAAATCCGGCAGCAAGGAAGCGGATGGTGGTGGTCTTACTAAGATCGAGGTCAAATAATCCGATATTTTTTTTAAATCCTCGAGCAAACACTGAATAGATGGCGTGGGATGGTAGGATCAGTGGTTGCGGTCAAACTAAGAAGGGTGAGGGTAAAATGGGGGGGGGGGGGGGGGTAGGTTTCAGAGGTGGATGACACACCAGGGTAGTTGTTACCCGTTGTCTTGAATGAAAATTTAAAGGGAATTATTATTAAACAACTTTATTAAAAATAATAAAGGTAACTAAATTACTTTATAAGAAAAATGTGACATTAAGTATTCACTGGGTGAAATACTGCCAGTAAGTAATAAAAAAACTCTCAGGGGAAAGTTAATGAACATTTTCTAATCTCCTTTCTGTAATACATATAACATATTTCTTTACTTGCTCCTTGGACTTCCTGGCGGACTTCCAGGGTAAGATTCTTTTCTTCGTATTTGAGTTGTTTACTGCAAAGGGCAGGTATTCGTAAAAAGTCACGAACGAGGCATTCAATTCAGCGATGAAGCATGCTATTTACTCCGAATGTCTTATTTATTTTTGGTAGGAAGAGGACAACATTCATATTTATTTCATGAAGTCAATCTATTAAAAGACCTCTTTTGAAAAATATCGGGTCCAGGACATAATTTTTCATATAATTTTACATTAGAGTATCAAGTAAAAGACAGGAATTTGTAAAAAATTACACTTTAAGACACTTAAAATCTTCAGTTCAGCGATGAGGCATGCCGCACATATTGACTTCTTTTATTGAAATTAAGAAAACGGTCTGCATGTTTATTGCAAGCAGTTGGTTCCCTCTAATGAGACGGAATAAATGGATGTATTGTAATAATCCTTCAGAGAACACCATTTTTGGCAAGACCATGAACATTATTTGACATATCAATATTCTCTCAATATACGTTTCGTAGGTTATACAACGTACATACATTAATTATTAATAAATAAATTCATAAATATTTTAATTAATCGACAACACGATAAATATTTTTACGGATCAAAAAGCAGACCAAATTTTTATCAAAATAATATTACACGAAAGCTTTAATATGTAGTTCAAACTACCTATATTTATTTATTCAATTAGTACAATTATTATTTTATTATTGCATTTAAAATTAAAATGCGTAATAAATAATAATTGATATGAAAATATTTTTATAACGAATTATAATTGAAAAATAATATGTTGAAAATATTAATTAATGCCGTGTACATATGTTATTCTACATTGTACTTGGTTGATTTAATAAATAAATAAAAGTTTATTATATTTTATAAAAGTGTCTATTACCTGGGCAACGAAGCTGCCGATGAACTTGCTAGAACTGGCGCTGAGAGACTACCAATAGGTCCTGAGCCTATATGCGGATTACCGTCTAGCACTATCAGACCTAGCCTAAAAAACTGGGCCATGAATCAAAGCCATGAAATTTGGTCCAACAGCATAGGGTTGAAACACGCGAAGGAACTGATGACTCGCGGAAATTCACCACAGAAGTTTAAAAACTTAATAAAAATCAAATAATGATTCTAACCAGGACCTTGACAGGACACTGCAGACTAAGGAAACACATGCCCAAAATTGGACTGTCAGATACCCCAGTCTGCAGATACCCCAGTCTGCAGATTTTGTTCAGAGGATAATGAAACACCTATCCATATCCTCTGTACCTGTGACGCACTCGCTCACAACCGAAGTCATATCCTCGGAGGTCCATTGCTGGACTGAGAAGGTGAGGCTTCTCACACCAAGACAGATAGTGAATTACATGACGCACCTAGGTCTTGAGAGTGAGATATGACACAGAAGGTTGTCACAATAGATCTATTATGGTCGCGGTGACACAAGGGATGCAAGGTCCCTTGACCTTTACAGGAAAAAAATAAATAAATTATGAATTTTGACACAATTAGATGTCGATTTACTTTGATCTACTGATTTTACCTTTATGGCAACTCCCAAAAAAAAAAATTGTAGAGTAATTTTATTCCATCAGTAAAACCATTATATTTCACATTCATCCCTTTCTGTTCATCCTCGGACATAGGTTTCTACTCTGATCTTCAACATCTTTCTATTCTGAGAATACTAGATCAACGTGATCATTCTTTTATTTATTATAATCGTCCTTAGGTGCATAAAAATTACAATTATCAAATATCATCGTTAAATAAAAAGTTAAAACCTTATATTTGTGCTGTCGTGAATGTAATGAGCCCGGATCTACAATGTCAGATACTTAATTAATTACGTAATTAAAACAATAATACATTAAAAAGCAATATAATATTTCTATTCATTTAGCATTTCGTCAATTCTGTACATAGAATAATTTATAAATTAGATACGCCATTCCACGATTTACTCATAATACGGAAGCCCAACAAATCATCACGTTTTATTGCATCTGGAAGTTTGATAATATAAAGTCTCACGCTAGTGGTCAAAAATTATAAGAGGCCGTTTTCCATATATATTCCAAAAACTGTATTTTATTTATTTATGTGAAATGACTATAACATCTACAATTCAGCGACGAGTCAAGCCACCCATTCTGAATCTCTTGTTAACACAGAGAAGACAATCTGCATGTTTATTACATGGTCCGTTGGCTACCCCCCTCTTGTGGTGGTACCATGATGGTATAGTTGGTAGTAGACTATAAAATGTTTAATCAAACTTTACCCGTAATACGTTGAATGTTCCTAACTTCTCTTATTAACTGGTATTAAGTAGTGTTCGGGCAAAATCAACATTAAAAAGTCATAAAAGCAATGAAATATTTAATACTATATATTATATGATAGTCTCCGAGAGTTTGTAAACAAACACTTTTGTACATGGGGTTACAGTTGATATTTGCTAACTCAGAAAACGGATAATTAATCGGATAATTATAAGCATAGTATTACTTTGTTCAAAAACAGATTTCTAGTCCCTATAATATATTCTTTGAAATAGGGAAATATATTTTGGAAAACGTATTTGCTTGTAAATAAACAAATATTTTGCAATATATTTTTGAAGTAAAACTATTACTTATAAGTATATGTATGTATTTTGCGTTGTTTGCTTATAAAAAATGTTAATATTGTATGTTTTAAAAGGTATTATGAAAAAAGGTACAAAGAATTCCCGTAATTTCAAATCTCATAAATCACAGAATATTGGGAAATATATTACTTACTTCTTTTTTCTCTTTTAAACTTATCTTCGTAGTACGCAAATGTACAAAAGCGCGAATTCATCGTGGTAAATAGAATTCAAGAAAAATGTAATATTTTTACATTTTTAAAAAATATTTCAGGTTTTAAAATATTCAAGTATTTAAGAAAATGGTATAGAATGTATGGAAAAAAGTCACCAAAAATTTCGACGAAATATTATTCCTGAGTGCCCAAACAGGGAAAGAAATATTTGATTTTATTTCTCTCATATATTTATGGTAAGGTGATAATTGAAGAGTTCATTATTTTATGCGTTTTCTGTTTCAACTTTCACAATGCCACATAAGTATACACTATTTTCTAAATTTTATTCTGGCAATCCACCCGTAACGGGTGATTTTTTGTTAATTATTCTCACATAAAAGAAAAACAATCATTGTTAATTAAAAATACATAAATCAGAACGTTTTTTTACGTCTACTCCATCAGTTTCATTAATTTTTGAGAAAATAATAATAATAACTATACAACATATTTACGATGCGCCGTTTTGTGAAAAAAACACCGCAAGGGCCAATTTAAGAATCATAACATCTCCCGAACAATAGGGTTTTTAACCTCGTCTTGAACACCTCCACACTCTCCAGAGTTCGCAAATCACAGGGAATTTTGATCCACAGCAACGGACCAGCCAGCAATGAAAATCTCCCGCTCATAAAATTTATTTCTACGAATATTTAATTAAAATAATTTCCAAAACTGTACGACATTATTATGATAGACATTATATACAATAGATACATATGAAGAGAACAACATGCTTGGATACTGTATTAATAGAAACAAAGTTAAACATAAAGACAAATAATATGTAGTAGTAATTGTGAGCTAAGTGTATATTTATATAAGCTAGAAGTAGTTTTTGAATATGTACCTAATTAACCACAATACAAAGTTGGGTCAGTGTCAATATTGTACCCCGATATAGGGGTAATAATAATAATATACAACTGCTTGATACAACATCATCAAAGAAAGCATCGGACCATGAAACTCTTAAGGGTGAGAGAGGAGAAAACGACTCGATAGTAATACACTACACAATAATATTATTATCTCATTTCATAATTGAGAATTATCAGTCGAGGGTGTAAAGGAATATAATGATTATCACTGTCAGATGTGTTGGCATTTGAAAGGATTTCGTATTGTGAATGCGACACCAACGTGAATACACTGGGTAGGTACGTAGCTGAAATGTCTAACTTGTCTGCCTTTTACAATCAACCTTATTGTAGAAAAGACATTTAATATATTACACTTCAGACTCACGACAACCTGAAAAATCTTATTTCTCGTCTTAATAATATTCCACTGAAACATTCCTATTTATTATGTAGGTAATTTTTGTAATAAAATTTCTTAAACGAGGTATTAAGATTTTGTAAAGAGTTTATTTGTATGGCAAAATCATTGCGGTCGTAAGGCGTTGCTGCGGTCGTTGGAAAGTGTATAAATAATATATTTATCTATACCATCACGACATCTCCTATAAGTCGAGTAGCTAGACGATTACGTGTGAATATAGAAATATAATATAATAAATATAATACATTGCATTGTTAGTACATTTTATTTTGCACTATTTTGCTATATTTTTATCTATTTCATCTTATTTATCTTGTTTTATTTTATTTCGTTTTTTTGTTGTTGTTTTACTTATCATTTGTTAAGAGCAAAAGTACGTAGCACGAGCTCTGCTCAAATTTGATGGAATGAATTATGTTTTGCCTACTGTATGATTGAAATAAATATAAATGATTGTTGTTGTAAATTGTATATTTATCCATAATAAATATATTTAAATTTAATTGAATTTCGAAATTCTTTTTGAATAGGTAGTTTTTGATAAATTTGTTTGACAACGATTATAATGTACCCATTACACCGTAGTCAGAAATTTGTCAACCATTTTCATAAATATGTTCTAAGCATAAAGACCTTTTTTGAAATTTTGAAGAATTATGTGATTCGCGCCAATTTCATTGAATAATTAAACCATTTTAAATTGTATACATATCAGAAAGTAATAACTCTTCATTCTATGTGTGACACAAACATTTCATAATATTAAAATGTGCTTACCATCGCATCGTCCGCTGGCTACCCTATTTATGGAATACGCCGTTATGGTGAAGTAGCAGTATAGTTCCCATCGAAAATACCTACTACGCGTGTGTGAAACATTATTTTAAATTTTGTTTTTTTTTATTGGTATGTATTATTAATGATATTATGTAGAGGTATATTTGTTTTAATTAGGTATATGTGAACACCTGTGATGGAAAGAGTATGAACAAAAAAAAAACAAAGAAAATCAATATTAAATTCATTATCATTCAGGACCTACTCGTAACTGATGAGTTTTTGGTAAATTACATACACATACATACATACATACATACCATCACGTCGCATCCCTCGCGGGGTAGGCAGAAAGGATCGAGCGCCACTTCCTTCTATCCTTGCATACATCTTTCGCTTCCGTCACTGTCATACAATTTCTCATACATGCTCTCCTGTTCAACGTGCTCAACACGTGACCGTCCTTTAGGATTTGATTTAAATGATCTTGCCATTTAATCCTCGGACGTCCACGTCTCCGAGCACCATTCCTCTCAGCCAAATATATCTTCTTAGTAAATTAACTATTACGAATTCAATAAATAAAACATTCAGAGATTGCACGTTCACATTTCAGAATTCTTATCTTTTTCTATATTGAAAGTAGTATGAGAAGATGGATAGATATAGGATGACAAAACAATTTGGTATTAATAACTGTTATCATTAATATAACTTTCCTTATTCCCCCCTCAAATTTTGTAGGTAAAATACTTGCTCATACTTAGTTCCTTAATGTCTGAGACATATTCTATTTATGGAAGGAATTAGATAACACTAATGATAATTATTATATGTATGTATGTTAATTACCTGAAAGTATGTAAGTACCTACTTAGTAGGTATATACTCGTAGTATGTAAAGATACTAAGATATGAGCACATTTAAGTAAAGTTTATGGTATTAACACGACAACTCCTTAGATATTTTGCAACATAAAATGTCGTTGAACACAACACACGAAGAAGTATGTATTATGTAATCTTTAAAATTGTCGAGAAGTATAACCGATTTAAATATAATAATAAAAAAATTGTAAACTGTACCTACATCTATTATTTATTGGCTTAAATATTATTTTTTGTGACGCCATTGTATAAACTGTACATTTAATTGTGTGACTAAAATTTTATGATACCATAGTATTGATTTATATATATTGTATCCGATGAACAGGACAGAATACAATAAATAAATAAATACCACATCTCAAAATTACGATGTCAATGAACCATTATCTGCGTGTTTTGAAAAACAAGATGAGTTTCTCAGTTAACCGATTACCGACAGTAAATACATAAATATATTATTGTAGTGAGAGCAGGTTAGTTAGATTTATGATGAGAAATTCTCTAATTTATATTAAGATCTCTTCTATAAGCCAGTGCCATAAATATAACATATTCAGAATGGATCAAGTGCCTACCTAATAAGCTAGTTGATGTAAAATAATGAATTATTAAAAAAATAATTTTAATAAAATTTCGACAGACATTCTCAAAAGGTTTGAATTGTAGTATATATATACCGGGATACCCACATACTTAATCAATACAAATGTGAAAATGAGTTTCTTTAGATTTGAAGGCATGGAAGGAAGATTAGCTAGCTATGTACCTACTAGTACTGCTACACTTTTTGAACAAAGTCTAATTACTCATACTCGAATAATTCGAAGTTAATAACTTCAATCACGTTGAGATTGTAAAACGAGACTCGGTGTGTAATTAGATCTTAGGAATTTTCGCAAAGTTTCTCAGACGAAACCGAGATGATGATGAAATGTGTGCGATATAGAAGATGAAAGCTTCTTTTTACAGAAAGATTTTATTGTATGAAATTCCCTATAATAAAGTAGGTAGGTACTTACTTTGTATTATATCTACGGAATAATAAATATACCTACTTCAACAATACCTTTTTGTATTTATCTACGTTCAACATACTTATGAGAACATATTATTAGATACATGACGTAAGTATATGGAATGTTAGTACACCACTACAACAAACGTTGTATGTACGAGTATTACACGAATATTAGCATAAAGAGTGAATTTAATTTTGTTGTATATACTCATATGTATGAAGGAACAATAATTAATGAAAAATCAGTGTCCGTAAAATGAAGTCATGAGGAAATTGATGTAGGGAAAGAATATTATTCGATAGATCTCGTTATTATGAGATACAATGTACTATTTATGTACTAACATAATAATACATATGTTACGTTCCCACCGTTCCTTATATTTAATGTGCTCGTAAACCATGTTTTTTAGTATTGTTTCGAAGTCGTACTTAATTATTGAAATAATGTACATATTTATATTTAAGAGGAAAACTATACTTTGTTAAATTTCGGTCAAAATGAGATATGCAGATTGTGTTCTAGTTCTCGTAATGCCTTTTCATATTATGACATATTTATGTACGACTAAAATAAATGATATTTTTTGACATATGTATTTTGGTCTAAATTAATTTAACAGTATATTATACATATAACAGAACGAAATACAAATTGCATAGATCAACATAAACGTTAAAGGTCCTTTAATGAGTTGAATTTAACGTATAGGTTGTCTTTAGTAATAGAATGTGTGGTTAGTGTAGTTAGAGAGGTGATTAGTTGCTTTATAAAAGATAAATTAATTATTGCTAATAATAATTATTGTAGTTGCAAAATAGGAAAATTGCGAATCAACATTCCTGGGTAGAAGCCGCAGATGTAATCAATTGCCAAACCACACTCGTGTTGTATAGTGGCCAGGTGGTGTATGGTGGTCGGGTGTGCGGTAGCACGCAGCTTGCGCCTCAGTGACGTCATATGTCACGGCTAACGTAACGTAAGCTACATACTTGTAGGTACTACGAGAAAATATAGATAACATTAATACACACTAGTCTTCAACCTGATACGTTCAGGAAACAGTCATTATCCTGACAAAAAAATAAACACTTTAGATACAAACATTGCATCATTGAGTAATTGACAGTATCAGTCAGATAGTGATCTCTTCGTTTTGAAAAACGTGTCGAAAATTCTATAAAATATTTATGCTAATACTATTTTTAGAACATTTTATAAGGTTAATTACTTCATAAAATTATCTATTTACACCCTCACGCCATGTCTCAGGTTAGGTATACAGAGAGGACGGAACGCCATGTTGACCTATCCTAACATACTTTTCTCGCTTACAATAAAATAATTAAAATATATTATCGTCGATGAATAAAAATTATGACTATAAAAAAAAATATGTTTGAGGGTACTTTGGGTAAAACTGGTAACATTTTTCAAGAACTACTCTTCGTAATCAGCAAATATTAAATTTCAATATCCAGAATGTCATTATATCAAAGGATGCAAGTTTTCATATAGAGTATGTCTTGTCACTTATCTGGTAAAGGTTTCCATAGCAGATATACATAAACTACATACATATTCAGGAACGAACGGACATAAATATTTACTAGATTTGTTGCTATTTTAATCATCTGATAGGAGATAATTCCATCTCCCTCGCAACAAGTATCATATAAGCATGTAGCCGAATAATTTGCATGAAATATAGAAATGATGATCATAAAATGTATGCAATGCAGGTCGCAAATTATTCCAACTTGCTAATATGTATGTTGTGAAATTTCATTCATTATGTAGGGAAATATTCTCTTTTTTCATTAATGTATACGTGGATCATTCAATCTTTAATGGACATGTTGCTAGATTTCAAGTTCAATTTCGAAGACGGATAATAAGGATAGTGTATATAATACAAAAATGTGGATAAAGATCCTCAACACTATGGTCTGACGACATAATAAGAATCGCTGGAGACTAGTCGCAAAAAAATCAGGACAGAGATGCCTGGAGGAATATGGGGAAAGTTTATGTTAAGCAGACGACAGAAATAACTGCATAAGTAAGTATGTGTTACGTCTTATTTTTAATACAAGTACGAGAACTAAATAATCCAAACATTTTTATCACATAACTATTCATAATTAATAGTAATCTATTGTTGAAGGGTGTTTGTGTTCACACTGTGAAAATTCATATTCAATATTTATAAGACAATCAAAACACTGTTATAATTTTCACCACATTTATTCAAACTCTAACGTTTTCGCCCACTTCAATGGGCATTCTCGTACTCTTGAGAATGCCCACTGAAGTGGGCGAAAACGTTAGAGTTTGAATAAATGTGGTGAAAATTATAACAGTGTTTTGATTGTCTTATAAATATTGAATAGTAATCTATTTCGTATAAATACTATTTCGTATGTAATAATATGTTTTAAGTATGCATTAAAAAAATTAGAATTGAACTGATATTCTTTGCGTAAATACGTAATTTAATGGGAGGAAAATGTGTTTATAATTATGTATGAAAAAAGAAAACACATTCACAAAAATCACAATGCGAAAATTTATCTCATGTAATTACTACCATCCAAGTAATTGAAGGCTTTATGTAAAAAGTATCAATATTCAGAACATAGTCTTACTTTTGGCGAAAAATTCGTTGAGTTGTAAAAGACTGAGATGGGAAAATTCTGAAATAAAGATTCATTTCGAATAGAAAATCTTAGTAAATTTCGGGAAACATAAAAAACGTCAGCGAAAAAAATGTAGAGAATAAGAGGAGACAAAGGGATTTCATTTCTAAGATGGTACGAAGAGCTTGCGTATTATGTAGGTATCTACTACGTATTTGGAATTATGGTGATGAACGCAGCAAATAAGCCTCCATAAAAATGAACTAAAACGTTTGATGCGAAATTCACGTGTGAATAATCTTGTACTTTTCACTGAATGGGAATGTAGGGAGCTTTGTAGGCTGCTGAATATCGCTGTAAAACATGTGAAGGGATGAGATGGGATGATGTACCTAAGTAAGACAAGAAATTAGTAAAAAGATAAAACATGATGTATAACAAAGGATACACGAGCCAGTCGGTAAGTTGCAAACCCGTATCTTTTTTTTCTTCTTTTGAGCGTAAAACGTTGTTGAGGTTCTAGCTATAAACATTCTTATTTTTGTGAAATGATAATACACGATATATTATGGAAGAATTGGCAAATTTATTGGCATGGAATAATTTATTGCAACATGTAAGGAATACAAGCTCTAGGCGTAAATTAAATTTCACCCTCTTGCTTTTCAAAAAGTCTATATTAAATTATTCGAGCCAACGTTCATGTTTAATGTACCTAAAAATAATTAGAGAGGTAATATAATTATTTTATTTAATAAATTACAACGCAAAGTAATATAAAAAAATGTATTCTCTTTCTATAAAAACTGAATAATGAAAGACATTGAGTATAAGCGGGATTTATCATTGCTAAATTCACAATATTTTATGTTTGGTATTTTACAAAATACCACAGGTTTACAGATTTTATAATTTGACATATCTTAAATCTTTGAATAAAAGATCCAGACCATTTTTTCGACTTTTATATCATATAATAATTGTTTATCATTTTAGTAATAAAAACCTTGAATTTGATTTGCTGCTTTAATTTGAATGAAATGTTTTGATGGAAAGATAGAAGAAAAAAAACGAATGTCATTCAATATTTGCTATTCGTGAAAATGTGATATATAATTGGTACATAATATTACACAAAACCATAAAATATCCATCGTTGTAAAAACCTCCCATCCATCCACTTCGCAATTCGATCCATGTCGCTTTCATATCATGTGCGATTGATTTTTCCTCGTGGTATTGAAATTATTACAGAGCTTTTGAATTATGTATCGCGTAATAATAATAATATATGATAATGATCATTGGGGCAATTACAGAAATGGATCGTTCTTCAGAGATTGGTATGTATGAAGTACGTAGAGTTGATACCTATTTAAACATTTTGTATCGAATCTGAATGATGATTAATCATTGTGGGTGAAGTGTAGAGTGTATAAATACAGCCTTCTATAAAAATAAAACACTAATATTTAGTTTTTTAGGAGTGAAATTAATCGCGAGCCGGCTCACAAGAGTAACTCCAATAACGAAACAATTGCCTTCTATGCGAACCTTGAAATATTGACCGTGTTTTGAAAATGCAATTTTAATGTCTTATTAATCAACAAATTTATTTGAGTTTACACCATAACCACACCTGAACGACTTCATTTGACTTCATGTGATATGATGTAACTCATAGAACACATTGAAGATTAGCATGAAAATAACCGATCAATTTTGATGTATTATAGGAACATTGTATTTTTTTTTAATTGCTTCGCTATAATTACATTGATTTGTATAAATATTGGTAAAACACATTTAATTATCTTCGTGAAAAATGTCCAAAGTTAGTTATAGAAAAAAAAACCATAGCAATACTGAATAAAAAATATTGTTAATAATTACAATAATATAAAAGTATTGGACGAATATTAAACAAAAAATTGTTCATTTCCGCATTTTTTCCAAAATATGACGCACATTATTTATGCTATCTGCAGAGTACTGTTGATATTTTGATAATTATTCCCTAAGCGATGTTGTATATAAACCATTAAAATATATAAAGTATGAGTAGGTATGTTACATATTTTGTGAAACGAATGGAGAGAAAAATAATATAAAATAGGTAGTAGGTACATCTGTTATATATGTATGTTTGTGTGTATATTATGTATGTTGTGTAATGTATGAGAGAAGTCTCCAGAGAGAATATTTCAGGGAATATTATACGCGACCGACACGTCGCTCCTTGTTGGTAACCCGATGATGTCATTTATCATGCGAGACCCATGTGACAAGAGAGAAATGTTACTTTTTATTTAGTTACTATCTCTTGGGACTGTCACACATATTATTATTATAACTACTAAGTATTCAAACCCGCCGTTACTCTGAGGTTTCAAAATTCTCCATTATACTTTCTATTCTATGCTCAAAGATTATCCATATGATAATCTTTGAGCATAGTGTGATCGCTTAAAAATAGCCTTTATGTAACTTCTCTGATGAAATGAGCTCTTTGTGATACAATTCTGATTGACAGCTGAATTGAAAATAACTGTTTTTTTACAGTATTACTACAATCTTTATAGTTTTTTTTAATTTTAAATAAACACAGTTTTCAAAGATAACACGACAAAAAACAACAAAACAATATTAGACTCAGTAAAATGCTCCCTCCATAAGCAACAACAACAACAACAATGCGTGTGCGGAGAATTATTTTAGTACCTACGCGCAATCATATTATTTAATCAAAAATTATTACAAATTCATTTTAAGGTAACTTATTTATTAAGTTATTCATTTTATTTATTTTACACAACAAACGGCTGCATCAAGCATTTACAAATAATACAATAAAAATAAAACAATAGAAAAAAACACATATAACATAATTACTAACAGACAATTTCAAATAGGTAAGTATAAGTAAGTACAATTCAAATAAAAAGTACATAAACATTAATACAAATGTAAAAGATAGAAATATACTTATACATAAAAAAAGAGAAATGGACATGTATTGAAAAAAAAATGAGAACTGAAGGTATTAGAAATATGAATAATGAATGATTGTGTATTGAATAGTCAATATTTTATTTATATACCTTCTAATTATGTTGACAACAAACAAACATTCGTACAGACAAACACATTAATATTGTTATTCTAGCAAATAGTAAGGTTACTTACAACTGCAGTGTGTGACCTCATATAAATACATGTATACATAATAAGTTTATACAAACATGGTATTGTGGATGAAGTGGTAAAACTTTAGTTAAATAGTTTTACCTTAGTGAATACAATATTCAAATTAATACTATAAATCCGTGTAAATATTTGATATGTTCAAATGATTATTTGCTTACATGTGTGTCTTCTATAGACTGCCTAATAAAAACAGCATCCTTTTTTTTTTTTTTTTTTTTTTTTTTTATTGAGATAATAATAAACACATACAAATATACAATAAGCACAATTATACAAATCTTTATATTATCTGTTTTAATTTTTTTTTACCCTCAAAATTGAGCAGAGCTCGTGCTTTGAGGGGTGGTTTCCTTCATTCCTAAGTTTTATTTCAATATACTAAATGTGATTTGAAAATTTAAATAAAGAAATGACACGCAATGCATGTAGATGCAAAACACAAAATTTCGCCAAAATAATATAAAACACACACTTGATGTTGAAATGTCGAAATTGAAAATCGTCTTTTTTTTGCACAAATATTACAATTACAAGTTGGTGGTACTACTGTAGTCGCGAGGTATTTATCAAAAAGCCTCATTGCTTAGTGTGCTACCTTTGAATAACCTTCTACTTTGTAATAACAACACTCATTGTAAGGTAGAATATGCAACAGTTCCTTGTTAAGCCATAGACAATAAATATCATGACAAAAATTACAAAATAGTTAGAACTTAAACAAACTTTCACCATTGTAAGTGTACTGAGTAAGTTACAATCACTTATTATTTTGAAAATTTACACTTTCTATTATGTGAATTATTGCAAGTTATTTTTTCTAATTATTAAGAATAAGTTTATTATGTACTACACCACTTAAATTGTAGTAAGTACATAATAAACTAATTCTTAATAATTAAAAATGTTTCGTGATTACCACAATATGGTTAGTGCTAAAATCAAACAGACTTTTTTTCATCAATTTGGTTACTCTTCGAACGACGCTGGGTTAAAAAACTTACAACGTAAATAATTCATGAAAAGTAATGCAGTAAGCAGCCAGTCCACAAGAAAAAACAATATGGAGATTATACTATAATCTCAAAGGGCTAAACATATGTTTACTATGCATTTCTAAATTAAATTTTATGCGCTGGTTGCTTATTACGTAACTACTTTCTATGATTATAAAATATAAAGTGTACAGTAAATTAATAAAAAATGTTGTGTGTGCTGTCACTACTACACATGTTTAATTAAATTGTACAGAAATGTTGTATTCACTCACTTTGTATAATTATCAGAGGAGTTGTATTAGTCACTGAATAATGTTCTAAGAAATGATTCACAGAAAATGTCAAAATTGGATTCAGTCTATTTCACAAAATTGTATAATTATTTAACATTTTACTTTACCTATGGAGTTTCCGGAATGTACCGGTTTTCTACTCACTTTTGTAAGTTTTGAAGTGTATAAAATTGCCAATTATATATTTCACATGTATAAAAGTGTATATACATAATTGGCAAGTGTATATTTTATGTATTTGTAATATTTCACATGATAAATCATTACATCTACTGATTGATGAGGCATGCAACCGATCTTCAATGTTTTATTTCTATGTGACACAAAAATAATGTTTCGAATGTTCATTATAAACAATGAGTCCTCTGGTTACTCTACTATTGGAATATGTCGTGATGATATGGATGGACGAAAAGTTTTTATTAATTTTAATGCTCAGATAAAGTTGATTTGCTTTTATTTATCCCAAATCTTATTGTTAGAAACGAGACACAATCTGTAATTTATAAACAGAGGCACAATATTGTATAAAAAAATCTTACGACATTCATTGTATGTAACAGTTCAAGCTTACATTCACGAAAGATGGAAGATGCATAGCGTTATCAAAAGAAGAAACGTTGTAGGCAATAAGGTAAACGGTGCAATCGGACCAATAGTCGCGAATAGAAATATTTAAATTGTTGCTAAAATCTTAGTGCCAGCACTGATGTATGCAAATGAAACTTAGATATGGCTGAAAAAGGATGAAAGCGGTATGCATTAGATATGAGGTTATTAAAGGAATGAGTGGTATACGTCTTAAACGTCTTGAATGTGAAGATTGTGGAATGAAAGTTGTGTTAATAACAAGAATGAAAGTGAACAAACCATGGTGATTTGGGCACATGGGAATCACGAATGAGGACAGAACGACAAAGGTGACAAAAATGGTGCTCGGAAACCCACCCATCCGAGTATTAAATGGCAAGACCATATAAACCAAAGGCTCCAGGGCGGACATGTGTTGAGTATATTGAATAAAAAATCATACATGAGGAATTGAAATAAAAACAATAAGTGTTTACAAGATAAGGAACAAGTGGCGATCGAACCCTTCTGCCTACTCCGAAAATAAAGCGGCGTGATGACATAATTCATGGAATTGTAATTAAGAAACAATAATCAATCAACAAATTCTTCTATCACATTATGCCTTAACGCAAATAGAAATCTTCAAAGGATTTCTTTGTTTGTCATTTACCTAATCCGATAATAAGTTTTCATTATGTAAATAACTATAAGCTTCAATAAAAATGTATGTTCGTATTGAGTATGGACAACGATTGGGTGAAACAAAAGTTTCCAAATAATCTAAACAAATAAAATACTTTTATATGCGGGTCGTATATAGATTTATACATAGAAAGTACTTCGTATAATCTTCAAATTGGTAGTATAATAATTCTTTGTTTTTTAACACAAAAGGACAGAACAAATAAAAAGGAACTTTTTCTTACATTTGTCATACACATTTCTTAAACGTGAACCATTACTCCAACCCGTGTCCCCCGACAAGAGGTCGGTGTGTAACACATGTGGAGGAAAAAACTACGTAGGTACTATGTACTGCTATACTTGGAAAACATTTATCAAATGACCGTTGTTTTTTGTTTGTACCAAAACGTTTCTGTTTACAAGTAGCGAATTATTGTTAATTTTAAGGATAAAAAAGGTCAAAAAACAATATCAGAATAAATTTTATTCACTTTATCGCAAACAAAAGTAATGATTTCAGAAAAATTTATAGAATTATTGTATAATGCATATTTTATAATAGTGAAATATTATATTAAAATATGAAAGTTAATAAAGTAATGATTACACGAGTATATTTGATTACATGAATAGATATCATCATCATCATCATCATCATCGTCCTCAACGCTCCTCTCGGGAGCACAGGGCAGAAACCAGCCTCCTCCATTCAGAGCGTCTCTGTGCCAATTGCGTCACCTCTTTCCACGACATTCCTTGCGCTCTGATATCGTTGTCATAGGAACGGTGTATTGTGAAAGAGGGACGCCCGGGCCTGCGGAACCCCTGCGGACGGAAGAACAGTGCTCTTTTTGGCCAACTATCATTGGGCATTCTCAAAACATGTCCCAGCCAGGACCATCGTCTCTCCTGTATTAAGGAGATTACAGGTCTCTGCTGGGTGCGCCGGCGCACCCAGCAGAGACCTTGGCACAGAGACGCTCTGAATGGAGGAGGCTGGTTTCTGCCCTGTGCTCCCGAGAGGAGCGTTGAGGGCGATGATGATGATGATAATAATTTCATGACGTACATTCAATATCAATCACATTTAATATCATGTCCCGTGGAGCACCCGGTAAAGAATTGGTCTCCCACTCTTCTCTGTAAGTTTTCGAGTGTCCTGTAAAAGGCAGGTGTTACAGTACATCTTAAATTCAGCGATGAGGTTTGCCACCCATCCTGAATGTCTTGTTTTTATATTGGCACGGAGAGGACAGCTTGCATGTTTTATATGTAGCTGGTCTGCTGGCTACCCCACTTGTGGGATATACCGTGATGGTATAGTAGTAGTAGTACGTACATTCAAGCTACCTAATCAAAAATGTATTAAAATCTTGGATTTTATACATAATGTGACGACAATGGTATCGCATAAAGATAATATCATGTCGGTATAATGAGATATGGATGAGAATAATAAGAGATAAGCTCAAGGCATAATGAGGAGTGTGACGTAACGGTTTTTGTTTCGAGACTATATATACTCGTTATCGACGGAAAAGATAAACACTAATATTAATGATAATGGGGAAGAATTTATACATTAGCTGATAGCGAAGGAAAGCGGAAGAAACAATATTCCTGGAAAAGGATTCCTGAATAGCAACGAATTTATATAATGGATTTAGATTAACCTTTATTACTTACTGATAGGGAGCTTGTAAGAATATTTACCGAAACTCTTCTATGATTTATATTTTATCTTCTTTCCGAACACCTTATGTGAGAACAAAGAATATTATTCTCTTGAAAAGTATGTGTTACAAATAATAATAATACAAGTTATTTGTATGTGATATAAGAAAAAATAATAAAACTTTTTTATCGTGCCAAAAATTACGTTCTCTTTTCGATTTGTACGTTGCGATACCTTATTATTTGATGAATTTGAATCGTATGTGTAAAGCAGTAAAACACACAAGCAGCAATTTAACCGAGTATCGAGAAATATAAAAAGGTTATATTATAGTTGCTGGGAAAATTTAGGAGACCACTCATATGGGAACCTTTATTAAAAATAATAGGAATATACGAATGTTTGGAACGATCATAAAACAGTCAAACAATAATAGGTAATATTTAGATATGTACTGGTTCCGTAGAAATAAAACCAACCGTACTCAACCCGGTTAACTACTTAAAACATTCTCCAACAAACAAAAATATGGAAAAGCGCTTTTTTCACAGGAAATTGACAATTACTTTCAGCGCTACGTCGTTACTAAATGATATTGGGTCCAAATGTTTTATTCGTACGACCCTTTTCTGTATAAACACCCCAGCATTTTACTACAAATTTCAGTTGCTGCCGGGGAATATAAGGTTTATTTCCAAAAAAAAAAACAATGACTTTCACGGCAATAAAATGTATTCTCTCATATTATGTACAATATTGAGATTAAATTTAAGCATGATAAAAGCTGTAATAAAATCTGTAAAGAATTTTGTAGTGAACATTTTGAAATGATAACTAAATAATATTTGAGAATATTAGTAGATGGAACAAATTTAAATATTAAAACTTACTTTATTATCACACAAACTAAATTTCCGGACCTTCATTTTGTTAATAGATATTATTTCAATGTCTTGAATAAAATATTCATTTATAAACTAAATCATTTTTTTACAAAATACAAAATGTTAATATTCCTAGAACTGTTAGTAATTACATAACGGTTGACATATCTCAAAAATATGAAACAACAATGATACAAAAAATATATATTCACGCTTATGTGCGTGAGACATTCCAAATTCATAAGCTTGTTTATGTATTTTTTTGTTTACTCAGAAAAGGTTTACCAACCAAAAAAATACTTCCACAAAAAGTGACAGACAGGTAAGAGAAGGTTATTTTTGATTAGTAGGTAATTATGTTACCCAGTTAAATGGAATTCGAATAAGTACGCATGATAAAAATATGTAAGTAATATTAATTTCGTGATATTTTTCAGTGTTAAATTCATGGTATGAACAAAAATAATTAATGAGGTCAAAGTTTTACTCCGTCTCACTGCGTGCAGTAGTCGGGCAGATTTGGCTCATGCCTTTACATGTACGAGAATCAGCTTGTCGCCACAATATGCAGTTTGAATTTGTCGAAAATGTTTCGACATAAGCGCTTGTGTCTCGTCAGGTCCATATTACATAATGGCCCTGATGGTCAGAGTCATGCTGTCAGGGCCAGCTGACACCAAATCGAATCCTGTATGCGAGGAGTATTGCATAATATTATGAGTATTTTATTGATCTTAATTTTTTATCGTGTCAACAATTTACTTACATCCAAGGATTGTTGGTTTTCCGAATGCGTTTCGGACAAAAATAAGATCACAAGTCATTCGGTTTTTAATAAATCAATAAATTCATATATAGGTAGGATTTTTAATAGGAAACCCCAAGGGATTACATACTTATAATAATTAAACTGAAAATGTACAGCAATGAAAAAAAGAAATTCAAATTATCTGGAATATTATTTCCTCTTTAAAAAAATAAAACGTCAATGTATGAACGATAAGACGGAGATTATATTATAAAGGGGAAAACAAAAAATCATTACTTCTTCACGTCTTCAGGCAGAACGCAATTAGGTAGGGTGCCTTTTCAAATTACAGTTGACATGGATTCGTGTTTGCAATAAACCAACCCGAAATCTCTTTAATTGAGTTCGAAACAACAACGCAGCGTTTTTTAATGAGAAGAAAATATCGTGGAGACGACGAGGCTGGGACGGCTACTTGTTGAGTTAGGCAATATTAAGATGGACGAGAGGAGAGGAAAAATATATTATTATATCTCCTGAAGAAAATATTCAAGGCTGTGCCAAGAAAAAGTGAAATAACCGACATCTATGAAGATTTCAATTGATGTAACTACAGCAACATAAAATACTTATTATTTGTACTAAGTATTTGAGTTTGTCGGTAGCCCGGAGGTAAGACTTCAATTTCAAGCAAAAGCGGCGCGGCGCGCGGTTTGTTTCCAGGTGCCGGCAAACTCCTCTTTCACGACGCAAGCTTTTAGATTATCTATACTGTGTAATATAAAAACTCGGACATTTTTTTTAAGATTTATAACACAATATATTTTTTTTATGGTGCAGAGAGGAAGAATTAATGTTGACTATATGCAGTCAGTCTCCTGGCTACCCTATTCGTGGTGAAATGCGGTGATGGTAAAGATAGAAATTTATATGTATATCGAGAAAACAATTGATATTATTGAAGACATGTCTTTTTCAAACTGAACCTAACACTGAATTTTATATCTTGATAAATATGGAGTTTTACAAAATAAATACCAATAAAATACAATTGATGTTACATTATTTAAAGAAAACTAAGTTTTAAAATTTATGTATGTTTTAACAATGAGGTTGAAAATTGTTTGATAAAGTCATTAGAATTTTTTTTAAAGAGTATGTAAAAATATGTATGTATAAATTCTTCTCACTTTATAAAACAATGTCAACATCTCCAAGTAGTGGATCATAACATGTCCGACATGAAGATAAGTACATTGTGTTGGATTTACATTTTTATTTCAACGTATTCAGAGCTTTTGGGGTTTCAAAAGCTTTAAGAGAAGATTTTCGTAAAAAGAAAACATAGAGATGTGGTTCAAAATTTTCCACCCTATCTTGCAGAGAGAGACAGCAACGCAAATATTGCGTATCCCTATACTTATGTACATTAAATCTCTTTAGAAAATAATTTCTTTCTCCTTTCTACCGTCATTGAATTATTGTGAAAATGTCAAAAACGTTGATTCAGCGCAATGTTGTAGATGGAAAAATACTCTTGAAATGTTCAAAGGGAGCAACGTCGGATGATAAGATGGTGACATCATTTCAGAATTTAGAATGGATTAACTACGGAATGGAATTAACCATAGAATAATGATCGAAATGTGAGTACATACGAGTATAACTCATTTCTTTCACACAATTATTTGGTTCCATATCAATCATGACACAGCAGTGTTAAATTCATTTTATGTTGCGTTTAAAATTAAATATTAAACAGTTTTTAATAAACTACTTATGAAAGGAAAGAAAAACTTCATACGTGGTTTTATGATTTTCTTATGAGTGCCTATATATATGTATATCTACTTTAAACGTAAAATAATAAAAAGTTATATGGAGACATACGATACATTTTTATGTGTGGTATGTTATCACGTTGCCACTACTATTGTTGTTGGTAGTATAAGTATTGTGGTAGATACTAAAAAAACATAAAACACATAGATTTCAGTCCTGCATCATGGATATAATAATAATATACATATTCACTTTCTAAAAGCTTTTCATTGTTTCATATCGCGCGCAATATTGAGACGTTAGGGAGGTGCTGTCGCCATTTAAGTGCTGGAAGCGACTGTGTAAAATATATCATGTTCAATGTTGCATGAGGATTCTGGATACAAATTATTCTTATACAACAAATTATAAATGTCGAAACTTACACATTACCGCTGTATTCCCAATAACACCACGTCATATTAAGTTTGCTATAAAAAATATGCATGTACTACGCTCTAATTGTAATTAATGTACTTGTACCATTTTATATTATTTGAACGTCTACATTGATCGAGAGCTTATGAGACAAAAGATTTAAGTCGAATTTACGGTAATGAGTAAGAGTTATTATTGCTGATGGTGATTGTATTGTGAATTGTACAAATGTAAAAGGGATCTGTTCCAGACAATCTTTATCGATATTGACCAATCATACACAAGTGTTTGCCTTGCAAAGATATTATGAAATATTTAGTAAGCATTACAAAAATGTAGCTAGAAAATTTAGACATAATTTATGTAGAACATTTGAAAGACAGACATAGCGCGTTAGTAACTTATTATTAGTAATTTATTAAGTTTCGCGCTCCCGTAATATCTGTAACATTTGTTAACAATTTGTCCAATTTTCTTGAAAGCACAAATACACGTAAATATTGAATTCCAAATTAATCTACGTTTCATGCTATGACGATAATGAGCGTATGAAAAGAACGGCGGTAATAGCGCTGTTCACACATTCACTTCATACACGACACATTACAAAATCACGTCATGCATAATTTACACAGCGATAGACAGACATCTCATTGATAAAACACTTTTCCTTGTAAGTACTTCACACAAAATGTGGGTATTCAAAAAGTTTATTTTTTTAATGGAAGTACTGTGTACTGTGTACACATAAAAAATATTATAACACATTTTTTTTTACATTTCCACGTCTCCAATAATACCAGTGGTGTCTTATTTTTTTTTCAATATACTTTGGAGTTGATTTGAAATATTTCAGTCTACACGTTTTTCGTTTTTTAACGTTTGGTGAACAGTTTGACGCCTGGTTTTGTCCGGGTAATAATTATAAAATTGATATTTAAATACCTGAAATGAATTAACATAGAACCATACCATATTGCGATAAAACACGTAGAAGCCGAATTTTTTCTTAAAAAATTGATGGGTTCATATAAAAAATACTTTTTTTTTATCAATGAAGAAGATATGTTTATTTTTTTATACAGATATGCGCTCAAAGAATGTAATCTAAATGGTGTGGTCAGAACTTATTGATTTTTATGCTGCTTGTCTGATATAGGTGCCTATAAAGAATATACAAACAAACATATTAATGTATTGCGAATAATAATTTTTAGATTGCCATAAAATATTAAAAGAATAATTTATTAAAATAGATACCAATATATCATAATAAACTATTTCATTTTATATAAATTAGTTCTTCATACACGTGTCGTTTTTTTTTGTTTTGATTGAATTAACCTCTGATGTAGTCGTAATATAAAATTAGTTTCGGACTAAAATTATATAATTTAAAAAATATCAGAAATAAGAGATCTATTTTTTTAATAATTGAACTATAAGAACCTTTATAATATAAGAAGGATTTTAAATCAATTTATGTGAAATGAAAATAATAAATATACTCCCCAATAAGAAATGTACGGTTTGTTTTACCATCGTAGGTTGACATGAGTTCTTCAACGTAACGGCATAAAATTATAGGAGCAAATAAATAAAAAGGAGGACAGAAGAAATACTATTTATCAACCCAAAATATATGTTCACAGCTGAGTACCTACCTATATATCTACTGTGAACTGACGTTGGTAAATTTGCAAAACAAAAACACGCTCTTTCACTTTACAAATGAGAGACATCTACCTAGTACCTACTTATGTGTAAGTGCATAGTGCATCTATGCAAGAACCATTGTATGAACCGAACTAAGTACTAAATCTCATATATCCTGAGTGAAACATTACGAAATTGTATGAAACAGAAAATATTCACTTCAGTATAATATGTAATAATAGCATGAAAGTGGAATAAACAAGAAACTACGAGTATAATAATATTATAACAAGTATTTCTCGGAATTTGTGAATCGTAGCAAAGGACTTGGTCGTTTTATTGTTTTAATAGAAATAAAATAATTGAATACTCAAAAACATGTATTAACTAATATCTTATTGCGAATAATACTCATTTATCACATGGAAGAAACGATATGTAAAAGTGAACTTTGTAACTTTGCAAAGAGAGCGGTGAGTGTTTTGTAATTTCAGAGTCGTGTAAAATATAATAATATTACAGTATAGTTGATATTGAAATAATATGCTATTATTGTTCTATATACTGAAACAAACTATATACTGAAACCAAATCTTACTGAGATTTTAACAGCTGTGGGCCTAGTCAAAACACATTTTAGCGTTACGTTTTCGTTCAAACGTGGACGTCGTCGCGAGAACGCGTCAATTTTCGTAGCTAAAATACACAAGTAGCTACGAAAATTGAGGCGTTCTCGCAACCTCGTCCACGTTTTAACGAAAACGAAACGAAAACGTAACGCTAAAATGTGTTTTGACTAGGACCACTGTACAGCTAATGCAATGCCAGAAGATCGAAACCAATACGCAGACAACTTTCTATATATCCCAAATAAACTCAATTTTTTTACATGAAATTTGTCGATATCTGCCATTAAACTATTGGGTATTTGTATGGTACAGTAGGTAAAATCTTAAAATACTCCATTAATTTGGTATATTCTATGATAGAAGTGTGTAGTATATTTATCCATACTGTATTATTAAATTTATATGCTGAATGGTTTTTAAATAGGTACATAACTTGGATTCAGATACGCACATAACAAAAGTTATAAATAGTTAAATAAAATATTGCAGAATCGTGAATCTTCGTTTAGGGTGAATTATCAATGAAATATTAATAGCGTCAACTTAATGGGGAACTTTTTCTATGTGATCAAAAAATTTAGGTACTAATAACGCTATTTAAAGTTATTTAAGGCAAATAAGAGAGGCATTTAAATGTCATAGAATAAGTCAAAAGATATTCGAATGAAATGGGAGAGAAAATAATATAACGACCCTTGTCAAAGGTCAGAGATAAGCTCTTGAAATATTTTCAATATATTGCGTAGGAGAGAGAGTGCCTAAGTATTTGGAAAATTGCGAGAAAATAAAAAGGAATCGATTTTCATATTGCAGTATTAAATTGTCAAAAAGATGATGACGTGCAAAGGATATTTTGAAAATCAAATAATATTTGAAATGCAATATTAGAAAAATAAAATTCTTCCCCTTCTACACTAGGTAATAAAAAAAAAATCGGATTACATCGCTTAAAGAGTATTTCATCTATTTATCTATAACCTCACAGTACCCAGGAGAATCCAGGGGACTAGCTAACTGTATGTAATCAATATAGAGGTCGTATTATATACTACACGATTTTTGCTAAGCATTGTTATTCGTTTAATACAACATATTGAACATTGTTAACGTTTTCCATTCAGTAGAAACGAGGTATGTCACCCATCCTGAATCTCACAATTTTGAATGAAATGGAGAAGACAACTTCCTCATTTGTTATATACAGTTAGTCTACTGGCTTTCCCATTTATTAAAAAGGTCTTGATGGTAAAGGAAAAAAGCTTAAATGATCGGATTACATAGATTGGTAAAAAACATTTTGTCTTTTGCTATTTCAGTTCAGTATTAGTTTATGTTCATACCATCTGTTTATGTTACAAATGATGCTGTGCGCCGGCGCACCCAGCAGAGACCTGTAATCTCCGTAATACAGGAGAGACGATGGTCCTGGCTGAGACATGTTTTGAGAATGCCCAATGATAGTTGGCCAAAAAGAGCACTGTTCTTCCGTCCTCAGGGGTTCCGTAGGCCCGGGCGTCCCTCTTTCACAATACACCGTTCCTATGACAACGATAACAGAGCGCAAGGAATGTCGTGGAAAGAGGTGACGCAATTGGCACAGAGACACTCAGAATGGAGGAGGCTGGTTTCTGCCCTATGCTCCCGAGAGGAGCGTTGAGGGCGATGTATGTATGTATGTATGTATGTATTAGTTTATGACGAAACGTATCATTGGGCTTATTAATACAATAATTTAGTTCTAGAAGTTGACACGGTTCATAATTGTATGTGTGATTAATAGTAACCGTGAACATACCTATCCATACCTACAGCGACGAAATTCTTCTCTCGAACAGTTGACTAGCAATAGAGATAGCACACACCTACTATGTATACTGTTATTTCTACTTGAGATGCCACAAGGATAGTTAGTAATAGTGTGATGATGAAGTATCTTGTAACTAATATTAGGAAACTGCAAACTTTCTTGAAATACGGAAGAGACTTATGTATGTTGGTCGCGGCAGGCAACACTAGTTACCAAGTATTGGGACGTTGTTGTAGGTATCACACTTAGTACGAACTAACATTCTATACTTAATCTCCACATAAATGTCTGAACCCGTTTGTTATGCATTATATGTTTTCACATCTTCTATGGTCGCAATGATGAGACAAGGCAGAATAAAACTAACACACATTGTGTAAAGTCCCATCGTTTAAGTTTATTTTGGATTAAAAACATGACGGGAATTTCACATATCGACAGATATACCTATTAGAAATTTAATGACATTTTGTCTGAAATTTTATATGAATAGACAATTATTTTACTTTGTAAACAGTACAAAAAATGTTTATATCATAATAAACTAAATGACAAGATGAAAATAAATTCCAAATAATTTACACGAAATCATGACATGGTGTCAAAAACTATTTCTGTATAAGGTATAACTATTCTTTTAAAGATAAAATTAAGATTTAATATCAACACAAATAAACCTAAATACACTTCAAACCATCTTTACAAAAAGCAATATACTTGTGTGGAGAAGGTAAAGTAGGCCGAGAATGGGAAAAATCTCTTAACTGCCCTTTGTGCCTTCGGTACTACCCTCCGCGATGGCGATGAGAAGTCCCGGGTGCCTGATGTTGTGGCCATCCAGTTAGCTCGTGGTTGACTGATTCTTTTCTCTTCTTCTTCTTAATCTTTCATTAGACCCAGAGGTCTGTTCATGCAGGAGGGTCCTCTTGTCCCTCCATCGTTTAGGGGGTCTTCCTGGTAGGCGTCGTCCATCAGGTAGTCCATGTAGAACAATATTTGGGATTCTGGTGCTACCCATCCTCTGGACATGTTCGTACCAAAATCTTCGGCGTTGTCTTCCCCATCTTACAACATCCTGGACCTCAAATATCTCCCGAATTATGGTGTTTCTCACACGGTCTCGCAGGCTTTTTCCGGCAATGGCTCGCAAAGTTCGCATCTCTGTTGTACGTAGCATGCTTTTGGTTTTGGTTGTGTCTGCCCTTGTTTCTATGCCATACGTGAGTATTGGGCGTACACATGTCTTGTAGATGCGAACCTTACTGGCTGTTCTCATGTCTTTATTCCTCCAGATATCGTCTCTTAAGCAGCCTGCTACGGCTGCAGCTTTGTCTACTTGTGGTCGTATTTCTTTGGGGAGATCATAAGAACTTAGTAGCTCACTGCCGAGGTATCGAAACTGCGTTACTTGTTCGACTTGCTGGTCACCTATGCTCAGTTCACATTCAAGCGATTCTTTCGAGATTGTCATGCATTTTGTTCTGATTCTTTTAAAGAGTTTTATTATTTTCAGTGATTTTTTTGCCAATTTGATGAAATATAGGAAAAATCAAGCTAAAGAAGAGCCAAGTTAAATTTACAGCTAGTTGTATAACAGGTAACAATATTTGCAGAAGATTGTGTGAGTAGTTATTATTATTATTAGTATCATTATGTTCAGCACCGCAAGTCTGGAAGTTTCACAGATTATGTATATAAATACTACAGATTATTACATACAATATAATATGTACTGTACATGCTGCTTGTCTGCAATTACAGAGCATTCTTTAAACACTGTGGTTATGCTGTTGTTGTACCTAGTAAATTAACGTTAAATTCTAGTTAATAATATTACTTCATAACATCACATACGACACACAGTCGTATTCAGAAAGAAAAAATATGAGATTATTATTTATTATTGAAGGATTAATTATGTAACAGTTTCGAGAAAGTTTAAGGTAGGTCTAACTTCCATGAGAGGTCTTTTGGTGTTGTTGGGCCGGTTACGTGGAATCGCCTACCGGTGCCATTGAGAGGCAATCACACAGTCACCAGCTTCAGAAGCAAATTGAAAACTACACTCTTCACCGGCACCCTTGTAACGGTCTAGAACGGCGTCAAAACAAAATCATCCAGAATCATCATCAATTAATCTTTTATTACATTGTTTTCACTAATAATACAATTATTGAACATCAGTTTTTAATAATTTAATTTTGGAAAATCATGATTCGAAAACTAATTGATTCAAAATTCAGAACAAGAGTCTGTAGGAATGTAGCTATATTAGCTAAAAAAATAGGATAAAACACGAAAAAATCTGGTTCAACTATTAACACTGAATATGGCTGATACATTCTCAGTACCTACCTTACATCTATTCTTCGTCCTTTTCACCTAGCTCTTCATACAAGTCACGTACTTATTAGATAAATAATTTTACTTGGCAATAGAAAACCACTGACATTCTCCCTACTACATACACTCGTACTAACATACTATCTACTACAAATGTTGTCCATGTTTTCAGTGCATTACGTTTGGATTTATGTACGATCATATTTCACTGAAGGCTACTATTTATATAACTTTATATTACTAAAATAAATATAGAGAAATACACAACATTTCAAACTCCATTAAACAATGACGTTAAAGTAGTTATTTGTCTGAAAGGCAAACTCAAATGGCGCGCGAATTGCGAATACAAACTTTTTATGTCCCCACGATGGCGAAGGAAGGCGTTCACGAACGCCACCATTAGTGTGTTGGTGAAATTTTATACTATATAAATATCTATTCGTAATCAAATTATTGGTATAATAATATCGAATGTCCACAAAGTTGTGAAATATATTTATACAAAAGATGTCTAAAACTAAAACAGTCACAAAAATGAAACATTTAAATGGACAATTTACAAACAGATCGTGTTAGACCCAAACTAGGGTACGAATCTTGTGTTACGACTACTAACGCGATGATAAACATTTATTTATGCAATGCGTACCAAACATACGTACATACGTGTAACACTCAGGGCCGCGATATCCAAAACGTTAACCAAGTAGTTATAACTTGTTGTCAAGAGTTAACCATAAGTTAACTCAAGAAATGGTGATATCCAATGTCTGTTACGGAGATAACAAGTGGTTATTTATAACCACCCGATTTTCATGAGTTAACTTTGAGAATGAATATTTTTTTCGTCTGTAGATGGTGCTTTATATGTCATCAATTTGACAGTTACATAGTTTGTCATTTTGGTTTGAGAATATTGTGTTATAATAATATAATATATTGATCAAAACTGGATAATTATCTTCATAATAATGTTGATACATCATCCGATGAACAATATTATTGATACTTTCAAAACACTCGTCAACATGAGAAACACGTTAAAATTTAAAATGGCGGCTCCAAACAACCAGTGAAGTGTCAAATAACTTCCCAAGTGTTGCCACTCGTACGACAAAAGTGCGTAAAAATTAAATTTCAACCGATTTGTACTAAGGTATTGCCATATGTGAATACCTACTGTTTACATCACTACAGAAAGTTAACCTCTGGTTAAGTAACCATTGTAAATTATTTTTATGATATCACCAAACGCCGAACATGAACAAGTTAACTCATAACAGTTGATTACTTAACCACTGGTTAACTTCTATTTGGATATCTCGGCCCTTAGACGACTATACAAAGGTGATACGAAGATGTTTATCAAATGTGACTCCGAGATTCTTTACGGTTTTTGTCAGCGACACATAAATTTTTACAGACTATAGCGTTATTCCTGCAATTATACCAAAATGTTCTACGTGGACCTACCTTGTGTTTGACGAAATGACTCCAATAGAATAATAGTCATATTATAACGAATAAAACGTATGTGAAATTCCTGTGAAAGATGGAGGGTTTCTTTAAGTTAACTTACAAATAGGTACACATTAGGTGGTGTCAAGAGTCGTCTGTTATTGATATATTCAAAGATCTAAAAATATTATGTGTTTGATGCTACGATAAATCTACGATCAAAGGATATAAAACAGCACTTAGTGGGTAGAAATCTTTAGTGGATAAGAGGTAAATACTAACTTATGTCATGTAGATACTTGTAACTGTTGTAGATGGATATTATTTTAAACTATGTAGGTACATATATAAATGTAGGGACAGTGGATGTCTAAAGCAAGCAAACACAATATATTTACATACAAACAGTATGACAAAGACAGATGGAACTAGATATTACATTATTATTTTCATACTAAGGTATAATAAAATTTCATAATATAATCCATGTCAGGCAAATGGATAGAAATACTCTCTGTATCATAAATATTAGTAGCAGCTATTTTTATTGATGTTAATTATTATTATTAAAACAACACCATACTCTACTGGGACCATTACAGACTTCGGCCAATTCGATCCCAGACTTGGCCCGGAGAAGACACTCTGCATGTTTATCAATTGCGGTTGTTTCTTTAGCTACTCCACTTGTGGGATATTCCATGATGGTATACATAATTCAGCGTGGTAATACAACCTAGATAACACATAATATTAATTAACTTGATTCTTAAATTTTTGTGACGTGTGATACATTTACCTGACGATCAGAGCGGAAGCTTTCAAAAGTCGGCACGCAAATTTATACACGCCAACAGTGGATTTTCTATACATTTTGTTGCAGTTTTATTTCGTCAATTATAAGAGGTTTGAATATAATATAAAATTGTAACTGGTATTATATTTGACTGCCTTTTTTAGCACTAAGAAATCTGCAGATTTTTTGAAAGAAAGTAATTACTCAATTTATTTAACTCTCACGCAAAACATTGGGGGTTTTAAACATTTTCAGTGAGGTTAGTTAATAAGTGATATTATAGTGAGTACTAAATACGTACTTTCAGTGAAAGATACAGTGTTTAAATAAAATAAAATAAAATATTTAATAATGACGAACTTTCACAGTGTATGCACTTCAAAAATAAATAAAATTATATATATATTTCCTCTAAAAGTATTCCATATATCATTCGTAAATTAAAACAAAACATTAATTTTAAACTGATTACTACTAAATTATGTATTCGTTAATTTATAATTTATGAAAATAATGAAAGCGGAAATATGTCAAGAATACATGACAATGTTAAATACAATCAATATACAGAGATTGAGTTTATCGAAGAGGCGCGATTTTTTCGAAGTAACCCAAATTACTCCTTCAGTAACTGTGACATTAAGACAAACATAGTTTTGAGTTACTTCCAAATGTTCTTGCTACTTTTACACTGTGCCTTCTATCATATCTTTCATGATACCGTGTTGTCTCGGATACAATATGACATTATGCAAATAAAATATACTGTCGAGTTTATCTTGGAAGGAAAATAGTGTTTTTATCGTTATGTGGAAGTGTACCACCTCATCTATGTATCTCTAACTGCTGCAATACTGCCAGAATATTAAATTTATCAAAATGTATTATGTGGTGTACTAGAGTTTTATAGTGACAGACATACAATATTATTATCATGAATATTGTTCGCAATAGAATAACCATAAGGATGTAATATTAACTATCTATTTTAGTGCTAAACTCAAGTAATGTCTATTTAGGGTCCTTGGAGTCCCAGGAAAGTTATAATAACAATAATAATATACTTTGTACACAGTAAAGAACAAAATAAATTATTTAATAAGCGATACCCACATATAAATGATATTGTGCAATGGGCATAAGTTTAACGCAGAAGCGATATCTTCCAACTAACCCAAGATCTTGCAATCTTTTTGTAATATTTTTGATTGTCCTGTAATAGGCGTATGTGTATTCGTAAACAACACGTAAAATACAATTAACATCATCAATTCAGCGATGAGGTACGCTACTAATTATTATATCTGTAATGTCATTTTTTGTTTATTACAGTGGCATTACAGTGTGCACCTATGCGCTGACTCATGTAAAAAAAAAACAAGAAAGAACATTCTAACAATATAATAATTTATTCTAATCTATATACGAGTACTTTAACAGTATTACTATGGAAATTTTCTTAAAATAAAACAAAATAATATTAATAATAATAATAAAACGTACAAACTTTAATAAACCAATAATACGACATGCCAAATTACTCTAAAATAAGATAAAAAATGTAAATTTAAAGTAAGTAAAAAGGTGTTCTACGCATAAAAATTAATAATGTAAAAGCAAATTTAAATTGATGCTTTGGACTTAACTCCACAATTCATTAATAAGGTTGTTATTCCGTCTTAGTAGGAATTTGATGCGAATTAAAATATTTTCAAAAACACAACACAAATACTTAATAATCCTGCAAAAGGAACTCACAAAATGAACAGGTGATAATCCTGTTGGTAGGAATTCAGACATTTGAGTGGGTGGTTTGACATTACAACTCAGATTATTATTTCGTACTAGTCATATACAATACGTAAATCAGATTTAGGAATTTTGTTATAAAAATGCTAAAAGTCAAAATACGTTTTAAAATTTATTAGTAAAAATTACACAAAGTAGTATAAATCATTTATACTCGTAAAATATGTGTTTCCATATGTAATCGTAAATAAAACTTTTTCTTAATACAACGTGTAGCTGCAGGACTTATCACGGTCGTATTTTTTTCAGTTAACTAAAGCTGTATCTATTCTGTTGAGACAGTTCTTTTAACAAACTATGGATACGTAAAATTGTATTAAAAGCTTCACGACCCAGTAAGAAATCGAACCTGGGACCTTGATGATGCAAGTTGATTGCAATAGCTGCTGTACTGCGGGTCAATCAACCTTGTTATTCTTCTTCAAAAAATACGTTTTTTTATTTTATTATATTAATTCATTATTCTAAATTGGTTATACCATCAACCATTATAAAGCATACAATTATGAACTATACAATTTAATGCTCAGGGACGAGTTTATAGCGATTGCGATATCTTTCAACTTACCAGTTAAACGTATTCTTTACGACTACAGTAATAGTGTTACTTGATTTCAAAGCAGATACAAGTGATTTTCTCGATTGGGTTCATAATTATAACCGGTGGAATATACCTACTAAGGTACTATCAAAACGAGTAAAAAATTGTAAAACAATGACAGAGAACGGAATGACATAATGTTAATATGTTGCGGTCAAAACGAGATCCTTTTGCGAGGACAGCAAAAACTAGCACGAATAAGAGAATTGGATGATGAAACAGAAAAAAAGGAAAGAGAGAGATAGAGATAAGAGAGGACAGAAGGACATTTCAACAGGTCGGTCATCGCGGACGGAATGACAATACATCCAAATAAAATATTTGATGATTTATTTTCGTGTCAGTTGGTGTGCATTCTTTAATTTAATATTTTTTGAGCTAAATTTATAACTACATACTGTAAATAATTTATAATAACGCTGCTGGCATCGTGTTTGATATTAATTTACGAAATAATAATGATGTATTGAATAAAGCAACATGCATGCGCGATAATTCTGAGCGTGATATTTAAAGTGACAACGTTAATAAATATTAGTTTTCAAAAATAAAAAAGTTGCGTATTCTACAAAAGTATTTATTAAATTTAGTGAAACATTTTTCATATTTAGAATATTGCCAGTCTCTCTCGGTTAAAAAATATCATTCTTAAAAGATTATCAGGGTATGATGTGATTTTCATCTTTCTTTGTAAAGCATGTTTGTTATATTCATTTGTATAGTTTGACATTTGAATACGTTTGTGTTTTGTTTTCAATTTTATTGTTGTGAACATTATTTATATATATCATGTAGAAAAGACTTTTGCCGTGGGATGAATAAATAAATATTAGATATTAAATATTCAATTTCAACAATTTCACCTCTGCGGTGGACATTTAAGAATTTGCCAGATATTGGTAGTTAATATTTATTAAAATATATATAAAATATTAAAAATATTAAAATATTTTCATCCAGTAGTATTAAAGCTAAGTCATCGGCAAATGTCATCATAATCTACCTCTTTTCCGTTCTGTATCGTCCTTTTACCTCCCATCAGTTGGGGAAATCATAAATTTTATCCAAAAATCGTCTTTGATTATTATGAATGTTGAATTGAACGTATTGATTTGTAGAAATCTTAAATAAATAATGGTTTTCAACACAGAAGAGATAAAAATGGAGAAGCTGTTCACGCAACTGGTGTCATTGTAATCAGAGCAATCAAAAACGAATAAATTATTAATGGAATTTATTCCAAAGGTGAATGAACGACCGTTTAATAATAAAACGATGTATGTGGATGTGTAATACATTAATTAATCATTCAATTCATATTGAAGCAAGCAGAAAAAGCTATTAGTTACAAAAATTCAATGTCGCTACTGCAACAAATCAAAATCGATTTTTTAATTGCCGCAATACGTATCTATTAAGTACAAAATGTATATTTTTATCACCATATAAATAT
Source organism: Athripsodes cinereus (assembly GCA_947579605.1). Taxonomy (NCBI): domain Eukaryota; kingdom Metazoa; phylum Arthropoda; class Insecta; order Trichoptera; family Leptoceridae; genus Athripsodes; species Athripsodes cinereus. The sequence goes on from OX388310.1 coordinate 22,201,495, forward strand.
TTTAGGCTGTTTGCAAACACGTAAAATCGTAATTTTTTAATGTCAACTTTACTACACTAGGAAATTGAATGCACTCTATATGGGCGGTGAAGCGCGTATGGATTCTATTTTAACAATAAACCATATAAGTAAATAAATTTACATATTTTAAGCGAGTTTGCAGTTTTTTCTTTAATTCAAAAAAAAAATGCAGCACTTACGATTTCGTCGGAATTAAATACGAAAAAGGCAAAATGATCATTTTAATTTATACGACAATACTTTTCATAAAAAATGGAGTTGATGATACTGTTTCAATATGCGCCGTTTAATGAAGGATCTATCTCAAGGGCGACTAAAGCAAGAAGCAAATTTGTTGGAAATATAGAGGAGGGGTATCAAATGACGCCAAGGGTAATTGACTATATTAATAACTTGCATGCGGAGCTACATATTTATGTAGATCTAATATCACTTTAGCACGTCGAAACACGATGCTGATAACTACAAAATATTGTAACCGCAGTAATAAAAATTAGACTTAAGAATGAAATTCATATTTGTTCTTATTTTAAATTACATCCGAATATTTTTTTTTAGCAATACAATAATTCTACTCTATGAAAAGCTGGGTTTAAAGTTAGTAAGCAAATAACAATAAAACAATACTAGTAACAGAATGTTTCAAATAAACTCCAAAATAATAATAATAATAGTAATGTAACATTAAATCTAAAGTTAAGTTCGCAATAATATTGTTGTTATGTTTAATATTACATAACAGAAACGAGCATGAATATTGCACAGGGTGATAAATAATAATCTCCATGAAACAATGTCAAACTCTAAACAATGGCAATGGCTCAATAGGAGTACGCCAGCACAACCGCTTCGCACCCATACTCAATACCATTCCTATATCAGCTGTATGTTGGAGAGAAACTATGCTATGTTGAATTTAGACCACCTTTTTGATAGCATGTTCACGTATCTTGAAAAAATCTCTATATTTCATGACATTGTTTGACATTTCATGACATAAAAGTTTATGGCCTAAATGTGTGTAGGTATGTTTTATTTTTATTTCTACATATGTATTAGGATTAAGTTACAAGTATTAACACAATATTTTAGGATGCGCCCTTGAAGTGGATTTATTCCACAAAACGGCGCATTATAAATTGTCTATTATTATTATTTCTGTAGATATACCTATCTATGTTTCCTTAATACCATTAAAATTAAAGAAACATACATTTATTTGGAAGACATCTCATTCTGGCGATAAACTCGACCTTTGTACATTGAATTGTATAACTGATATTTTTATGTTACTTGGTATTTATTTGAATTATTGTAGCCAATGTACAGTGAAGAATAAAATAAATAAATGAAATGAGTGATGTGTATTTTTGTTCAATCAAAAATAACAAATAGAACAATGACTTAAATTCACCATTGACAATTTTTGAAAAGTAAACATGTGAAAAGTAAATAAAATTCTGTTGAAAAAAAAATTGAACGGCTGTACTAAAAAAATCTGGTGGTCTCGTGACATAGTGCGGTTTCGCTTCAGCATACAGATATATTATATCCGCCATCTACCATCCGTTATTCGGACACGGAGCCAAAACAATATTCTGCTCACTTCGGAAAGGAATATTTCATAACAATATGGAAATAACTTTCAACTTATATTACGTTACAAGGTTTATACTCGGTTTCCCGCAGGAAATGATAATCAAATTGACCAAAAATAGTGGATATATTATGGACGATTTATATATGGTGCCGTTTAATGATTCGTGATCATCTTCAGGGCAATGTGATTTCTCCTGAGCAAATATGTTTTTAACTTGGTTTTTAATGTGGTAGTAGATTGAATTTGTCTTAGATTCGCTGCTGGTAGTCTGTTCTGTTCCAATCAGTTTCCCCCACGAATCTAAAGCTCCTCTCTACGTATGTGGAACTTTTGTCCTGTTGGGTTCTACAAGTCGGTTGACAGCGGTGGAAGTTGATTGCAGTGATCGCCTTCGAGTTTCGTCGACGGGACAGAGTTTAGCGACGCATAGAGTTGCCGTTCTGCTAACGCCCCCCCCCCCTCCCTCTTTCTGGTATATATAATTTAATATGATCATTTCTGGTATATATAATTTAATATCTTTATAATTTAATATGATAATTTTATTTTATTACTATTGTTGTTTTGTGCAAGTAAATATTAGTTTTTTACATCTTAATGTTTGTTTTATAAGTTTGTAGCTGTTAACTCTTATTTTATTGTTTTTGTCTGTCAAATTGTTTTTTTCTTTGCTATAATATGTTTAACGTGTAAAAGGTTGTAAAGTTGATGAATTAATAAATAAATATATAACATGAAAAACTTTTGTGAAAATTGCAAAATAAGTGTCTAAAATTTCAGGAGAATTTTAAACTTAACGAATCTTGTTCTTTTTTGTTTGTTCATTTTGCCATGTAACGTCTTTTCAAACGCAAAATAATTAAGTATTTTTAATACTTAACATGTCATATACAACGAAAATGTCATGGACAAATATTGATATTCTGGATACGTTCACTTCTATAGTAAGTTTGTGAATAAGTCTAAAAAAATGAACCTTTTTATCAATATTTTTTTATACTTATTTATATATGCACAAGTTTCATAATACCAGAATCATGGTCAACAAATCTCAATTAGCAACAAATCAGAGTACGTATAGAGACATTACATAGCTTCATTGTTGCTTGTATATTAGAAGAGACTATTCAGGATAATATATAAATATGCATAATATATTCGATCAGACTAAAATATATAAGTAAGATTATGAATCCAATACGGCGTTCTTAAATAATATTTATCGTTTTATGATCTCAATTTCTTGTGTCCAATACTATTATATTAATCTTTATGTATCAGTTACTTTCATAAAGTTTTACTTAGAAAGAGAACTAACATCTGGACAAAAACATGGATGATAATAATATATGTATCAGTTTCAGTAGTATGGTGTAAAAGGACATTACAATATAAAAACTTTTTCTTACAACGTCAAGAATTACTTCGAACAATAAAACAATTTGAGATATCTGAGATACTTAACCTTTATCGTTGATCATCAATTCAAGGATGAGGTATGCAAATCGCTGTGAAAATCTTATTTTACGGCGTAGAGAGGATGACTTCATATCCATTGTAATCAGTGAGAAAGAAAGCTACCCCACTTGTAGCAGACATTGTAATGGCCATCTGTTGGTGATTTAACCATTAAAACACTTTTTAAATATCATATTTCGATCTGAGATTCACTTTTTTTTTTCCAAAAACATTATTTATAAATTGATGTTAGATATCAATCTGGTTAAGATTTTTCTATCTTTTCTATTACTACAATGTTAGATCTTTCGTCCTTTCAATTCCCGTGTAATTTTTATGATAATACATTAACAAGGATATTTGTTTTCTTGCCACATCGCGTTAGTATTCCGTTTTGCCTAGTGATAAGGAAAACACAGAAACATTTTGTTCAATTACTCTGTGTCTTCGCCAAATATCGTTTATGTTGATAGCGAAGAGATGACGAACTTATCTCAAAAAAACTGAATGAACTTACTTGTGACGATCCTATATATATTTTAGGACATTGAGGGTACAAAAATTCAATTCACGTATAATAATATAATGTAAATATTTAGAGGCATCAGGATTGGGTTACCACCCACCAAAAGTAGTAGATAGAGGAAAGGAAAGTAGTATCGATTTACAAAACAAAATTCGGAAGATTTAGTTTCCATGAACATTAAAGTAGTGTAATATAGTAGTAACGGTTTGAAAGCTATCTGGAACATTATGCAAAACACAGTGAGTGGTTTACAGGGTAAGGATAATGTACTACGTCTGTCTATCTATCTTCCTATACAACCAACACACAACAATATGAACCCTATATTGTATTATTCTACAAGGGGTAGGTACTTGTAGGACTTACCTATATTATTATTATTATTATTACTAACTACACTGGTTAGTTGATCTTCAATTGAATCCGCTTTGGCACGAAAGAGTGAAAAATAAAGTAATAGAGTACAACAATAATAGAATGTAGGTACCGAGAACTCTCAATTTTAAATTACTCTACAGTACTAAATAAGTCTACGTAGATTATATTCTGTGAAGAATTGTTCGCAATAACAAAGTAGGTAAAATATTCTCAAGTTAATATTTAAATAAACCACTTATTCAAATTAACTCCAAGCAATCTATGTTAAATGTACTTTTTTTTTAATTTAAAATCAGTCAAAAATCTATTTTAATATAAAATAAAAGATATAAAAAAAGGTGGTATGACTTGTTTTGTCAGCATTAGGTGAAAAGTTTTCATCTATTTAGGTAAATTTATGAACAATAAGATTATGAACGAAAACAACAGAAAAGGGTTTAATGATAAATATTTTTAGCAAATACAACCTGTTCATGACGTCGCTGACGTGAAATATTGCAGTTCTAAACTAAAATTAAAATGATAATAATAATATTATGTCTCTGCGATGGAATTAAAAATAATAATGAAAAATAAACAGAACACAAACAGAGAAAACCTTGCGTGTCTGTAATATTCTGCGGTGGTTCAAATTAAAAAAGATATCGTAAACTAATAATAATAATATAGGTATTATTGTATGTGGATATAGCCACAACAGCGAAATGCGAGACACGATAAAGTGGTGTTTTGCTTTTTTGGGATTCTGGCTCTGCATTTTGATAAATGGGTGCGGGTGCGATATTTAATTAATTTATTAAAATACGTACAGTGAACTTTTGACTTTCCCGTATTTTAATGTAATAAATACCTAGGTATGTTGTATATTTTTTTTAATACTGTCTGTAGATTCCAATATCATGTTTGCTACTTAGAGATGGCACGTTTACGAGTATAATAAATCGTGGAGCACGTAATATAAGGAATTGTATAATATGTGCGTGACAGAAGCCTGGAAATGTGGACGAAAGTAGGGTGTGGTGATTTATACCTTCAAACTAGGTATTCATAAACGAAAATGATAATAATATTATAGATTTTTTTAGTCAGTTTACATACCTGCTCAGAAATGAGAATATTTATGAAAATGAGAAGAATATTTGAGAAATATAAAATATTTATATAAAAGTTCACAGAAGAGGCGGAAAAATAATGAAGGGTTGTGAAATGAAAATATCGATACTAAAAATATGACTCGAAAACGTAAAAATGTAATAAACAGAATGCTAAAACAAATAATCTTGTGCGTTTCAATAAATATGTATAAATAAAAGGTTTATGAAAATTATTAAATATTGTCAACATCGTTGAGTACAAATTATATTTCCTGTTCCATTTCGTTGATTAAATGCTATTAAATAAGACGAATAGGAAGATCATCATAATACATTAAATAGATTTAGTAAAATGTACACTTAATGGTATAAATGGACTTTAAAAGGCTTTTTAAACGTAGGCATTTAATTAAATAATAATGTATAATTTGTTTATTGACTGGAAGAAGCGTAGATTACACTTCTAAGTATCAAAGGTAATTTAAAATTTACAAAGCACCTTATTCGCTTGTTAAAATACGGACTCGGTCTTATGTTTGAATAATAATAACATCTTAGGACAAAAGTTGAGTAAATTGGGAAAATTTTCTTTAGCGAGTATAAATAATATATGACGAATAAGCGACAGCGGTGACAGGAATTGTTTGCCGAGAGGAGGAACATTTTGAAATATTCACAAGATCTACTAACTCTTGCGAGATGAAATATTGAATTGGCTGGAATGATTGTATGAATATTTGATACGGGTATCTGTGTATCTATCTATGTATTTATATTCAGGAATGGCGCTTTGACAATGTTTATCAATTCATATTACAATCGTGGCTGTCGCGGGCGAATTCATTCTTTCATCTTTGTCTTGCCCTGTCTCACTTGTGGTTTGGGTGAGATGTCCCTTGGGAAGAGAAGCACTGCAACGACTCTTGTATCGGTGACCTTCAGGTTCGCCAGCCTGAATATCTAGAAGTTTCTGGATATCTCAACTATGTTGCACAATATATTTTTAAATATTCTAAATACTTTGCTTTTTTAACCTAAATTGAAAAAGTGCTTTTGTTTTATTTTTAATTCATAATAATATGACGTTGGCTTCTCTTAGCTAGAGGAACATTGGAAGATAAAGTCAAAAGGTCCATTATTTCCTCACGGAGTATTTTTGAAACATGGTAAATGTAAGTCTCTTTTTAACGGTATTTGGGTGAACGGCCGGTATCCTTCAATACCATTAAATTATTATGTTATTAATGTGTGACGCGAAATGATGCTCAACATTATGTATTAATAATGACAGACTTACCTAAGTGAGACAAAACTATGACGTATTTGTTATGTTGTACATGTTTTATAAAGACATATTTCCATTGACATACATGATTATTTAGATATCATGTAATAATATTGACATTATGTTATTTGATTGGAAAGGAACTTTTTCAAATTTTTACCAATCAAATTCGTAGAACTGAAATCGTTCAAATAAGATATATATATATTTTTTATGATACAGCTATAATCATCATCCAATTTTGGGCGTCAGTAATTCAATGTGTGCTACTGTCATTTAATATCATTGATATAATAATTATTGTTACTTCGAAAAACTATGATACAGTTAGTAGTATCAAATGTAAAGTTATTGATAAATATGAGAAAGACAACAGAAATTTATAAGTATTGAATACTTAAAGAATAATCAATGAATAAAAGTATGATATTGATTATTGTGCTTCATAATCAATTTGCTAAGATCGTAAATTTCTAGAAAACCCTTTATTCGCTTACTTCCAAGCCATGTTTTTGCAGATTTGGTTTGAATCATTCTATAAAGGAACGTTCGATGAGTTTTAAGACATATTATGTCTTTTAATTCTAAAATGTCCTATTTGTGATAACATATCATTTTATCAAAATGTATAAAAGTCAAACACAATCACATGAAAAAATCACGAAATATATGAGTAAAAATATTCCAACGATATATACATAAAATGTTTCTATAAAATAGCCTTGTCCTCGATGTTAGCATAAAAATGTTAATTTTCTATTGAGATGTTAAAATAGCGAGACATTTTCATACAAAGTGGTGTACTGAAATAGGATATAAGCAGAATAGGTATGTAGGTGTATGTAGCAAAGGTGGCAGTGATATATTCTGCGATGTTTGACATAAGATCATACAACAGAGAAGACACTGGGTATACTGGGTACTCTATATCTGTATGTGTACACTAGGGAGACGTTTAAACACTAACGAGCAAATTTTACACGAGACGAGATAAGATAGGAAAAGCGTGTTTAAGAAGATGACGTTTTAAAATGTTTTTGGCTTGCCAACGATGTTATTTATTAGGATAGGGCAACTGATAAATTTTCAAACAACTTTGAACACGTTCTTACTATATGATCGGCGGTTGTTCCCATAGATTATTTTTGACGTATTGATTTAATAGTTTATCAACACCTCATCAATTATCATTTATTCTTCATAAGAGTATATTATTTTCACAGCCGTGGTAATCTGCTTGAGATAAATGACAATATACGTATAAAAGTTTGAGTGGAAGGCGCTCTTGGAGCAGCTTAAATCCATAACTTCTTTTCAAAGTAAAAATGATCATCATCTCTCTGTCGGTCCCTCAATCCTGACGATCGTGACCATCATGCCTCGTTCTGTAAACCATCTGTCTCCATGTTGTGCGATCCTCCGCCATGTGTAAGGCCCCGTGAAGTGAGCTCTGTGTGGCCTCCTTAATTTGGTCGCTGCATTTTATTGGCACTCTGCCCCTTCCCCTCCTCCCATCTACAACCCCAGTCATAATTATTTTTTCCAGGTTGTCATGCTCTCTTCTTGCAATGTGCCCGAAATATCGCAAAGCGCGCTGACTGCAAATTGTTGAGAGTCGCACCGAAATGTTTAGCTCCCTGAGGATGGACTCATTGGTCCTGTGTTCGGTCCAATGCACTCGGAGCAATTTCCTCCAGCACCACATCTCAAACGCATCGATCCTCGCGCGTTCGCTAGCTCGCAGCGTCCACGTTTCAGCTCCGTATAAAAATGATAAATATTTATTAATAGTATTGTTTTTAGTGTTATTTATGTTAATACTGAATGCAAATAATTGATAACTATACAGTAGGGTAGCCAGCGGACCAGCAGAATGTTATAAACATGTAAACTGTTCACTCAATACCACCAAAAATATAATATATTCAGGATGGGTGGCAACACTCATTGTTGAATTTAACTTTTACTTATTAAAATTATAAAAAAAAAAAAAAATTAAATATACTTAGAATTCTTGTCAATAACAACATATTAAATTTGTTAAATTGTAAAGATTAATGAATGGGTAAAATATAGTGTGAAATAATAGTGTAGACGTGATCAAAAGGTGATTTGAATTACCAAAACGGTGCAATATAAATAATGAATATTAAATAATACAGTATGTACCTACTTAAAGTTTCTAGACTTATAATGGCATTTAAAAAGTTTTTTGAGAATGCAACATCATTAATAAGGTAGGCATTAATATGACTTCATGAAATAATATACTGCTATTGGTATAACACATAAATAAGGATATCTTATGCTGATAATTAAACAATTGACAATGACAATCATGCATGATGAAAGACTGTCACCAGTAAATTGATTGTGTTCTGAAAATAGAAAAAAAACATATATATACTCATCAGGTAAGCAGCTAACAGGGAACAAATTTAACATATTTTTCAAATTATATTGAACCACAATATTATTTAACAATAACCAGGTTTGATTTTTATAATTTCACATTAATAACTTGTAATTTGTGTAACAAAATAGGACATAGCAATTTGAAATATTTCCGCAATCCTTTTCAAATATTAATGAGGAACCGCTATAAGTACAATAAAATTTAAGAAATCTACTGCTTTAAATTATAAAAGGTTATATGTTTGCCCTTATTCAAATACAGGTAAAAGGTTTGTATTAATTAATAATAACGCAAGTATTTTAATAATAGGAAGACAAGGATATATGTACTGGGACGTAATGTGATTAAAGTGTAATGTTGTACTCCTACAAAAGGATAATGTAGGTCAGAATTATCACATGAATATTTTAGTCTGTTCATATAGTGTTGATACTGCCTTTAAAGCTAAGAATTTACGAAGCTCTGTTTCTTCTTTTGCAAGTGCTCTACCAGGTCCCCCCGACATTGAGGAAAACTCTGGCATAGGTTTCGTGGTTCTGCGCTGTCCAGATCAATTTATCCACACCTTTCATTCCAGTCCAGTCTAAAATATTAAAGAGTCAAGGGTGTCCTTCCATTTTATCTGTCATAATCAACCGCAGAATGTGGCACTTTTCCCCTCTCAATATGGGACCCAGATGAGTTTTTAAGCACTTTGACATAAAACAGGAAATCTTTGTCCATTTCAGCTCTGCATAGCCCAAAGAAAATACGAGAGAGTGATGCTACAGACAAATATGTCGGATCGGAAAAGATTCATGGAAAAACGTAGTAGATCGAGAGTTATTGATGTCGTAGAAAGAGTGACAAAGTTGGTCATGGTCGTGAGATATGTTGCTAAATTTATAAATGGACAACAAAGTAGCAAAGTGGAGATCTTATGAAGATAGAAAAGTATAGCAAAACCTTCTACTCGATGATTTTGAACATTAGAAGTGTGACTGGTAAATGGTTGCAAAAAGCACGAGATATATACTTGGAAAAAAATAATTTTCAGGTTGACAGAAAAGCTGTATAGAAAAATGTGTCCTCGACAGATTTATTTATTTATTTATTTATTTATTTAACACAATATACGGCAATTGCCTTTACAAGTATACAGATAAACTTTATAACGTAATAAACAGATACAGTAATTAGTATTTTTGCCACAATAAAATCACAATTATCGATGTAGAGTAAAAATAAACTAGTTATAATATTATAAGGACACCCAATGAAAGTGATACATGAATAATGCTTCGGATGATAACCAGGGACGGAGAAAGGTTTATTGTCGAAGCTGCCTGCCACTCCCTAGGGAGGAAACACGACATTACGGGGGCTCCTACCAAAGGCACGTCCGCATCTAGGAGAGAGCATTATTGAAATAAAAAAAAAAACAAATAACAAAGAAAAACACATAAGTATATATCTGCGTGACGGAGAGAAACTGCGCTATGTTAAGAAATTTCATTTCCAAGTATTGCCGTACAAAATTTATTCAATATACCTAATTATATTCATCTAATACTTTCACAGTTTGTCTGTTAACAAATAAAACTACCAAAGACAATTGTGGATCGTAGCTATTTATTTTCGGAAGTGTAAGGGTGCATTTTGATAATTAGGTACTTCTTAAAATTGTAATTTATTTTGGAAATCAAGAAGAAAAATAATTATTTTGCTTAAACGTTAATATGATTTTCAATTTTTTACGTAGGTATCACATAAAATAATAAAAGTACAGCAAAGTTAAATTAAATTACAATTTTTAAATGTTAGAAGGATGTTATGCTTGAATGTTTTTGTCCTAATTTATAAGATTAAAAATAAAATGGTGCCACGATACCTGTTGAATAGTGTTAGATATAATTTTGAAATACATGAATACCCCACGAGAGGGCGTGACTTGTTCAGAATAAAGGTGCCGAGACGTGCGAGTACAGAAAGAAGTCTCTTCTACAGAGGCTTCAGACTCTTCAATGATTTGCCGTCACATATAATATCTGCGCCGAATGTACCGACATTTCGTGGTGGGTGCATAAAATTTTTGTTAAAAAAAATAATTTTGATGATTGGGTATCGTGACACTCTGTATGAATGTAATGTATGAATGTTGGGAATGGAAGGCGACTGAGCGAGTGTATTGTTGTAAGTTTAGTAAGTAAGTTAGACTTTGAGAGACTAAGAAAATTTATGTTTGTTATAAGTTATTTTTAAGGTATAATTATAACTTTATAAAATTAAATAAATAAATAAATAAAGGTGAATATGTCAATATCAGAAAGAGCATAATGAAGTAGAGTCTATTTGGTAAAAAAATAACATAGTATAGTTTCTCTCCAACATATTGGTATATCTAAGATACAAAGAATAATAATAATATTATTACCATTTTCTTCTAATACGAGTTCGTATTGTGAAAGCAACACGTCAAAGAGATATGGCGAAGTACGTTAGAAATAAATTTGAAAATCTTGTAATACGTGTTCAACCCTTGAAGATAAAGTAGGTACAATAAGTTAGATAATACTATAAGAACCTAAACATATTGGGTGCACATAAGTAATAATATTAATTATTTTATGTGCCTATGGTTACATCTTAATGATATATAATATTTTCATTTGTTTTCCGGTTCAAGTAAAAACATATATTTTTTAAATAAATGCACTACTATACTATACTACTATACCATCACGGCATATCCCACAAGTGGGGTAGCCAGCAGATCAGCTGTATGTAAGAAACATACAAACTGTCCTCTTTGTGCCAGTATAAAATCAAGACATTCAGGATGGGTGGCAAACCTCAACGCTGAATTTAAGATGTAAAATGTCTTATTTTTTTCGAACACCTGCCTTTTACAGGACACTCGAAAACTTACGCAGAAGAGTGGGAGACCAATTCTTTACCGGGTGCTCCACGGGATTTAAATAAATGCAGCCGCCTTAAATTATTAATTTACGAAGAATTATACTAAATAATCAATTCTCCTCTTCTTTTTCATATGCCGTCACATCAGCGAAGGTTGGAGTTCATCAGGGATATTTCTACCTAGTTTATTGCAGCTTTAAACAGCGATGTGATGCTTCTTTTGAACCACTGTCTTCAATTATTGCAGTTAAGAGACCACAGTAAATTCCATTCATTATTATTATTTTGAGAACCTGTGTATAAAGATTTAAGTTAAAGTTATGTTTCGTAAGAAATTTTTGTAGTAGGTAGTTAAGCCCGTTTACGGCGCCCTTGAGATGGTCATGGATCATTAAACGGCGCCACATATAAATAGTCCGATTATTATTAAGAAAAAAATATTTTCATGGTGTAAAGCGCTTAAGTTAGCCAAATAAGCCCATTCGTAAACGTTGGAACAACTCATACTCCCTTGTATATCTTGCAGGTGGTACATATTCTGTAGCGAAAAATGAGTTCCAATTATATATTTTTTATTTAACGAAGACATAAGTACATAATATCTAGATCAGTAATGATAATATCGATCGATGTTGTCTGTAAAAGTTGTTAACAAATGATGGAGAATTATTAAGAATATTCGATGTGTATCATTTATACCAAATAATCTTCTTCCATTTGTTACAATAATCTTCAACTAGTGATACTTTAAGAATGTACTTAATATAAGATGTAACAATTAATTAATTAAACGGTACAAAGTGAAGTATTATTACCTTTGATACTTATAAGGATTGGAATTGTTTCTTATTAGTAGCAACACGTGTAAGAACAGCTTATACTAAAGTTATTTGATCTTATTAAGCGTAGTATGTATAAGTTAAGTGGGCTGAATAAAATAATTGCTACAAATTGTCTTGAATCAAAATAATGTTGTGTTAAAACGATTTAAGTTTCCAGGAAAGAAAAGGTCTATTGAAATTTGTATTAGCATAAAAATATTGCAACTGCACAAAACTGAAACCGGATTAACATAAATAAAATCTAACGTATCGTTTTCTAGCGCTAATAGTGTTTCAGGTACGATTCAGCAACGATAAATATTGTCAACAGCCTCGAACACAATCATAGTTACTGTTTGTTAACATGTGTGCTTAACGGATGTCGAACATAATGGTTCAAGACAGGAAATAGTAGGATTCGTGAACGTACCAAGGGTAAAGTGCAAATAAGCAAGCCAAATCCGATTCGTAAGCATCGAACACTTTTCCTATTTTCTACTAAATGGAGTTTGCACAATCTGTTGGTTGTGTAGATTTAATGTCTATTGAGTAATATTCTAATCGTACATTGTACTGTTTTGTTTTTCATAAACAAGAAGATACCTTGTCATTTCTGATTAAATTTTGTAAAACTTTAGATCAGTAGTACCTGTTAGATGTTTTTGATAAAAAAAACATGGCAAAATCTTTTGCTGTCTCATCTTGGACAAGGTTACATCATGTTTTACAATTTTCGTATAACAAATATTGACAACGTACAACTATAATAGCGGTCACAAAACTATAATCTTTTAGAGTTTTAAAATATCGGTGAAAACTACTTACATTTAAAAAAAAATCTTATAAAAATATCCTGGTCCTGGAAGCAGCGGTGGACAGGGATCTCTGGAAAAGGTACCTAGGCGCAATGGGCCCCCGTCCCAACTAGGACAAGGGGAAGAAGATGTATTTATGTATAAAAATATTAAATTCTACATATTATAAAGAGTTAATTAAGTTATTTTTTTAATTTAATTTTTATTTTCATTCTATTAATACAAACAAACAGCTTTTACATATTATATAGTATAACTTAAATATTACATTTTTCACAAGCCAGTGAAGTTTGTTAAATTTAATTAACTTTCATATATAAAAGTAATTAAATTAAATGATATTAAATATTTATTGTATAAGTATAAGTAAGGAACTCAAGAGATGGTATAATTGAGTACTTGACCTTGTTCAAAATACATTGGCTCTATTTGACTTTATTGAACGAATATTAAAACAAAACATTTTATTAAGAAAATAAAATAAAAGTAACGTACCCTACCTATTACACGATGAGTTAACTTTTGTGTCTATAATTAAAGTCAAATGTTTGGTCTTGAACATTTATTTCCACGTAATGTGAAGGATAAAGTCGTTTTAATTGGCGCTTTCACCGTTTTTATATAAACCAATCTGTGTTGTTAATTCTGTGAACTTTGGGATGATACCCATAACAGCAACCACTAAGTGTGTAGAAGAGAATGCTCCATACTGGAAACATTGAATATTGTTCAGCAAAAGCACCACTACACAGAAAGCCATACAAGTCTCGCACAATGAATATTTAATTTAATCACAAGTCAAAGATTAAAGCAATTATTTCGAAGAACTTCTTCGTACCGTCATTGAATTGCGCATTTTGTACAATCCGAAGCAATAGCAAGCTAAATCACAATATTGTAAAAATGTCTAGAAATTTCTGGCATTGCACCCAATTATATTGCGTCATGTTCGATAAATAACGTTGACTAGATTGTTCTACATTATGATAATGGATGATTTCTTCGGGGCTATTTAATAGAGCTTCCATCTAAGGCCGCGGGAAGATTCGTTAAAAGAGCAATGCCTTCAGTTTTCTTCTGAATGTTGCTATTGATAATTTTTCTTAAGGTCCTCGGGGAGTCAATGCCAGCTGACGGGTTATGGAATGCAATGTCATTATACTTTCATGAGGAATCGGGATGTGCATATCTAATTCATAAAATATGAAAAAAATGCTTAATTTCTCAATATTTTCTATATCAAATCTAATGCCAACATAAGCGTAAATCAAATAATCAGATAAGAAGATTTTCGACTCATCAGATGAGATCATACTGATTTAGGAAAACTTATATATCACTGTTTAGTTAAAAAGTGAACTTTAATAAATATTATGTATAATTGCGTAATTTAATTCATGAATATAAATATTTCATAACAATAAATATATATCTTGTAACCGCATCGGAAAACACAGCATCATAGTATTATATTATTACTACATACAAAGGAAGAAATTATATTATTATATGAGAGAATGTTTTACATAGTAATTCAACAATAAATTTATATTAATTTAATAAAACAAACCATATTTACGAAAACATTAGACAGTCAGTTAATACGAGTCGGTGTGTGTTTGTTGTTCACTCTCTAACAAGTTAAAATAAATGTGCCTATGTCGTAGGTACACATAATATATCTGAGAGTTGAGATATTATTTATATCAGGAGAGGATCTCCGTATATTGAAACAAATAATATCATTATAGAAAATCTGTCAAGCAAGTGTTTTTTTCAAAATGTTATGACGTAACGAATAAGAGATTCAATACCTTCAATCAGCGATGAAGTATTCACCCCATTTGTGGAATACGCTGTGATGGTATATGAAATATGTTACATTTATTACTTGTGGTTGAAGGGTATTGGTGTTTACACTGAAAAATTATGTAGAATAATTATAAATAAATAAATAAAGAAAAAGTTTATTTTAAATATTACAAGATACACAACAACATATTTTAAGACCACGATTTTTAAATTTAACTAGCCTTAAAAAAATATTTTTAATTATAAAATAGTAAAAGCACAAACTTTTTACATTTTTAGCATTGCAATTTAGATACATTTTTTAAAATATATCACATGTTTATATTTTCTATAATAAAAATAAACAAAGAAAACACGACAAGTTCCACGTGGAAGTGCTATACAAAACTGTTCATTTTATTCTAATTTAAAATGAACTTCCACAAAGTACCGTCGATCGACAATGTTCCCACATCATCATTATTTAAATTGTCGTGTATCACTATTTCATTAATATTTATTGTGATCTTTTATATCGAAAATAATTAAAAATGGGTATTTTGTTGGTTATCCCTTAGCAATGTTTCATTGTAATGATATATTGATATAAATTTACGGGTAATTAACATAGGTACAGTAAAATTGAATAAATAAATATATAATTTCTAATAACTATTATATGGTTAGCATATGGTTCATTAATGGCCGGTTTCAATAATCTATCTATCCGTGACTGTCGATTGAAATGTATGATTTAAAATATAGAACACAATAGATTTCAATCGACAGTAGCGGATAGATAGGTTATTGAAACCGGTCTTAAGTCGATCATTGGGTTATCTTTAATGCGTTAGGAATAAAATACATAGAAAGAGACAAAATATAAAATACACAGAGTACAATATTATACTGTCTTGATTACAAAGACGTTGGGTTTTGTTATGTACTGAAGAATAATAGTTTGTTTTTATTGTAAACTTAAATACAACCTTATTCACCCTTTTAATGAACATTTATGCCTCTGTTATAGTCGCACTGAGATTTGAGATCTTGATTTTGTCTTTAGCGTAATAGAAACTATGGTATGTGTTTGATTTTTATGACTCTTAACTTTTTTGTTGGTTTATTAAGTCACAATGTTTTCGGCTAAAGAGACGTGAAAATAATAAGGAAATGCGTAGAACAAAAGTACATTATTTAAAAATAAATTATTTGTTTTCTGTAAATTCGTTGAATTTAAAAATATCGTATCGCTCCTTTTGGAAGCACAGGGCCGAAACTAACTTCCATCATTCAGAGCGTTTCTACGCTAACTGAATATGAACAACTAGGATGAAACTGTCCTCCAGATATTTCTCCGGGCCTCTGTATGCTCCTGAGCATAGCTTAAACGATGACTTACCTACTACGCAAGAAAGAATGTATTTATATGTGTCGAAAATTTATTTAACATTATTATTATAATTTATTTATATCAAGTAAGTATTATATCTAATACACCCTTTCAAAAGATAACAAAATCATAATGTGATAATCCCCTGTGAAAAAGAGTTTTCATTCCCTTGTATCTGAATTGACGTTGAAATAATAATGTATTATGTGTAAACGAAAGATAATCGAGTTTGTGACTTGGTGATGGATTTCTAGACCTACACCCCTGTGTTGACAATCACTGTCCAGTGTCAATCCGTGTTGTTATTTTGGTATTAAATTGGCCGATCGATATACACAATAAAGTGTCAATGGGGTGAGAAAAACAATATGCTGTGGTAACATTTCAACCTCCCCCGATACCATCCACAATCCTCCACCCTCAAGCTCGCCTTTGCGGTTACAGGGTGCGTGTTGGTAGAGAATTTAATTGAATTATATGTGGAAGAAAGAAAGCCGTATCTAAATGAAATGAAACAAGGGATCCAGGAGACTATTATTAAGTATCTAATACACACGATAGGCACTTCTACTATAATCACACTTACTAGGGTTTCTTCATAAAATATTATATAATAATCTCACATACAAACATTTCTATACTACACACCTACACTATTAATGAAAACATTAACAAACCTTCACGCTATAGCAAACTATTAAAACTGCTCAACATAATCGATTCGTCTTTGTATTATTCTTTATAGATATTAAAAGTTATGCAATAAAAAATAATATATATTTCTTTTTCATTCAGCATATTGTATTCAGCAAAAACATTATCTTTATTGTTATTTCAAATGCGTAGTGAGAGAAAATACTAAATGTTTCGAAACAAAATATGTAAATGGATTATTACCACTTGACTAGAATACTTTTATTACAATTTGTATCAATGTATTTCATGATGATTTATGATTGTTTTCATACGAAATGATACAAAAAAGGTATCATCTGATAAAAATGAAATAAATTTTGCGTTTTAAATTCAGCGATGAAGTTTGCCAATCATCCTGAATTTATTAATTCTTTGTGTGCATGGATAGGACGAATCGCATGTTATTACATGCGGTTGGTCTGCTGGCTACCCCACTTGTGGGACATGAGGTGATGGTATAGTAATAGGTATAATATGTATATTATATATAGTGTATACTTCTTGGATTCCTGAAATATCAGGGAAAAGATTTCAACAATATTACTTATATTGTTGAAATAACCTCTTTTAAGAAATTAATAGGTTTATTCATATAACATGTGATAATATTCATTCGTACACAAAAAAATAATTATTTACAACAAAATTTTCTTCAAATACTTACGACACCCATGTTTTTATTCTGCTCGAAACGTGGTCCATTGTTAAACAAATTAATTTTCTGACAACTCGAATGCAATGACAATAAACCCTTTTAATTATAATGGGATTAGAAATAATGCTGTTAGACGTGTAATACTTATATATCATAATTGATGGGGAATATTAAGAAATAATAATAATAATGATTGAAATAATTATCGCGGTAGAGTGAAGTGAAGAAAGGAGAAGGAAGATGGCTTGTGCAGTAATATAGATGTTGGATTTACCTACTATAATATACAAATAATATATTATGATACTAAGAATATGGATAGTATGTGTGTGGGGGTACATAAATGTAATTAGGACGAGAAGGGTTAGTAGCACCTACTGTTAGTAGCACCAACGAGGGTTATGGCTGAGTTGATGGTAGATAGATGCTATACTTAGTACCTACCCTCGCCACCACCCTTAACTTAACTGATCTAGTAACGGGATATTATGGTAACTACAACCCTGGTACATAAGTAAAAGTTGCCGGATCTTAGATCACCTTCAAGGTGTCATACTAGACACATTGGATAGAAATACTTACATTGAAATATCATAGAAATACAATGTATCAGAAATGCGTTGGACCTAAGAAATATATGTAAAATTAATTTATAGAAATATATGAAAAATCGAAATGATTAAATTTGCTCGTATTCAATTTAGTAAGACACTGAATAGTCTTCCAAATGTTATATGTAATAATAATAATCGTTTATTAAAATAATAATATAAATTACAAAATGAATACATAAGCCAAACCGGAAACAATTCAACACATAGTTTCGGGTTGTTCCACTCTCGCTCAAACTGAGTATACTTATAGACATAATCATTTAGCAAAAATTATACATCAAAATTTAGCTATTAAACATAATCTTTTAAACTCAAATAATGTAATACCTTATTATAAATACAACCCGGAACAGGTATTAGAAAATCAAAATTATAGGCTCTATTATGATAAAACCATAATAACAGATAGACAAATACATCATAATAGACCCGATTTAGTATTACATGATAAACGTAATAAAATAACGTACCTAATAGACATCGCTGTCCCAAATACACATAATATACAAACAACCGTCGCAGAAAAAATACGTAAATATACAGAACTAGCAGGAGAAATAAAAAATATTTGGCATTCTAGGTCCGTTTATATAATACCTTTAGTCATGTCAGCTACAGGGGTAACTCCGAAATCTTTAATAAATAATTTACAAAAATTAGATTTACCGGTTAATTTGTACATTATAATTCAAAAATCTATTATAATAAACACTTGTAATATTGTAAAAAGGTTTCTGAACACAGATATTTCAGGCACAATGCTGGTATTTTGATCCCGCGTTTTGAGCCTAATCCTTTGATATCCTGTATATCTGGATAGGTGAATTTTTCCCGGCATTAGACTGTTAAGTTTTTGTGTGATCATGACTGATCATATGGAGACTTATCTGGTTGTATAATGCTGAGAAGTGTGGATGGCAATTCTGCCGCCGCGTATAAAAAAAAATGCATAATGCATAAGAATCCATAATATGAAATAAAACAATACAATAAAATACAGCATAATACTAATAATAAATAACAATACATACTTATATCATCAATTTATTTGATCAAAGTACCTGTCCCAGAATTGAGCGTGGCTCGTGCTCTGGGACAGTAATGTTATGTTATATGTAATCTATGTAACTTATTATTATGTTAAGTTGTAACAATTTGTACAAAAGTAAAAATAAAACCTAATAAATTAATACCAAAAAAAAAACAGATAAATAAATAATGTGTCAGAAAGCTGTATAATTAATTAAAATATATTCTGAAGAAATGATATGATATATGATGATGAAAAAATTATCCATGATTTTGTTCAACAGTTAAAACAGTTTTCCGGATCAACTTAAAAAATAAGACATTTGAAAAAATATATGAGCAAAATAAAATACAATGGAATTAATTGTTGAATTCCACGCGCACTTAAAATGGTCCGTTTAAAATTTGTTTTCGTTTTTCATTCACCAAAATCATAATATTATTCCATGTAGTATTTAAATCAACACAGCGATGAGGTTCATTGCACAAAAAAGGGTGATTAGTATGAAAAAAGATATCATTAAGATAACAGGGAATATTCAGCGTACTGTACGGGGTCCGTTATACAAATTACATGTATTGTTGAAACGAAAATAAGTCCCTTTGTGGCGAGGATGATGGATGCTGGGCGTATTTGTTGTGATTAAGTATTTCCGGAGAAATGAAAAAAAGTATAACAAGGATACAAAAACGGATACTTTTCAAAACACGATGGCTACGAAAAAAGTTATATATTGAGCATAGAATAAACTTATTCAAAAGATTGTGAAAAAAATATTATCAAGTTCGGTGGGTAGAGCTAATAATAATAATAAAGGCATGGGGAATTTCTTCTTGGCACAGAATGAGAATACGTTGTGGGTGTATATACCTATACTTATATAAATGAGTATAATATTAGAGCGTTGATAATGTATTCTTGTAATGAAAAATGTGGTTTGTCTCCATGTCAGGGCGGAGGTAGAGGAGTTGGTGGTATAGTGTGAGGGGGTGGGGAATGTAATGTAACAGTACAAATTAATATTATTTATCATATAAACGAGAAAATTGAAGAATATTAATTGCACAATGATGCAGTATTCAGTGTGATGAATGTCGTACGCAGTGCTCTAATGTGAAATAATTTATTATATTGAAGGGAAACACATAACACATAATATGGATATTGGATATCGTATCGACATACGCAGACAGGTACTCGTACCCGATAGAAAAACCAATGATAAAACGGTTCAGGAACAAGATAAATTCAGGTATTTTATTTGAAAAATCGTCGTTTTGTTAATAGTGTAAAACACGGGGCCGAATTTAAGCAATACAAATGATTGTCATATTTCGTATCATTTCGATTGTTGTAATAAGAACGAGGGATAAAATAAACACATAAAAGCGATCGCTGAATTGTTCTTATCATGAACGCTTGAGTAAACAATATCTATAAAAAGTAAACACAAACGTCGGATAAGGGAAATATCAGACGGGAAAATCCAAGTGAATTATCTGCCAAGGAAAATCCTAAGAATCTGCGTAAACAGCTCCGCTCTAGTTGAGCTGACAACGGGTTGAATGAGCTTCAGATAAACAAATTAACAGCGCTTGACGTGGAAACGGGATCACAGAGGGTTTACTACGGGAGATATTCGCGTTACAGACGTGTAGTGTGTGTAAGACATAAATCTACCTACATTTACATATTATTATTATGATACATATTATATATATGGAAGGTAATATGATCATTCGGGAACTTAAATTTGTTTATAAACCGAAGACACACAATTACTAAACAGTGTGAACAATTCCTGAGCTGTGAAAAGAGCTTTTCCAAATAATCATTTAAACAACAGATTTTATAAAATGAACTGGTATTTAATTATTACCTGCTATAAGTATTAACTTTTGATAAATTATACATTTAACAAACCAAAATAAAAATATCTGATAAGTACTTAAAGACTATAAATCTTTTGATTCAATAGACAGAAAGTCAATATTAGCAGCAACCTTATTATATTATTAGATATATATTTTATTCAAAGATACGTAGAACTCTCATCTTTTTGGTTCGCTATCATTAAAATTACTTCATTAGAACTTTAATTGGCTTGTTTCATTTTCAAGCGAAGAAAATAATTAATATAATAATACGTACATTCTGAATTCTACCAACAAACGTTGTTGAATAAAGAAATCTAATCAAGCGTTGATCATATAATTAGATAGTTTAAACAAATAAGAAGATGAAACAATACGAACGAATGAATATTGTTTTTATATTCACTTCAGACTTTAATAAGGTTCCATTATAAGATCTCATACATTATGTTATTCATTGTGTAGAATTAATTAAAAAGTTTGGTTTGGTCGAAATAAATAAAACTGGCTTGAAAACAAAGGCATAAAAGTAAATACACCCCAAATGGAACAAAAGCTATTCTGTTAAGAGAGAGAGAAAGTGAAAATAGAAAAGGTGTAAGAAATGAAAAGAAAAGCAAAGTAGAGAAAACACAGGACGTATTTAATTAAGAGCAGGATTTAACAGAAATAATAGAGAAAAGATAAGATATAATTTTATTATTATTATTGAAGCCCAATCAATCAAATTAACAATAAAATGGCCGAGAGACTATTGCCAAATTAATTATGATTGTGAGTCGAGTGGTTGTCTACTTGAAACATAATCCAATGAAATAAAATGAGCTTCCTTTGTAAGCAATATATACGCCCACATGTATCAATAAATAATAATCCTATCAAAGATGAGCATTCACATAAAACTAATCAAAAGTAATAAAAATTAAGAGATTAGGATGATTTATTAGACGTAAAAGTAATGTATATAAAATATATAGTTATTTATAAATGAGTAATAATGATATTATCGAGAGAGAAATAATTGAAACACAATAATACTCTTAGTACCTTAATATCTTCTTACATAAAGTAATAATAGCTACAAACATTGTGTTATTTACTTAATAATTCACATTTTGCTATTAAAAATACCTAATCGAAACAATATAATGTGTATCAGATATTAAAATCGTCAATAAAAACAAGTAAGTGTACTTTATTAACAGTTCGCGATACATAGTTAAAAGACTGTTGACACAGGACTTTGACGCCACTGAGCGAGTCAAATTTAAACCGCTCTATGCTTATTGTCTATGTTCAATTTAGATATAAGTTATCTATGTTTTTGTGATCTCTCTCTTACAATGACATATTCGAATAAAGTGATCGTGTTTTTACGAGCTCCGAGTTTTAAATCTCTAAAAATCTCAGACATTTTCCCAAACAAGAATTCAAACATACGGATTTCCCTCTTTTCTTACTCAGGTGGAATTGCGTCATTCTGAATGATTCTGCGGTAATGAATAAACTAAGAAAATAATTAATTCCCCTCAAGATATTCCTTATACTCTGATATCTTTGTCAAAGGAACAACATAATATTATTACATATTGTCGATGAGGGGTACATAATGTACGTCAAATATAAACTTTATATTCATATTTCATTTGCTGAACTTATTGTCCTGTCATTGCTATTTGATTTGTAAAAAAGAAAATAAATGCTTTGATCGCATTATTAATTTTTTGTCGTAGGTACATTGAAAATTTATCTGTAAAATCTGTATTTTTTTTATATAAATGTACACCAAATAATATCGTTATATTTGACGTGAATGCCTTAGTCGATAAAATATATTATATTGGTTCACAATTAATTAGATTCTGTACACGTGTAGTAAGTGTATCATTAAATACATATACAGGGTGTTAACAATAAATAAATCAACATCATCATCGGAAAATGAAAAAGGGAATCGACTTTCACCCAATCAGAGCGATTGTATTTCAAATCGAGATATACATATCACATTCTCCAAATTTGCTCATGCTTGAAACAAATTATCCGGGTATTTCAAAAGTAATTTTGATCGTTGTCATAGGAAGGCTGTTAAGTGAAAGAAAATTGCTCGGACAAGCCTTTAGAATCTTGAAAAACATTGTGTTCTTCTTAACCAATTATCATTGAAAATTCATCGTCCGTACACTGTTTCTTCGTATTATTATTTATCATAAATTAATTCATGCAAAAACAATAACTTTGTGATAGAGAATATAATAAAACCCAATTTGGTATTAACGCATAATGGACGAATTTATTGTTGACATATTATTATTGAAAAATCTTAAAGCGTGATTTTTTAGACATTCTTATATTGTGTGTGATTTTCGCCGAGACAGTTTTTTCAAATAAAGGATGTGAATAAGTTTTTAATTTATAAGGTTTTTCATAAAATAATGAGTAGTTATGCAAGCAAACACGTTGCCACCCTGTATATTTATACCAATTCAAACAGTTGATAGGGATATAAAAACATTCCAATATATAACTGTGGATACAAACAAAAATATAAATAACATGTTATGTATTTACCTTTTAAGCGTTTCTAATGGGGAAGGTAAATGGTGAATTAAATTGGAATTACGACCAAAGTCACAAGAGAATCCACACATAAATATTTGAGTCGGTTCGTATGTGCGTATGTCCTCAATGGACTCTGAAATAAGGAAAGACAGAAGTAAAATAATACACTCTTTACGAGGTCTCATCTCCTGGGCAGGTTTAAGGCTAAAAACATTTTAAATATCTTATGTATTGATAAAGATATTACAATTTTAATGAGATTCCCATACATTCGCTTGACAAAATTGCCAAGCGAATGTATGAAAATCCAATATTTATAGTCAAACATTTTTCATTGTATTGAATTAATTTCAAAATGGATGTAACAATAAATAAAACAATACTGAAACTAAATAATTAGGGACTGTTTACATAATGAAACATTGTGATTGCTAATGACAAAAAATCCTGAATTATGAGAATAAAAATTGCATATTTTTGACATTTTGAGCTATTTTCATAATGGAGGATATTATGAGACCATAGAAATCCATACTGTAGAATAAGAATAGTAATATGTAAAAAATCCATAAACAATGTTAATTGATTTTTTGTATAAATAAATACAAAAGTACCTCGGTACTTAATATTTTTCTTTACTTTTCATGGCAAATCACTTGAAGATTTATGTAGGTACTACAAACTAAAAATACCAATTTTAACCCATGTATTTGCACGGTTTCTGTTTATTTAAACCCGAGCAATGCCGGGTTACAAAAGCTTGTTATAAATAAAATGAATGTGTATTTGTTTGTGTACTAGGTAGGTACTTATAATTATAATTATGAAGTAGGCGTGGAAACACAAACAAAGTAGGTACCTATAAAATAACACGGCGTATATTTACGTGTGAATGTTAAAATGAGAAATTCATTAATTTCCTAAAAAAAATGAATTTTCGTGAGAAATCGATGATTTATTGCATCGAATAATCATTGGGTACATCAAAAACCTATTCAACAAGTAAGCATTTAGATAACTTGAAATCTATTTTCTTATTTTTTTTTAAATATAGAGAGAAAAGTTCTTATATGGGTTAGTTGGAAGATATTGCGCTTCAGCGATAAACTCGCCCATTGCACAAGATTATGTATTCAGTGGTAATGTTGTCATGTTTTTTTTTATTCTTTGTATACTAATTTTGTGCAATAAAGATTATTATTATTATTATTATTATATCACCGCACATTCTGTATTAAAACTGTGGGCCTAGTCAAAAAACATTTAAGCGTTACGTTTTCGTTTCGTTTTCGTTCAAACAAGACGAGGTTGCGAGAACATATCAATTTTCGTAGCTAAAATACACAAGTAGCTACGAAAATTGACGCGTTCTCGCAACGTCGTTCGCGTTTGAACGAAAACGTAACGCTTAAATGTGTTTTGACTAGGCCTACTGTAATCCAGATTAGAATATTAATGTCAATATTTTTATCAAAAAGAGAATATCTCATACATGTAAATGAAAATGTTAAGCAAATAGGATATAAGCCGAAATATTACTTTTATTTCAGAGAACAAATATATATAAGCCTACTATTTAATTACAACAGAGCCAATAACAAAATGATTAAACTTGTATTTTGTACCAAAAATATAACAATATTAATTCTCTAATTATTTTGTTTGTGATTTATGTATGTTGGTTACAAGGGTTTGTTTATTGTCAGAATAGAAACATAATGAACAAGGTTCTGTGATATTTGTATACTAATAATTAGTTAATCACTCCGTAAGTACATACTCCAGTAAAATGAATCATATTATTTTCTATTTTCAGCTACAGCAAATATCAACAATCTCTATAATACAAGAAAAAGACTGTCCTGACTGGGTCACGTTTTGAGACGTTCTTCTTTTGAAATACGTCGACGTTAAAGCATTAGGTATGGCGTGAAAAGGGAAGATTAAATTGGAGCAAAGACAATGTGAATGTAATGTGGTGTTCACATTTGGCGAATATCGCCAGGACGCCAAAATATCGTCCGCCATTTGAACCATGTGAACATAGTGACAGCTAGTCGTTTAAATGTGCGCGGCGTCCGTAGCTATGGTAAAAACGTTATAACCTATAAATTTTATAACATTTTCAACTAATAATAAACACTTCGCGATCTCCATCTCGACGTCCGCCATTTTGAAAACAACGTCAAAATCAAAGTGCATTATTATCATATTACCGATCGTATCTATATCGGTGGACTGTATGAACAGGTGTGACGATCAATGGGCGTCCGGCGAATTCTCTTTTTTATGCAAACGAAATTCGCCTGGCGATATTCGCTAAATGTGAACACCCCATAAAAGATTTAATTTTAACCCACAATATTTGATACGCGATCATGCTTATGAGACATAGTTCCCGAAAATAGTTCGTATTTGACCATGTAGAAACTCCAACGAATTGTATCATAATGCAAATACGTAATATTAAAAAGTATTTCAATGTGAGATTCATGAAAACCCCAATTTGTACGTATTATGGTACTTCCATAATATATTGTATAAATGTAGCGAAACACGGGGTAGGTATTATCAATCATATGGAAAAAAAGATCGCCATTCAAACAGAATTTGATAACACGTCTATTATATGGGATTTCATCAGGCAGGAATGTTTGCATTAATATGAACTGATTGTACAATACAACTCTGGGATACAATTAATATTGCAAAATATGGTTTAATGTGGGAATTCGAGAATGGTTTAACATATTCAAATAAATTATAAAAAAAATGCAGGATAATTTACCATCTAAGTACTTGAGGAGATAGAGTAACGTATAAGGCGGTAGAGAAACCTCATCATCTGATACTGAATAGTTCAAATAACAAAATTACAATAATTTTGCAAAAAATAATTAATAACGTAATTTAATGGTACGATTGTGATTGAAAAACAGTATTTGACGTGTATCCACCTCCCGGATACTATGTGATTAATGAGCCGGGTAAAAAATCAAAACTAAAAAGTATACGCTCATTGAATGATACAGAAATATATTGATGTGAAACGATACAAACAAATTGAGAACAATTTGATGAAATATTTTAAAGGGAAAAAGAAATTAAAGTTCTAATGGGATTCATTAATTTATAATTTTCCTACCGCAATAAGTTTCTATTTTCAATTTCGTGTTAATGCATAAGTGGGTAGCTAAAAATATCACCGGGTTCAGAGACAATCGAATTGAACTTCTTATTAGTGGAGATAAATTTATAAAGTTGATTAGCTTTCTCTGAAATGTTTTCCCCAATTTAAAGTAAGCAACGTACAAGCATCTACTTATTGCCTATACACCCTCGTTAGATTGTCATCATTTTATAAAGGATATTTTTCTTGATTTTCTACGAATATTCTAAAAAAAACTTAAAAGAATTTCAAAAAATGTGTGGTAGGCGTACACAAAAACGGGCATAATTTATCATATTAAAATGATAACGTGTATATAAGTATAAAGTTGGGTTGCAAAAACATATATAAACATGTTCTACTTACCTGAAAAGTATAAATATATGTATGCATAATTTTACATATATATAGAGATCCTGTAGGTTTGTATATTAGATCGACTTACCTGAAAACAAAGAGAAATACACATAATAAGTTGTCACTAAAATAGTCAAAAAAAACAACATTATTCATTTTTATTAAATTATAATTATTTGATATTACTATGTGGGAGCACACGAGAATAAAATTGTATGAAATGTATTCAGTAACAAATTGTGGAGAGAATTATATTTGATTTCGGGAAAGATAAAGAGAACAAAAAAGTCATAAAATAACAAGTCATGCTTTATTCACATCATTGCGAAATATTTGTGTATAAATAAATGAGAAGGGAATTGGTGGGATTTAAATAGGAGGAAATATGAATATGAATTATTAAATTTAATTTCCTCATAAAGCATGAATCAAAACTAGAGCGCACGAAGGTGGGTTGCTATAGTGATACCAGTGAATATATCATAATAAATATGGTACTTCAAAGACATGAAAGGAGACATTTTATACCGATATTGATATTAAGATGAAATCATTATTACTGTAGCTCGTTAACGACAAATATCAATTGATAATAAGGTGAAATCTGTGGTAAATAATAAACCATATATAGAAATGAAGAGACCTTCAGAGAACTAAAGCTACTTTATATAATTGAAAAATTTGTTGTCTCGACAAGGTTTTATAATAGAATAATTCTTCAGATGATTAACTTAAGTTTGTTTTGTTTACTTATAGGTAAGTATCTGTGTTATAATTTAAGAAGCGAATGATATCTTTATTTTCAATTAATTTTGTTTTTCAATAGGATAAAACTTAACTACCGCAAACATGAATTCAACTACACATCACTTTATATTAAACCTAATAGCACGTATTTTAAAAGTTAAAAATAGGAAATGGAATATACTGTCTCTTTAGACTAAAGTCATCACTGAGGCAATATAATTGTTATTCCACAAAAATAATTCTAATAACAACGACCACAATCTCTACCACCCTAAGTAAGATTTTATGTTGAATGGAATGAGTAGATCCCTTACAATTATAGAGTACTTCAGGTAATCTCTCTTCCTTTATAGAAATGTTGATTTAGGCGAGGGAAACAAGATGTGAAGTGGTAGAACGGAGTTGAGCGGGTAGTACTATACAGAGGGTGTGGGTAGTGAAGAAAAGTGATAGATAAGTCATTAGACAAGGTCACCTACTGACACTGTGTAAGGGTAATATAGATGGAGGTGCTTGGAAACAGCTTTATGTCCATTAATGCCCTCTATCGACCCCCCGAGACTTGACAAATGTCGTCGTCCCTCCACAAATTTGTTCACTCGAAGGTGGCAATTGTTAATTTCACTTAAAAGGGAATGTTGAATCATGTTGACGGCATGACTTTGTAAAGAAACCAAATAAATTACGAAATTGGTTACGATATATTAATCAAGGGGAAATATATTGAGAAACTATACTGAGGCAAATTGCAGCTATGTATAGAAAATAGTATACATTAGTACTATGTGATTGGCATGTTAACATATTATAAAAATAACAAATTATAAACAAAACATATAACAAATTATAAAACCTTTAAAAAAAAGAAAAAAAAGCCTTAATTCCTTATGACCTATATTCCTCATCGCTTCACCCTTTTTCTTAGTATTTCACACAAGTGTTAAAATATGAAGAAGCAAAAAATGAATTCTTAGAACAAGGTATATTCGAGTAAGCAAACATGAAAATTTCCGAGAAGGTAACTTCTTACTGTAGTAATGTATCAAAACTCACCGGGGATACAATAAAGGACATAATAATAATAAAATAAGACAAAACTATAAATGTAAAATACAAACAAAAAGAAAAAAAAACAATGAATAATTACACATAGACGTCGAGAATGATGTAAAAAGATTATAATAGAAATGAATAATGAGAAAACTCTTTGTACAATATTACAATACATATATATTATTCAAATAGCACTTTTTACATTAAGCACGTAAATATGAAGTACGTAGTATGTATGTACGTATACGTTCACAGGTGGAGGTGTAATATGTTTGAAAAAGAGTATCATACGTTATTATATGTGTGTAGAGCCATGACCAGCTTGATATACCTGCTGTAAATTTATGGTGACCATTTCAAGGGTTATTTTTCCGTTTCACCCAACGCAACCCACCTACGGCGAGGTGGATTGTCTTGAAATATTATAAAGAGAATTGACGGCGTATTTGTAGGTAGGTACGTGAGCACATCCAACCCGCAATAATAATATTAGATACACGCCTGTTTCATAAATAAACGCACTTTGTTCTATAATGGATCAATGCTTACTAAAGGATTCCTCTTGACCTTATTGAGCTCGTGAGAATATAATAACATACCATAAAGTTTCTCGGTACTTTACAGGAATCCTATCTTTTTAAGATCATAGGTACCTACTTGAAATTCTGAATAAAATTTTATTATACATATAAGGTGAAGGTTTCACTCTATTTCACTGCGTACAGTAGGGCAGAGAAACTCGGCCCGTCGCCAGAATATGTAGTTTAGATTTGTCATAAAAAAATTCTGCGTAAAATCATAATATGATCTTTCATTCATGGAGTGGATGTTGGTTTTCCGCATGCATTTCGGATGAAAATTAGATCATATAGTCATTTATAATATACAATACTCTTCACATACAGGATTCGATGTTGTGTTAGCCATTTTGTCAGATGGTTCTAAAGAGACACGTGTACCAATGTCGAAACATGTAATTTTTTCGACTTAACTTCAAACTCTGCCGACGGGTCGAGTGAAATGGAGTAAAAAATTTCATATGACATTATGCCATATTCCTTGTAAATTTGGCGGAGAAGATCAGACGCTGGAAAATTCTCCTTACAGAATCATGGTTAAAGTTAAAGTTAAGTGGTGAAAAGATCAAAAGGAAAATCATGAAATGGCAACCGTGAGGAAAATACCGGATTTGAAATATATGCAATACAACTAGGTAGTTTATGAAAAAGATTTCATCCAGTAATAGATGGATAAACTATGAAAAACAAAAGAAGTTTTTCTCGTATGTGCCTCATAGCCTTTAAAAACAGTTTGAAAATAGACCAGCTATGTAAACCTCCTCCATGAAACAGAAATAAGTTGTATTTTTAAATTCACCATCACGTCAGATGTACTTTACAGTTAAGCTTTTCCAGTGATATTTTAAAAGCTAACATATTATTACATATTGCAATTCTGTGGAATACTGTATTACGATAAGGAATGTTTCTATTACGTTAAGCCGGGTATTATTTCGCAAACAATATGTGATTATTTTTATTGTAATGTAAAAAGATTTTCGTAATCATTTGTCACGAGAAACACATTGGTCTTGCGTTAATGCCAAATAAATAAAAATGTGTCAAGTGAAAGGGTTTGAGAATAATAATATATCCCAATACAAATTTTCTTTTTTTCTGGATGTGACAGATAAAAATAAAACAGAATTTTATTTTATTCTTTTTAAAACGAGTAATATTGACTACTGTTTCTTTTTGTTTTATTATTAATAAACAATAATGTCTGGTAGAAAACTTCACACAAACTAAAAAAATTCTCTGAGAACTTTACAGTAAGACATTGTGATACGAAAGATCAGATCTTCCGAATTACTCAGAAAGTATGAAGGATAGTAAAGAATCCAATGAATATGGACGACCAGATCAATTCTTGTTGAGAACGTTTTGGCTCAACGCCGTTATGGTCTTAGTGCGGAGTCAAATTTTGGAGAAAATCATAATTACGATTATCTGGATTTATGATATTAAAATAGAGTTTAAAATGGCAAAGCTTGATGTTATGAAGATACAGAACAAAACTGAATACTTAAAGGAAAATCACCAGGGGATTCGACTTTAAATAATGAAAATAATAAGATCTAATGAGAGGAAAGAAGAATATTTTTAGACACAAATCCAATTTTTGAGCTAAAAGTACTGGAATGCTACGATGTAGTCAGAATAGAAGAACAAGCCTGATAATAAAGGTTGACAAAATATGTTAATTATGAAAATAATAAAACACTTCTGATTGATGACATAAAAAGGTAAACATATCTATACTTTGAAAGGAAAACATCAACAGTGGGTATCATGCTTCACTTGGGATCGTGACCAGAAAGAATAACAATTCTGAACGTACTGACCGCAGCTAGTACAGAACACTTCACAATCAATTGATGGATTACAGATCATGGATTTTAAAGAAATCGCATGTTTGAGGATTTAGGTATAGTTCATGGATATGCCACTGTATAAAAATTCTCACTATAATATGGTACATAAAGCATAAATGACCTTCAAGAAATCTACATACTTAATTAGTGCACATAATATTATATACATATATACTATCACGCCGCTTCCCTCGCGGGGTAGGCAGAAAGGATCGAGCGCCACTTCCTTATATCCTTGCGTACATCTTTCGCTTCCTTCACTGTCATACAATTCCTTATGCATGCTCTCCTGTTCAATGTGTTCAACATGTGACCGTCCTGTAGGATTTGATTTAAATGATATTGCCATTTGATCCTCGGACGTCATACACTTATATTATTATGCGGGGATGCAACTTATTTTTTGCTAGAGATATTACGGGTAAATTAAATAATCTCATTGCGTCACATCAAGAAATCTGTTCAAAGACGATAGACTGAGCTTTTAAAAGTTTCACTTGATTACAAAATGAAAGATCATAAACAACTTTCCATTATTTAAGTAAGCTTGTTTTAACCTTTAACTTATCTCTCGAAGAAATAGGGTGGAAATATGTCTGCTACATTCATAATAATTTCATGTCAACTGGATAGTAACCTCTTTCCCCGACGATTTAAATTCTTTTACAAAACCACTAGTAAATAACATGTTCCAGACTTATTAATCATTTATTTATTTCGTATTGTAGCCAATACGTTTTTGTCAATGGTTTATTTCTTTTCATACACACACAAAAAATATCTAACTAAAACATGAAATATTTTTTCAACGCGTTGAGACGATGTTGGTGGGTGGGAGTTGATAATATCAAAACGTTATAAAGTATATTAAGTAACATATTTGGATGTGTCCAGATCTCACACTATTAAAACAAACATAAGAGGCTGCTACTGACAACACTATCCAATATATTATAAAAATAATATGTCACAAGTGGCGGCGGATGACTTATCACTTTGTTTTTCTTGAAAAGTCAAAAAGCAAAGAAAAATACTGAAAGAATGCGAAGGGTTTACAACAGCACCCTTGTGGTTCATACAAGATATATTATTTACATTATTAATATTATTATTTGTGATTAAAAAAACTGTTTTTTTTTTAAATCGTTCTCTGAGAATCACAATGGTTGGAAAACGTGTCATTAATATTTATTTTTACAATAATAAAAATAATATCTGTACATGGGAGAGGGATAAAATTATTACTAATATTCCAACACGGCATATTCCACAAGTGGGGTAGCCAGCAGACCAGCTGCATGTAATAAACATGCAAGCTGTCTTCTCCGTTTAAACAAGAATAACATAATATTCAGAATGGGTGACAATCTCATCGCTGAATTAAACTTGTACAATGTCTTTACTTTTTCGAACACCTCCCTTTTACAGGACACTCGAAAACTTGCGTAAAAGATTGGGAGATCACTTCTTTGCCGAGTGCTTCACGGAGCACATGCAAACTAAACTATGTCGATTTTTGAACAAAGTAATTTGTGAAACAGAAACTAATTTTTTTTTTTGTTTTTGTTGGAATAATCAAAGTGACTTTATATTTTGTGATATCCATAAAATATGAATAATTTTTTAGTAAAGAAAACATCGCCAACGTAAAAAAATTGAGCAATAGTTGGTAACAATGATCTTCAACAATTTCTAAGTGATTTTGTGTAAATAAACACGTGAGTAAGCGTAAAAATGTTGTAAAAACTTTGAACAAAGTGAGTAATATTTTTAATATCTTCACTCACTGCAAGTGTGAAAAATTCAGTAAAATGCGAAAGCTTAAATAGTTAACCCATATTTCTCTCGTGCATGGCATTAACAGTATAAGTCAAATTTCAACATTTTACAGGAGAGCATTTTAAAGTTTTTAAAATAAGCTTCTGAAGTCAAATATTGATATAAAGACGTGAAATTTACAATTTCAATGTAAAATGTGTATTATTTTGTTACTGTGTATACAAAAGTTTAAAAATAACATAAATAAAAGATTAAATTGACTTGTACTCATAGATTCTGATATAAAAATGACATATACTATTAGATTCTTACATATACTGTTGATGTCAGTTGTGTTGGTATCTGGTTTCAGTGACATATACTGTTAGATTCTTACATATACTGTTGATGTCAGTTGTGTTGGTATTTTGTTTGTGACGTATACTACTAAATGCAATTTTTTCATAGGCTAGCTCTAAAAATAATATTAAAAATCATCCAATTTCATAAAAACAGACACTTCTTTGGAAGACTAAAAAACATAGGTACTTCGCTTTGTGAAAAAATTAAGACATTTTACATCTGAAATTCAGCGATGAGGTTTGCCACCCATCCTGAATGTCTTGTTTTTATATTGGCACGGAAAGGACAGCTTGCATGTTTTATATGCAGCTGGTCTGCTGGCTACCCCACTTGTGGGATATGCCGTGATGGTATAGTAGTAGTAGTAGTACTTCGCTTTGTAATGGTATAGATTGCAAGTTTCCATGGTGGTTTCTCATTATCCACTGTGAGTGTTTAGGAAACTATTTTCATATTTTGTCTCCCAACTGATGGTACCATCTTTCAGGGTTGCAGTTCTCCTAAACTTCATCCATCCTCAGACAAATGGATCCTTAAATTCGCAGATAGACTTGCCCCCCTTCAGTGCCAAAACATAATGAAATATCTCAATCCTATTCCCACTTTGCTCTTGGAGAAATTGACAAAAAGTTTAATGACAAGGAACTAAAGCTGGTCCTGAACTGCGTTACAGATACATCCCAGAAATCGATGGAATAACGTATAGCCTTATACAAAGAGTTTCTCTAGAATATTTACTTAACATTATTAAAAATATTTTCATCATAGGCAATATACCTTGCTCGAGGAAAACTCAGATCATTATTCCAATCTTGAAAGCAGAGACTGACCCAAACCAGGGCCAATCATATTGACCAATTGCACTCTCCTCAGCAATAGCCAAAAATACAGAACACATGGTGAAAAATCGACTAGATTGATTCATAGAAGGTAACAGGAAGCAGCCATCTTGGTTATCCAATTTCAGGAAGAGAATGGGAGTCCTGGACAGCGAAGCTATTTTGGTCACAGATGTTCACGTATCGTTATCGAGGAGAAAGCTCTTGGGAGGTGTATGCTTGGACATCAATAGTGCTTTCAATAATGTTATTATTTTTATACTATGCGCAAAGCTTGATCAATTGGACATTCCTTCTACCCTATCCGGACGTGAACCGAACCCGCAATCACCCTCCTATTAGAAAGACCATTCACAGGTGATTGCCGCAAGGCTCAGTGTTCTCACCCATTCTATTCAACTTGTACACGCATGATGTCTATCAGTCAGTATCTACGGATGTCCAAATTTTGAAATCTGCGGATGATTTGTTCGTATATTGCTCCGATAAATCCATGGACAACTTCCAGGTTTCCTTGCAATCAGAGTTGTTGTCGGAACATGGCCTTAATGCTTCCTTCCAGAAGTGCAAAAGCATAGTATTCTCCAGAAAACTCCGTCTAGTCTACCTGAAATTTTGATTTGACCAACGGTTGATTAATTCTTTTAACGAAATAAGATTCCTAGAGGTCACATTGGTCACTGGTCTTTGATGGACCTCATTCATTGAACTCATACACCACAAATGTCAGACCGGCCTCAACATCATGAGAGCCGTCTCCAGGGTCTGGTGAGGTTGCCACCCCGCGACTCAATCGAAAATCTTTTATGCAGCATTTATCTGCAGCCATTTGGACTTTGGATCCTTTTTAACAACCCCAACCTCCAAGAAAACTTGTTTAGACCGGATCCGGTCTCAGTCTCTTCCGTTAATTACGGGTAATCTTCCCCTATCAACGCATTACAGGTGGAGGCTGCAGATCCCCGACTTGGACTGTGCAGACATCTTATGTGTAACAGGTTTTTAGTCAAAATCCTGCGTTTTATTGATTACCCTCTGTCTCTCAAACTTCATCTCCTCTCATACTTGGTAACTCATTTACCGGTATGGAGGGGTAAAGATCCACCACCTCTTGTTACCAGCTATAGAAAAATTAAAACTCCCTTGTTGGAGAGCTACACAGTTCTTACTGTATACTCTTTGTCATTTCCCACACTAAGTTTTAAACCGAAAGTTGCTCTCAACCTGGGTGTCAGTAATGGCATATTCGCACCTCATATTTTCAAATCGATTTTTGATTCCGATTGGCACTACTGGCACCTATCTATACAGACAGTTCGAAAAGTGACAAAGAGCGTACAGGGGCTGGCTTCTTTTTTTAATATAACACTAATAAAATGTTCAGGCACAGAGACGAGTCGTCAGTCTTCTCAGCGGAATGTCTTGTTATTAGAGAGGCTATAAAGGCTCTGACCATACGCCATTACAGGGTTAAAACTCTCCTCAGCGACTCTCAAAACGCTCTCCAGACCGTTCTTCCTCCAGTCCGTTCTCTCTCCAGCATTATCCCGACCAGATGATATTTTATCTTTAGATATTAGATACCTCCTATATAAACTTCAGATTTTGGGTGGAGAGGTGGTACTGGGTTGGATTCCGTGTGAACTGTGGGATCCCGGGCAATGAGGCGGTTTATCTATTGGCCAAATTGGGAACGAACCTCCCTAACCCATCGGAAACTGTCTCAGCCTCCGATTGCACTTTGATATTCGGCCGAAATCTCATCCAGTGCTGGCAGGCAGAGTGGTCAGAGACATGCCAACTCAAAGGAAGAAAGTATACCTCAATCCAACCCAATGTGTCCACGAAACTTTTATTTTTCGGAAATTTCAACGAGTAAGACTGACACCTCCACGATGTGTATAATGAAGTTAGCTCAGCTTTGCCAGATTGCATCTCTACCGAATCCACGTTATTGGTTCTCCTCTATGCGACCGCCTGAAGGAGGAGGACCTTGATCATTTTTTTTTCGAATGCCCGATCAATAACTTCTACCCAACTTTGATAAACAACCTGGTACATATAGGGTTCCGTTACCTACAAATACTTCCTTGCTCATGGGTTCAAGAAACAACAGTATTTTCAAACTCCTTGTCCTATTCCTTAAGCCCCATTTGATAAAGCTTTGAATGTTGTATTTTTTGTCCTAAACTAATAATTTTTCTTGCCAGTTTCTGGCTAGGAAGAAAGCCAACAAAAGAATAAGAGAGACAGCACGTGATACCAACAGTATAAGTGAATTAGTAAGAAAAAAAAAACATTCACGCGGCTCATAGTACATGTTGACTTATACTGTTGATGCCACTCACAATGTTGAAAACTAACCATAATGATTGGTCACTAAGAGTATAGGTCGACATATACTTTTAATGCTATACGAGTTTGAAAATAAATAAGATATACTATTAAATACAACAATTGTTTTTAAGGTCTTATAATTACAGTTTGACTTTTGTTATCGATTACACATGTGTAGTTTGAGATATACTACAAGGTTCCATCAAAAAGTAAAAATCGATTTTTTTTGACTTATACTGTTAATGCCATGCACGAGAGATTTATTGTTTGAATATTTTTTATCATAATTTTTTTCATTATATATAGTCAACGATTCCTCCGTATCAGAACAGCTTATATCTAGCGAGACAGTGTAATTTATTCACTGCTAGAAAACTGAATAGTGTTATTGTTTTACATTTTGTTGTTGAAGTGAAAAAATAAATAAGTTTAATTTAATTTATTTTCATTACCTTCATTTCATGATTCACTGGCAACACTGCTTTTTCTAAATGTTTTCACCTGTTATTTCTCCGTTTTGATTAGTGATTTGTGAATGATTTATTATCGAAATAGTCTTACTAACACATTGCAAATGCATTGGAGGGCCAGGTTTGTCGTTGAAGTCATTTCTACTACCGGATGATCAGTAAGAGATTCAATACTCAATTTTTCACATAATCTGATTGCCGCCAACGACTTGTCAAAAACAGCTGTTCTATTCTATTGATATAATAATTATATTTGACCTGTGCGCACATACTTACTTACACATGCTATTGTAAGGATAACTAGAGAATAGCTCATCTTTCCTGTCTGATCTGCAAATCCTAAGATTAAGATGAATCGCTTCTGCGCCCATTGTAACAAGATTACCCATCCTAACGACTCGTTGCCCTGCAGCAAATGTCATAGTCGTTACCATTGTGTCTGTGCAAATATATCACATGAAAAAATGACTAGACAGCGCTTAGCATCCTGGAACTGTTCACCATGTAAAAAAGGTTACGTAAATGATCCCAAGAAAATATTAAAACATGACGATATGCCAATTCCAGCCAGTAGCGGGATCGTAAACATTGTAAACACCGAAAACTCGCGCACATCAACATCTCCCGCCATATTAAAGATGGCGACACCTATGAAGTTGGCTACAAATGTGACCATTAACAAGAATCTCACTGACAGTACTATAGAGCTATTTTCACCACCTCCACTTAAGGATAATCTGTTGAGCATGGAATTAAAAGATTATATTAATGCAAAACTCGAGCATTTTATTACTAATATTACTTCCAAGTTCGACGAAATGCTTGATAAAATGGATGTGAAATACAGTGGACTCTTTGAATCCATGAACTGTTGTATTAAAAAGGTCGACGAGTTCGAAGAAGTCACAAGGCAATTTAAGGACGTCATGCATGACTATAACGTACTCAAGATTGAACATCAGAATGTCCTGACTCGATTAGAAAAAATAGAGAAACAAACACGTGAAATGGAGATACGTGCTGACGAAGTGGAACAGCGAGCCAGACGTTGTAACGTTGAAATACAAAATGTCACAGAACATAAGGGTGAAAATTTGATGAATGTAGTGACAACTTTAGCAAGTAAAATAGGAATTCCAATCACTCAAAGTGATATTGTCACAGTACATAGAGTTTCGCATGGTTCTGCCACTAAAAACCAACCTAAAAACATTATAATTAAATTTTCACAACAAAAAACTCGTGACGCTTTTTTAGCTG
Organism: Athripsodes cinereus; assembly: GCA_947579605.1. Classification (NCBI taxonomy): domain Eukaryota; kingdom Metazoa; phylum Arthropoda; class Insecta; order Trichoptera; family Leptoceridae; genus Athripsodes; species Athripsodes cinereus. The sequence continues at coordinate 22,240,209 of OX388310.1, forward strand.
GAGCGAAGGTCAAACGAGGCTTGCTCACTGGAGATATTGGAATATCCGACAAGGATCGAAAAATTTATATCTCAGAGCATCTCACTCTCAAGAAAAAACTTCTGTTCAGAGAAGCTCGTCTGAAATCGAAGGCATCTGGTTGGAAATTCACCTGGGTGAAGAATGCGAGAATCTATGTGCGAAAAGATGTAAACATGCCAGCTGTAGCTGTTTCATCTGTAAACGATTTAGAAAATATTTTTTAGCTTTTTATCTTGTTATTTTTCACAGCAAAAATTTAACCCCAATATCCCCCAATTCTTTCTTTCCTTTGATTCGTTGTTATGTGAATGGTTTTGTGTGCTTGACATCTTATAGGCGGGACGTGGGTGTGGGCGGACGTGGTGTGTTGCAATCACGATTTGACTCATTTCACAATACATTCAGGCGCTCTTACAATCTATTATCAAAATTGTAGAGGATTAAGAAGCAAAACCGGCACATTTCGTTCAAATATACTAATTGGTGGCTATGACATTGTTGTTCTCACGGAAACATGGCTTAACGCCAGTGTTTTTGATGGCGAGCTATTTTGCGATAACTATAACGTATATCGTAAAGACAGAGATCTCAACAATTCGAACAAACGTGACGGGGGGGGAGTACTGATTGCGGTGTCGCGTACCTTTAACTGTACTCGTGAGCCTAGGTGGGAGACGATGGGTGAGAACCTTTTTGTTGAGTTGATACTTACTGCTGGGAGTGAATCAATTAAAGTTAAAAAGAAGCTTATTTTAGGGGTGGTATACTTTCCCCCAGCAACTCCATCTAGCGATTACGATATGCACTTCAATGAACTCTCTGATATGCTCACAGATGGGGATGACGGGGTTCATGTGTGCATTCTGGGTGATTATAATATTCCAAATGCTAAGTGGAGTAGAGATAATGGGGGACGGACGACTGTTGGTCCGCGCCGTGGTCCTACCTTACGTGCCCTCTTGGAGACTATGCGCTTTACAAATATTGATCAATGCAATTTCGTGCACAACTGTAATACTTCGATGTTGGATCTGGTGCTGTCAGATATGAATTGTAGCGTTGTGAAATGTGACTTTCCATTGGTGCCTGAGGATGGATATCATCCTTCGCTGTTGGTTAGTGTTCCTACCTTTGTGAGTGAGAGTCATTTAGACGTCAATTGTAGAACTGTATATAATTATCGAAAGGCTAACTTCGACCAGATAAATTTTAAACTGAGTGAAATTGATTGGTGCAATTTGCTTAACGGGAAAGACACTAACAGTGCAGTGGATGCTTTTTATGAAGTGTTATTATCCATTGTTGACGAGCATACTCCTACACGAATTCCTAAAGCCTCTCAGTTTCCACTATGGTACAGAGGATCAACAATAGCATTAGCCAGAAAGAGAAATAAATATTGGAAACTATGGAAAAAATTCCATAACCAATGTGACTATGCTGTTTTTTCACTGCTTAGGGCAAAACTGAAGCAGGCGCATAAAGAAGATCGTAGAGTCTATCTGAATAGCGTGGAGCAATCAATCAGATGCAATATCAAACCGTTTTTCTCGTTTGTCAATAGTATGAAATCCTCTGACAAATATCCCAGTAATATGCGTTATAATAATACCATGTCGAATGACCCCAAGGATATCGCTAACTTGTTTTGCTCGTTTTTTCAGTCCGTTTTCAATGGTTTGCCATCTGATAATTTAGATGCGAGTATGGATACGGATGCTGAATCTTCGATCCAGTTGTCTGGTATAACGGTTTTATGTTCCGAAGTCTATAGTAAATTGGTTAATCTTGATATCAATAAGGGTATCGGACCCGATGGACTGTCTCCATTGTTGCTCAAGAGATGTGCACCACACATAGCAAAGCCCCTGCATATCATATTCAATTTGAGCATTAAAGAAGGGTGTTTTCCCAAGGCTTGGAAGGTGGCCAGCGTGACTCCCATTCATAAATCGGGAAATAGGAACGACGTGACCAACTATCGACCCATATCTATTCTTTCCCCTATTTCAAAGGTATTTGAATCTGTTATCAAAGACCACATATCACACTTTTTAGGGCCCCAACTATTGGAAGAACAACACGGCTTTATGAGGGGTAAGTCCACGACCTCAAATCTTTTGGTATATTCTGAGTACTTATTTACTTCGCTTGACAGTCGGATACAGGTCGATTCAATCTATACCGACTTTAAAAAAGCGTTTGATAAAGTGGACCACGCCCTTTTACTCAAAAAACTCTCAATGTATGGAATTCACGGTGATCTCTTGAGGTGGATCAAATCGTATTTGACGAACAGATTGATGTCTGTGACAATGAATGGTTTTAAATCAGATTGTGTTCCCGTGACATCTGGAGTGCCTCAAGGCTCAGTTTTGGGCCCATTATTGTTCATAGTTTTCATTAATGACATTGGTAGATGCATACTTCACTCCCGATTTCTCCTTTTCGCCGATGATCTTAAAATTTTCAGGCAAATACGCAACTTGGATGATGCAAGGAGATTGGAGGAAGACCTAGGGAGAGTTTACAAATATTGTGTCGAAAACAAGCTAGAATTAAATCTTAAAAAGTGCAATTCTATAACTTTTACAAAAAATAAAAAAATTATAAAACATAATTACGCTATAGATGGAATGGACCTGATCCGACTGGATAAAGTGAGGGACTTGGGTGTTGTTTTTGATGGTAAACTACACTTTGATTCACATATTGACGAGATTACTGAACAGTGCAATAAGACCTTGGGTTTCATCTTAAGGGCAACCAAAGAGTTCAAGGATCCCAATTCAATGACAATATTATATGTTGCACTTGTTCGAACTCGGCTCGAATATTGCTCGACTATTTGGAATCCGATGTATGATAAATATACTGTAGCATTGGAACGTATACAACGTAAATTTTTGCGAATGTGCAAACGAAGATATGATGATAGGTACTGTAATAATTTGATGGAGTTGTCAGGTCGACGTGAACTTATTGACGCATGTGTTTTACGGAGAGTATGTACTTCAGAGTTGAGTGTGTCTCAATTATTGGCCAAGATTGATTTTCGTGTCCCCTCGGAAAGGAGATCTTACCGGCCCCTTAACTTAAGTAGAGCTAATACCAACGCCGGTTTGCGAAATCCTCTCTACCGTATGATGAGTAATTACAATAACAAATTTTGCGATACTGACATGTTCGCTCTCAGTCCCAATGGCTTCAAGGTGTCTATTCTACGCAAATTGCGAGTTGACGTACATAATTAATGGTTGTCATAATTGCTTTATGCGACCTTTCCTTTGCATTTCGACGAATTTCCTCCCTTTCCATTCCCTCCCTTGCTGTGCTTAGTTGATAGTGTAATTGTCATGATTTTTGTTTTCATTGATTTTATTGTGTTATAATGTAATGTTGATTCGTTTTGTTTTACTTTCAATGGTTTTGTATAACTCACTGACACTTGTGTGTTATTCCAATATTTAATAATTTCTTAATGACCATTGTTTTTATTTTCACAATTTATTTTTATCTCTTATAACCTATTTTTATTTTATTTTATTATTTTTTTTATTTTATATTGTATGACAACCTTATGGGCTATTGAATAATACCAATTAATAATTTTTTATACACTTTTAAATTGGGCAACGCATTGTTTTCTTGTAATATTGTTGATATTTTTTTTTGTATTTATTTTTGTGTGTTGTCTGAAGTGTGTAACTGGCTATAAATAAATAAATAAATAAATAAATGACATAATGTAGTTTCGTTTTCGACACAAGGATTTATCACATACCATACCCCTAACCGTAACGATTATTCTTGAAAAATAACAAGAAACGACAAGAGCGCCACAGTGGCTGTTCACCGAACTAACATGTCTAACATTATCTATGGTCGAATTATTATTATAGCGAGACGTAAAAATGTTAAAGAAAAAACATTTTTCTCACGTCTTTTAGATATTAAGAAAAACTTTAATCCTAAAATTTTACAAAGTTTGTTTTAGATCTCAATCAAATTATGGATTGTTTGAATACCTAATTGGATTTTTAGATAACCAGGGGAGGAAAATAATACTAATAATAAATTAAGAACTTTTTTGGAGGCGCGTTTGAATCATTACGTTGAAAATAGTTGTCAAACTATAAGACAAAGTAAAGTTATCTCATTTGAAATTACACGAAGAAGCACTTTCAAGAAAACTTAAATGATTTAATTAATTACGAATCAATCTTGGAAGATATGATTTTAAAATACATTTCAGTTGGTAACTGCAAGGGCGTACCTACACAGCATTTTATTATCAGGGGCAGCAGCATAATAAACTTTTCTCGTTCCTATCACGAATGTCTTGTAGCGCAACAATTTTTTTAATAAAATGTATTTAATTTATATAATCTCCCAGTTTATTCGATTCGGCACATGATTTTTGCGCGTTCCTTACAAAATAACAATATATACATAATTTATTTCAACCTAATCCAAAGCATCGAACATAAACTTAACAACTAAAGTATTTACAACTCGTATACAAATGCACATTTCAGCAGCCATTCCTTTACAAGTCTTTTTGTTGCAATCTTACTACCACATTTCTTAATAGATATCGGCATCATATTAAGCAATTTAGGCACGTTATATTCTAAAGTTCTCTTACCGTATTTATTATTATATTTTGGTACCAAGTATCCATCATTCGATTTAAATCTAGTATGATGAGCATGCTGCGGTTTTGTCTTATACTCATCTTTCAAAAACTGGTCAAGAACTATCTTTTGCCAAAACAAGCCTTTAGCAGACAAAATATTCAAATTTTTAAAGTATAACGAAATATTATTACGCGCCGCGGTACATACATTTTTACTAACAATTAATCTTAAGATCGATTTTTGTGCGAGCATTACCCTTTTTAAATTAGTATTAGAACAGTTACCCCAGCTACTAATACCACACCTAATCAAAGATTCTGCCAAAGACTTGTATATTAACTTGAGTGTAGTTCTAGGCACAAAGTACTTAATTCTATACAACTCTATTCTATTGTAATTGTTGTTTGTTGATTTTGTCTATTGCTTATTGGTGCTGTTGTGTTTGGTTATGTATGTTTTGTAGAGCACATAAGGGTTATATAGGGATCTTCACTGGTTTGCTTATTGCTAAATATGTTGTAGACCATTATATTTTTTGTATCAACTGTATGTATCCTGTAAAATTAAAATAAATAAATATTTTTGAAAAAAACTTACCTCTTAAAAACCTGAGACCTTTTTAAAAGTTTAGAATGGTATGCTATTTAATGTCATAAATGCATACAGAGACAGCTTGCATGTTTATTATTTGCAATTAATCTTGCTGTCTGTTCCTTTGTGGGATATGCTACTTTAGTGAAAATATATAAATCGACAGATTTTATAAACTATCCAATTTTTGCGTATGTAAAATTTGTCTACTAGGAAGAAACAAGCTGCGCGCTTCAATATAATTTTAATAATAATTTCCAGTTAGGTAGACATTAGTGACTTATCTTTTAAAATCTGTTTTGTAATAAAATAAATAAATAAATAAATAAATAAATAAATAAATAAATAAATAAATATATAAGTAACCTATTTCTGTATTATTTTTGCTTACTTTTATACTATTTGAGCATCTGAAGGGGCAGATATATCTTACTTGGGTACGCCATTAGATTACTGACTGGGAGTTGAAAGTGTTCTCCACTATTAGGAACAATCTCAATTAGGCAGTTGAATAAATTAAGGACGTTGAGAAAGATAACCGATTAATTATTATTAATGTACAAAAGATATTATTATTTTTACATTTTAACAAAGGGAAAATGACAACGAGCTTATAAAATATAGCACTCACTACGTATCTACTTCAAAATATAATGTGATTATTCAATTATTGTAGAATAGAAACGAGCGTTCGTAACATACATAACTAGCAATTGAAAAAAAACTTTAAAACTACTTTGAGAGGACGACAATTGTGTTATATAATTTAATTGGGCATTGGTATATTGAATAGAAAAAAAATATTGGTACCGTGGAGCAGCCCACAGACTAACTGTATGTAAACATAGATATTCAACATTCAAAATGACGGCACACTAAATTGTGTCGGTGCACACGTAGTAGAATTCCATAATTATGTAATTCGAAACAGGTGTTTCTTTCTACTATTGATTATTTCCAGAGAGACGTCTTTCGACTTATAAGGTCATTCTCTCTGAAAATAATCAATAGTAGAAAGAAACACTTATTTCAAATTACATAATAACGGCACACTTTATCACTGAATAAAATAAGTATTTTATTGTCTTCCGGAAATCGCTGGAAGAAAATAGATGCAGTAATCTCAGGGTACGAGAGTGAAAAATCACGGGGAGGCCAATATTAAAAGATGGATACAAAACGAATGAAGAATTACTTTTTTATGAGTTAATAATAACTAGACAATTTATTTATAATGCGCCGTTTTGTGGAAAAACAACCGCAAGGGCCCATTCAAGAATCATAACGCCTCTTGAAAAATAGGGTTTTTAACCTCGTCATGAACACCTCCACACTCTCCAGAAATAAAATAATACTACAACATTCTGTATCAATCAGTTACAAAATGAATTCAAATGATGCACGATGTATGCCAAGGTCTATAGGGTAAGTATTTAAAGGGCAGGGGCAACATGAAATCCCATTAGGTACATCAACAAGTCCGTTGTCCTGAGTCCAATGATTCAATTAACTTGTAATCTTTTGGCTTCGTCGTGAGGCACGTTTGTAATCAATTCATTATAATCATGATCACACAGGGCTGGCTCCTGCTATATAGTATACTACATACCTACTACAAAGGGAGAATATTATGTCTATTGTAGATATTTGGTCAAAACGTGATATCATCAGCTGCTAGTGAGTAATGAGTATTGTTCAGAGAAGCAACCTTTAAGATTCACCAAAACACATTTGAAAATCAGAATTGCGCAAGCAGCTAAATTTTGTGAGATTCTCACGACTTTTTACTTAAAAATAACTTTCTTTTTACAAACTCAAATGTTTTTACATATTATGAATATTTCCATTACTTTATAAAAAAAAATTGTTTTTATAAGCATGCCTTTCTTCTATACATCATTTAATACTTTCACTAATGTATTTTAATTCAATATTTTTTTTATACACTGCTTTCAAGAGGAAAGTAGTGCGCACAATGATGAACGGAAGAATAAATATGTACTTTATACCTTCAATTTATCGTGATCTCTATTATAATATCAATTTTCATTAGCTCAGATCCCACATGGTATTATATCGGTTTTACACTTTTTTATAATTGACGGCTTAAAAATGTCTAAAAGCCATTGTTCCTTTTACAAAAACCCCTAAAGTTTTCGTACACAATGTTTTCAAAATCCTAGACTACCATCTTTCGTGATACAATGTTCATGTCATGACGACATCAGAATCTCATGGAAAGAGATGACTAGATAAGTGCAGCATTGTCAAAATAGAGGGTTTAATTTCCACCCTGTGCTCCTGAGAGGTAGTTGGAAAAGAATAATGTATAAAGGTAGATATGTTTCTCAAATACTGTAATAAAAGTTTTGACATAATAATTTTACAGCCATGATTCAACGTTACACGTGTTAGTAAAAATAATTATTAGAATGTAGACGTAACCTGACTCGTAGCAACTTGTTTGCTGGTAGAAATATAATAAATATACATTTAAATTTTATTTACATTTAATCAATCATCAGAGCCTAAATATTAAATTTCTCAATCCACTTAAATAAAAGGTAAACATTTCGATAAAATAAAACAAATAATATACATTATTGATTAACAGAATATTTCCACGATACCCATCCAAACCCCACAAAAAGTTAAAATTATCAAAATTAGATCAAATTCCTTTCATTTCTCAATGTACACATTGGCAATAAAAAGTATTATACGAAGAATTAGATATTTATGTTTTATACGTTTAAAACCTTCCAATATATGATCAATCAAAGCATTTAATGTAGGTATCAATTCAATAAATAATCTTTTCCATCATACAAAATGTATCAAAATAATCAGTGGTGGATCTTTTGCATATGAAAAAATGTACCTCTCATGTACAGAATACAAACCTCCTAAACAAACACGCACTTGGCGATCGACTACAAACGAATTTTCGACAATAACCGCAACAATAACGCATAAGTACACGGGACATGTAGGTAGATTGTCGAAAAGTTCGCCAGTAGTCGATCGCTAAGTACGGTTTATCTACGGCTGATCACTTTTGTGGTAGATAGTAGTGTGAAAAATGAACGAAAAAGAGTCAAACTAATAAATAAGATAAGTTTAATCGTGTGTTTAAATTATTTTCAATTTATCGCCTTGTGGAATAATTAGGACTACTTATTCTTCATTTTCTCCACCATTTTCCACTAGACAAAAGATAGCCCTTAGACTATGCATTTTGTTGTATCTATGTAACTACCTTACATATTTATAGACTCTTCTGATTCTCAAAACTCTTCAAGAGCATTAGGTAATGTCATTGAAAAAGTCTGTTAGTCGATAACTTCTAGGTATATAGGTGCTCTCGGAAGCAACCCTAAATGGTAAAAAACGAAAAAAAACACATTCCGTGCAAACGAAAAAGTATCATAAACATCATCAGTGGTGCTACGACCCTGTGTGGGTCTTGGCCTTCTCAAAAAGTCGCCTCCACTCCCTCCTATCCATGACCTCTCGTCGCCAATTGGTCACGCCCAAAGCTCGCAGGTCCTTTGCCACCCCATCCATCCATCTCAACTTTGGCCTCCCGACGCTTCTTCTGCCACTGGGCTTTGTGGAGTATATTCTTTTGATCGTTGATGTGTCGTTCATCCTTTCCACATGTCCGAGCCATCGGAGTCGGTAGATTTTGATGTACTTGGTGATATGCACATCTTGATACAATCGAAAATGAAATCTTGAAAACGAAAAAGTATCTACGACTTAAATACAAATTCAATTTCCGCTACTGATAACGATACCAATCAATCAATGCTAAGGATTCCTTTACGGCCATTGTTATGTAAGGGAACATTAGTAAGTAGGTAGTAGAAGAAGTACCATGTTGTTAATATTATCATAATAATAATATGTTCCCAAGCAAGACATCACACAAAGTTGATATCGTTCTATTATTGTATACATAATATAAAATATATTGACGTTTGTTTGTATGGATTGACTCACAGCATTATGTATCAAGCCCCGAGGTTGTATTGTATCCTATAATAATGTATTGTAATATCTATAATATCCCACATGTATGTATGTACTTATTTAAGGTATTTTGTAAAACCCATCCGTTCACAAACGGCATCGGAATTTAGCAAATCTACGATTATTTGTAACGATGAATATTGACGATTTACAAATATTTTTGTCAACAACCATTTTTGTCATTACCAAAAATGAGAAAAAACAATTCTTTTTACATTATTCACCCAGTATATTGTATTAAAAGGAAATCAGAAAATATCTAGGTGCGTAGTGTTCTAGTCTAACGATCATAATTATTTCATATACTAATAGTATCATGATGTTATTAGTGTAACAAACTTTATCAGTTGTAATGTAATTTACTTTCAGCATTTTATAAAACGGTGGATGTTTGTACGAGCTAATTGCAAACGCTTATTGTAAACGGAAGAACTAATAAGTAAACAAAATGCCGGTACTACGAAACAAATAATACATTATTAGTTCGACAATAAAAATAAAAATAATAACAATAAACATAATTGGGGAGTTTCTTCCATAGAAGCGTAAAATATGTGAATTGTTGAAACCTCACCTTCATAGTACGTTCTAGTAGTATGCAATCTTATAGCAGATCTTTTAGAGATTTCATAGTTGTACGAGTATACAATGACTCCTTTATAATAATATGAAAGAATCTACGTTGGCAGTACTAGCATTGTTCTATATACTCTAGTAACCTGCTGATAAAAGGTGGTAGTGTGAGACATAATAAAGGTCGTCTTTGACGTATTATTATTATATTGCCGTCCGGTGAATTCAGTTGTACTCGTAAGCGTCCTGTTTCCTTTGATAACGCCGGACACTTTTTGTTTCGAATGTTACCTAGTCAACACTACAGTGACCTATGTAATAAATAGGAATACATATAATAATAATAATAAAACTTTTATGTTTAAAATAGAATACACAAGCCCTAACATTGGGTGAAAAGAAGAAGAAGGTGAAAAGACCTAAATATTTTTTCTGCGTAAATATGATACTTTTCTTATTTTGTGGTACTTTTCAACACCACAGGTAATTTAAATGTACTTTTCCTATAAAACAAATCTTGTGGTTTTTAGTAACAACAATATTCATTAGACTAAATAATGAGTAATTAAAAAAATATATAGGTATAAAAAAAATATACACTCTATTCTGAAGGTGCAATGGGTCATCGGATCATCAAAACACGAACGAAACGTTTTCTTAAGTCGGTGTTAATACTAAAAAGTTTTTACAATAAAGAGCTATTTTTTATTAACCGCATCATGATCTGTGAACGGTGAATACAAATTCATGTACCATATTGCGTCAAAATATTCAAAAGTAAGTTTATGAATATTGCATATGTCAATTAGTATCGCACATAATTCAACTTTCAGGTTGTATCATCATCATCATCATCGCCCTCAACGCTCCTCTCGGGAGCACAGGGCAGAAACCAGCCTCCTCCATTCAGAGCGTCTCTGTGCCAATTGCGTCACCTCTTTCCACGACATTCCTTGCGCTCTGATATCGTTGTCATAGGAACGGTGTATTGTGAAAGAGGGACGCCCGGGCCGACGGAACCCCTGCGGACGGAAGCTGGTTGTATACTTTACTGAAAACTCTTATGTCAGTAATTACTCAAATGAAAATATAGAGATGGACTCATATATGAAGAAAAAGATTTTTCAACATTTTGGTGCAGCAGTATGGGAAAAAATACACACACGCAATAAAAACTACATTATCAGGAAAGTTTGAGTTTCTTATAGCCTACAACGAAAACAAATCTGTGAAAAATTTATCGGAAAATTTCAAAGCGAAAATTATTGGTAAAATAACAAACATAAAGTTAAACATAAGATATACTTAAACAAACATAAAGTAAAACATAAGTTGATACTTAATAAACAAATAAATAAATAAGAAGATTTTTACTGAACGTTCAAGTGACAGGCGGGACTATCTCGAAATAAAATCTTATTGCGAAATGTGTCTTTACAGAAATATATGGAAGATCGTAAACAATTTATGTGCGGAGTTTGTCTTATTATAGTTCAACTGATGATTTTTCCTGTTTCGTGATTTTCAGAAGAATTTCTGGTAGGTTTTAGAAATAAAAAAATAGAAAACCGCGTCACAAAGCACATGGTAAAATATTGTTATAAATATCATTTAGAAATTATTTTAAAAAAAATGTGCTGACAGTTAAGACATAACGTAGTATAAAATGGTTGTACCAAATATTATTTGCAATTATCCTTGAGTTGAATGTTAATAAAACGATCTGTTAAACTCTCTGTAATTGAAATAACGAAGTCTCGGGTGTGGAATACACAATTTAGGCAAATGTCTAAGGCTTAGTCCACAAAGAACGAATGCGGATTCAGGCGAAACTATTTGATACTGACTACATCCAGATATTTTCCAACAATATTTGGGTAATATTAGAAGGGACGCAGGTGTTTTTATGAGAGAGATACGTAAACATATAGCAAATGTTCCTTTTTCCGTATTTCATCGTTTATATCGATTTTGTATGAGGCGCCATAAGGAAATCTCCACGGCAGTTGTCGCGCCCGTTTGTTATCACGAACGAGGCTTTAAATTATGATAATAATATGGAAACAAGTTGGTTTGCAAGCTGGGAACTACAACCGCAATGTAACAAAGTGTTTCAAAGAAAATGTCAAAAGCACGTATTAATATCATTAAGATGTTTTCAAAATATTATATGAAATACAAGATGGAGAACGTGAAGTGAATATTTAGAGTATCGTAAGGCAAACAACACAAAATATTAATTTGATAGGATAACGCATAATGCCTTCACAAAGATTACCACTACACCACTATAACACCACAACCGACAGCAAATTCAATTTGGCGTCTTGTTGTGAAATGTTGTTTAAAACGAAACTTTTCTTCCTTGACAAAGAAAATTATAAATGAACGTGACCTTAAAGAACAAAAGGATACTAGAGATTACGTGAAAAATTGACAATAGTAAAAAAATATATCGCCACGATACAATCTATAACAACATATTCAAGTAAATTACATAACCCTTTTGCTTTGGTGGTTTCAATTAAATAGGTACATCTATTTACGAGTGAAGGAAAGGATCTGGCTGGAGTTTTGTGATTCGGGTCTCGTTTTCAATTGACTGCTGTTTATGTATTGTAGATGGAAAATGCGCCGATCCGTTCATAACTAGATGGCGAGTCCAATTAAATCCTTTACAAAAAGAAACTACTCCCTTCCAAAAAGGATACCTACATATACATATTATCTGGTACAGAAAGAGAAATAGTGAAGGTAGTATTATGTTATTAGTATTCTACAAGCAGACACATTGTCATTAACAAGAGGTTAGTGTTGTACTTAGTGCATAGCTGCACATATACATGACAATGATAGCAGTACATTGTACAGTGTGTGTTATACAGTAGAGGTGCATTACATACATTTGCTTGAAACAACGAGACGGATATTGCTTTCAGTTTATATAAGACGATGTAAAGTTGATTGCAGCATACATGCAAGTACATTTCAAACTTTATCAACTAAAATGAACATTTAGTAGCAAAGAAATAATTACACATTGTGTATTACCGTTTTGGCTATGGATTCTTTTTCTGTGATTAAAATATAAAATGTTTGCTTATTAATAAGTATATTTTATATTATATAACGTAAAGACAACAAGTTCGTGACATAAAATAATTATAGGTGAACGAAAAAGTTACAAAATTTTTGATGTACCAACCTATTATAACAATTATGGATATCATACCACTAGGAATAACAATATTGTATTACTGAATACCGTTGGGCAATGAAATTATTGATAGATTGGAGTATCGGTTATTTTAGAAGGATTAACTATGTAACAGTTACGACGAGACATTTTGAATGTTTTTTCGATAGTATTCTACAATGCACATCCGTTACTTGATTATTTAAATCGCGATCGATTTCAGTAAACCTATACCATTGACGAGCGATACAAGTATTGTATTGTGCATTGTAGAATACTATTGAAAAAACATTCAAGATAGATTGGAGATCTTGAAAGAAAGAAAAATTGAGTGAGGACAAGAAAATCTATTTAAAGAAAGTAAACTTAAAGACTGGAATTAGAAGCAATTGTATAATATTTTCCCCCTTTTCCTTTCTTTTTATGCATATATGTTTGTATCTTTTTTTTTCTCAGTCTCTCCCTTTTTATATATATGTGTGTATGTATATATGTTCACTTTGTGAGTATTTTTTTTTTCAAATCGCCTTAGATTTTTGATTTTATTTTTATCGTATGTTTTTTTTAAGTTAATACTTTTGGGTTAGTTGGAAGAGATCGCGCCTTTGCGATAAACTCGCCCTCTGTATATTGATTGTATTTAATTTGAATGTATACCTTTTATGTAATTGTTTTTAATCAATGTACAGTAAAGAATGAATAAATAAAATAAATAAATATTTGAAACAAGAGAGATGGTGAAATAATAATAAATATTAGCCTTGAATTTTATTTCAATTAAATTAAATATTAATACTTCCAATGGGCATAATTCATAATAATCTTGAACAACTATATAGGTTTTTCGAACGTTTTGTGATTAACACTATGGAATTTCATTATTAATATAGGAATATTAGTATTTGAGTTGAAAATACGTTTCTTTTATTTTGCATAAATTAATAATTGTACCTATAGGTGTGAAAAAATGAAATATTTCAACGGGTTTAAACGCCAAATAAGTAGGTACCTTTACCTACCGAAACTATCTATGAGTTATTACGAATACTGAGCATCTACTTCATACAAACACACATAATAATAAAACGAATAATATGTTGCTCATATTTTCATTCGTGTGACAAACTTGCGAATGAAAAATCAAGTTTAAATAAAACATGTAAAGAATAGTTCAGAGAATCTCGGAAACTAATAAACTACAAAAATATAATAACTGAAATGGATATGTAAAATTTAGACGATTTTTTTTAATGAGATTTTGATTAAAATACTATGTAAATATTCTTTAATTTAAGCCTCGTGGAAGTTAATTCAATTGTATTTTACATAAAATTTTCTCATATATTTTAATAGTGATAATAAAGTATCATCTCGATTTATGATACTTTTCTGATAGATATTTTTTAAGTCTTTGAAACTTTAAATACATAGATAAATAATAGGTAAAAATAAAAATATGCAATGTAGTTAAGAATTATTTCTAATGTTTTCTTCACGACACTTATTCACGTATCATCAACGTATTATGAGAAATAATACATGAGTTGTCATCGTTATGATAAATTATTAATGTACAGCAAAAGAATAATAATGTGTTGAGAGACTAACAGGATGAATAAACGTAATTGGTAAGATGGATACAAAATATAACTTATGTAGAAAGTGACGTCAAGTCGCTACTGCTGACAGCGGAGGATAGATGACGTAAATAACAATAAACGGGAAATATAAGAATATTCAATGAAAACTCGTAGTAGGTATTACGTACTATAGTAACTACATATATTGTATGAGAATATTGGAGAATAAGCGCACCCAGCTGAGGTATTGCTACTTGTTTTCGTAGTAGTCCCACTCCCGCCCTTCGTACCAACGGCAGCATATCCCGCATACAAATCAGGCCAACCATTCAACGACCCGGCCGGGTACGAGCACATAAATCACTAGGAAAAGTCCCAGCAAAAGCACAAGGACAAAGATCACCGGGATATTCCTCTCGCGGGAATTTATACTTCGTTTTTTTTTATGCTGTCATTCATTCTTTTCCTTCATACCTTTTCTTTTCTACTCAGACTCACTCCCTGGCCGGGAGGAATTATTTGGTGGGATGACAACATGGATTTTATAAAATGTGAACTCACAAGGCCATCGCCTCGTCAGACGTGGGGAGAGGTGAGGATGTTTCGAATTTACATTATTAAGTAGATTTATGGAGAGACATGACGGATTCGGTCTGGTGTATGCTATTTTTGACACACCCCAAAACCTATTTCCGCATTTGAGGGGGGAAAAATATAAAGAAAACACGAACCAAAATAACAATATTGTGAATAATGAATGCGAGACATTAGGCTGTCCTCAAACTTCTTATATAAAATTAACCAGAAGGGCGAATTAAAGGAACCGGTGGCGGTGTTCGGAAAAAATATAAAAGAAATTTTCTTTCCTAAACAGATTGGCTGAATAGGAAAACACTTATACATTATATGGTTATAAATGTCTTTATATTTGTTATGTAAACCTTTTTTCGAATCATACATATATTATAATATTTTGTTATTGTTTTATACTAATAACGTCATCATTATACAAAACATATTTTTATATTTAATATCTAGTCATATACTAACATTTATATGTCAATTATTTGGGTTGCTGAATAAAAAGAATACATGAATTAAAATTTCAATAAGTATTTCGAAAAACCATGAAAGCCACGAAAGTAAAACACTTAATCTCTCAATCTCGATTTGAATCATAAATATTTAGAAATAAATCACAAAGCTTACAAATAAAAAAATAGCATAATTATACTGAACTTTTAAAGTAAATGAAAATAATGTAATTATTAATAAATAGCTACAGCTTCATATTGCAATAGCTATGTAGATGTACATAAATAACTGCTGTGTATAACACATCTAAAATCTTTGATCTTTTCGCATAAGTAGATTATGAAGAACACATACGCACTTAGTTATATTAAATTCACTTCACTGTTAGTATAATGTGGTTTATGTGTAAGTGGTTTGCTAATAACTTAATCGAGAATCTCACCAATATGAATTATAAACATCAAAGTATCTAAACCATAATACTAGTACTAATATCGTGATATTTCAACTCACCAATCGACCCCTTCTTCGTAGAAATTGAAGCGGAAGTTCCTATCCCACGAGCATATATAAAATAAAGTCAATTATATAATTTGAGTAATGTCATCTACAAATTCGTTACATCCCTTCGACAATGACACTGTTAAAGGATAGTAACCGTGGATTGTATAAAAATTGCTTTGGCGCGATACTATCAGAGAACGACAGTGTGCGGGATATATCGAGATGGTATATAGAGTAATTTTAATAAAGCTACTAACATATTGTTTTTTTAAAAAGATACACCTGAGTTTTTGTTATAAATCCAAATACAATATTTTGGATGTTTTTGGTATTCACTATGTGATAATTACGCGACATGATTAGAAAATGAGTTTAATTCACAATGTATTTAAATTATCACTTGATATTTATATGTAGATCTGCGACCGGTTTCGATACGCTAGTACCATTCACGAGCAGAATATAAACTATTTATATTCTGCTCGTTTATATTCTGCTCGTTTATATTCTGCTCGTGAATGGTACTAGCGTATCGAAACCGGTCGCAGATCTACATATAAATATCAAGTGATAATTTAAATACATTGTGAATTAAACTCATTTTCTAATCATAACCCAAATACAACCTCATACACCTTTCACAGTAAGCTAGTAAAAGCTTGTGTCGTGAAAGGGGAGTTAGACCTTTACGATTGTGGTAATCAGACATAAGTGCAAGGAAGACATGAATGGTAAATATCTCACTTACGTAATAGAGTGTCGTAAAATTCGCAAAAAAAGCGTAACTGGACAGGTCATGTGGTATGTATATCGGTTAAAAATGGACGAAGAAAGTGCTAAGCTACAGGTCTTGAACAGCAGGGCTACTCTTGACAAATCTAAACACGATCTTAATCTCAATCATACGACGCACGAAGTGACTATTGGCCAAAAATATGCGCATACCCATTGCGCGGTAGCGGTAGCGCGGTGTTTTTGACCATAGTCCCTTCGTGCGTCGTATGATCAAGATCAAGACTAGATTAATAAGATCGTGTTTAGTTTTGTCAAGAGTAACCCTGCAGGTCGTAGAAGCGTAGGTAGACTGACATCGTCCAATGATTTTAAGAGAGTGGCGGGTCTGCACTAGAAGAGAGTTATATCCAACAGAGAATTGTGGAAGGTCATGAGGCAGGCCTTTGTGCAATTATTGTGGCACAAAAAGAAGGCTGAAGAAAAAAAATAGACAGATCAATACAAAATGTACTGTGGAAGAATATTTCTTAAAGTAAGCTAAGCACAAGAGGAAATGCTTTTTGAAGGAAGTCTGCTGAACGACAATCAAATTTACAAAATTATGACACTCGAATAAGCGTTAGTGTTTCATGAATAATTTAGTAACATTAATGAACAGGTATTTTATTAGAAAGCACCAACACTAAACATAAATAATCAAACTTACACAGCACCGTCAAATATTTTTTTTCATTTGAATATACCCCGGTAGTTAGCGGCCATTAGTGTAAAAAAACACATTACACTGTGTAAACATTGTGTCAAAATAAAAATAAATAAACAAACAAGTCAATTTGGTGGCATGAATGACACTTGACACGGACATAAAACGCACCTATCCCTTGACATTATAGAGAAACAGGTACACAAATCACCATGTTATAAAATATATTTTTCATCGCGTTGTTCTATACCTGGTATTGTAAGCATAAAATAAATTTCAACACACGTTTTATATTCTATAAAGGTTCCTATCTATATATAACAATCATCTCCTAAAAGTAGAGCCAGCAAACTAATTCCACTTAATGAACATACGGGAATTTATGTTACTATGTACTACTACTACTTCCTACTAGATATTACATCATCACGGCATATCCCACAAGTGGGGTAGCCAGCAGACCAGCTGAATGAAAAATAACATGGAAACCGTCTTCTCTGTGTCAAAAAAGACATTTAGGATGGGTGGCAAACCTCATCGCTGAATTGAAGATCTAAAACGTCTTTATTTTTTCAAACACCTGCCTTTTACAGGACACTCGAAAACTTACGGACAAGAGTGATCGATTCTTTGCCGGGTGCTCCACGGCTTTTTATGTTCCTAAGAGTATTTATTTTTCTTCTTAACTCAGCCTATTTAAACTACAAAATTTATATCTTAATAGAAATAAACATGTAATAATGTATTAAAAAAGTCAAGTAGATATTATGTTATAACATACAAATGAATATACGAAACAACTAAAATAAGAGTATTTATGTTGTTCTCTCTACACTTTGTTTGCCAAATATTGCCTAAGTGATAAAATGTCGGAAAAGCAAATACATTGGACATATAATATGTATGTATGTAGGTACATTATTATCATAGGGCTAATGGTATTAGAAATTATGATGTCTAACAAAGGGTTGATAACACTAATGTACAAATTAGGAATTCATTTTATTGCTTCGAATAATCGTAAGGATAAAAATCTGTATATTTTTTCTTCTTTTGACTTTTAATATTCCTCTTCGGATACAGAGAGGAAAAAAATATTTAGAGCGATATCATTTTATTTTTGAATGTCATATTTTTTTTTATTGACGTGAAGATGGGCACGTTAATTGAATGCAGTTAGTCCACTAGCTGCTCCACTTGGGGATATACCATGATGGTATAGTAGTAGTGTAGTCATTCTAGTTTCTTCGTTACGTCAATTACTCTCATATTTTTGTATAATTTATATGAAATCAAGCAAGCATACATGCACATGTGACACCTTGTATTTTTTTTTTTTTTTTTTTTTTTTTTTTTTTTTTTTTTTTTTTTTTTTTTATTCTTCTTGCACATTTCTTATAACAAATAATATAAAGCAATATACACAAGAAAAAATGTGATGATGTGCAGTGGCGAGATTATCACTATATAGTGATTTCTTCCATCTAACTTGTACTTGAACAATAGTAAAAATATTGCTTCCATTGTGTCCATAATTGATGAAAATACTGAAAAACTACGAGAGAGGATTGTGAGGAAGCTAGATGACACATGTGCCAAACATTGCAAAGCGAACATAAACCTAAAAAAAACTGGTAGGCGGATCGAGAGGTTTTATTAAAGCGCAGTTCACATTATCAGCATTATTTTACTGATAAAACTACCATTAGACAATACCACAGGAATAACATTTCTCGTAATATAAAATATGTCCGTTGACAAGTTTTTAACTCCTGCGTGCTAGGAGCACAAAAATTGTGTAAAAATATAAAAAAAATACTGAAATATATAAACACGCGGTCCACAATGTGAAATGTCTTTATAATCTTATGATTCAAGTAAAAGTAAACAATGCTTTTTATTCATATTATTATATAGTCTAAACTAAAATGAATACTGATTTATACTGAAAAGTCGCAATGTGCATTTTCAAAGGACGTCCTGCGAGTCAAGAAACTATATTACCTGATGTTTCCATCCAAAAGTCTATCAATTCATGTCAAAGGCAACAATAATATACCTGATGCGATCTTAATTTCATCCTCGCCACAAACTTCAGACATCACGTAGATGGTAGACGTAACATTTTAGACTTTAAACAAAGTCCCAATCAGCATCACTAGTGATTCCATTGCTTCACATTTCCCCATTGAATGAAGCCAATTCAAACCTGAACTAAAGTCAGAATATTCTTTAGTACTATATTATAATAATATCGCTTGAAACCAATGGGCGTATTCAGTGCCCGTGTTTTTCTTTATACGTCATCTGTTATTCTAAATTTATAATAGTGTTCTACAATGCACATCCGTTACTTGATTTTTCAAAATCGCGATCGATTTCGGTAAACCTTTACCATTGACGAGCGAGATAATACTTATTAGTATTATAGTATTATCTCGCTCGTCAATGGTAAAGGTTTACCGAAATCGATCGCGATTTTAAAAAATCAAGTAACGGATGTGCATTGTAGAATATTTAAAAAACATTCAAAATGTCTCGTAACTGTTACATAGTTAATCCTTCTAAAATAACTGATATTTATAATAGTGGTTAGATGATTCCGAAATTTATCAACATCTACGTTAGTTTTGTTTCTTACGCTTTGGTTATGAATTGAATAAGAAGGTAACTCTAAGGTTTGTACATTCACAGAGTGAAAATTCATACTGATGATATTCTACTTTAATTACAACACAGTTAACTTTTCACATATATATTTTTAAACCTCCAGAGTTCTCTTGAAAATGTCAAAATATTAACATTGACGAAAACGTTTGAGATTTAAATAAATCTAAGTGAAAAGTTAACTGTGTTGTAATTAAGGTAGAATATCACGAATAAGAAGGGATAAATTTCAACAGAGTACGGGAAACTCACACAACAAAAATGCATTTATTCATAGTATGTTGGCGGTTTCACGCACTGTCAACGGTCATTATATAAGTATGCCTTTTCGCAATGGTATATTAACTGTTTTTTTATTCATATTTGACTTAGAATACATCCTACAGTACTGAGCTAGCTTAATTTGTAGTTGCTAGGGTGAGTATATATGTTTTCCTTAACAACCTGAAATTAAATCTTTGTTATTTCTCTGATCCAATAAATTACATTAAGGTACACTTTTTATTTGTGAATACCGCTGTTAAACTCTGAATCATGCACATGAAACAATAGTAGTAAATTGCCCTGATTAGTTCAATGCAGCACCGGCATACCTAAACACACCTCATTAAATATGTATTGACTGATTAAGGATGATATTGTTTATTATTATATGTATATCCACACCTACATACACTACTGCACGCGACAGGTAGAAACTTTGTATGAACACGAACGTGTAGTGTGAATGGCAAAATTAATTAACTATTTGATTCCAAAACTAGCACTACTCATTATGGAAAACACTCCTACAATATATTTATTGGATTGTGTTATACAACAATGTGTCATATAACAAATTCTAAACAAGGTAGACAAGCGTTAAGTCATAGACAGACAACACTGAGGTCTTGTCAAGATACTACAACTAAATTGGAGGTGACCAGAGGCCTGAGTCAACAACACACTTTCGTCTCACGTTCCCGCTCCGTTAGCGTTCGGGTGCAGACGATGTTGCAAGCAAGTGTCAATTTCGTTGCTAAGATACACAATAGTTACGAAAATTAACACTTTGGCGCACCATCGTCTGCACCCGAACGCTAGCGGAGCGGGAACGTGAGACGAAAGTGTGTTGTTGACTCAGGCCTCAGTACTGTATCGAAACCAGTGTACGTGGAGCGTGCTTTTGCAATATCTGCACCTGTAGTCTGGAACAGGCTTCCACAAATGATCAGAGAAACACAGGACATATCTCGTTTCAAGAACCAACTGAAAACTTATCTATTCAAGAAATCTCGCGGAATAATCCAGACACAACCTTAGTTAGCAAAGAGCGCCCTTGAGGTGGATTTTTTTCACAAAACGGCGCCTTACAAATCATCCAAATAATAATAATAATAATGATGTGGTGTCAAAATTCAAATCAAATGATATTCTTGCTCTACTAAAATCATAAAGCAGTTTAAGCTAACCAATACTCATACAAAATCATCGATTATGTCAGTGTGAGATTGGTGTGGTATGAAACATTTATAGATAGTATATTAGGAAATAAAATGTGGTTAAAAAATATAGGAAAGGAGGATATTTTTTCTTCCCTGTATTTCAGCAAATGGCAAGAGAAGAAGAACAAGTGAATATTTGTGTAAATATTAAATAATTATATGTATGCAGATCACGATACATAGGAAATAGCAATATGCTCTGCTTTCAATATATTACTAAAAAATCTATTTAACTATTACGAGCAGTTCTAAATTCTAATTAATATGAATACATAAATGATCATGTGTGGAAATCCAATCGGAATAATTGAAGGATTGCACCAGCAGATATTCACAATATCCCGATGGAACATAATAACGAGAAAGGATTTATATTTTTTCCGAGGATAAAAGGTAGAAAAAACGGATAACCATGATTTATTATTATTTTTATTATCGTTCATTGAATAAACCCAAGACAAATGAATGAATAAAATTACGATGCGAATTATTTATATAAAAATTAAACGATTCTAAATATCTGAATGATGAATAGCCGACTATTTATAACTTATTATATATTAACTTCACTTCACTTCATCCCCCTCAACGCTCCTCTCGGGAGCACAGGGCAGAAACCAGCCTCCTCCATTCAGAGGGTCTCTGTGCCAATTGCGTCACCTCTTTCCACGACATTCCTTGCGCTCTGATATCGTTGTCATAGGAACGGTGTATTGTGAAAGAGGGACGCCCGGGCCGACGGAACCCCTGCGGACGGAAGAACAGTGCTCTTTTTGGCCAACTATCATTAGGCATTCTCAAAACATGTCCCAGCCAGGACCATCATCTCTCCTGTATTACGGAGATTACAGGTCTCTGCTGGGTGCGCCGGCGCACATCATCATTTGTAACATGTTCATACCATTTGACATCCAAAATCCTTCTAAGACACTTGTTTTCAAAGCTTAGTATCTTCCGCTCTTGAGCTTTGGTTAAGTGCCAAGACTCACAGCCATAGAGAAGGATTGGGATGATGCACGCATTGAACAAGATGCATTTTGTCCTGATGCTGGGTCCAGACGCCTTCCAAACTTTGTTCATGTTATTGAAAGCCCCGCTAGCTGCTCCTATGCGGATTGGTAATTCCGACCGGAGATCACCCTCTGGCGTCTTGCGCCTTGGCCTTCGTATCAACGCTAGTAAAACGGAGTACATATGTAATAGTACATGCACAAGTACTCACACCCCACTAATGGTTGGTAATTTCCAAATATCTCAGGTTAGCAAATTCAGGTACCTGGAAGCAACCATAACCATATATTAACTACACCTATTATTAATAAGCGGACATAATAGCCTTTTATTATTCAATGTGTATAATTCAAATAAATTAACCGGAAAATACCCCCAATATAGAGGAGAATATATTTGTTACTGTAACTATGTAATAGAGAGGGAGAACATCAAGAGAGTTAAGATTATTATGTTACCTACATAGAAACAGTCAACTATTTAAAGAGAAAAAACATTTACTTCTTTTAAAATGGCTTCGATAAAAATATCATCTAAAAACAGTTCAAATGTGAATTGAGAAAATTTGAGTTCATACTTCAGTATGTAACTGGATATAATGTTAAGTGTTGTACTGTACTCTGTGTGTACATAACAGTGTTACACTCTTGAAAACTTGAGAAAAAGGAGAATTTCTGATTTCTCAAGATTTTACTATAAAAACTTGATAAAAGGGAGAATTTCTGATTTCTGATGAATGCAATTAAATTAATATTCCATTAATCCATTTCAGCATTTTCTCATGTTTTAAACTGTTGAAATATTTAGAAGTGATATTTTAGTCACGCCATTATTAACAACATGTATAAAAATTATATACTGCCTGTGTTAGTTAGTTCATTATAATATTTGGACTATATTTCATTTTATCACGGTTTTTAATAAATCGATAGGTACTGTTTCCATTACATGTCAAAACACATACAAAACTTGCGGTTATTTCTTGTAAGCCCATAATTCCAAGATTGTAAACGACTGCAATTATTATTTTATAGGTGAAAAGTATGTTTGGGTTAAATCAGAATTAGAATAAATTATAAACTTAATTTAAGTAATAATAACTTAATTTATTTTGAGTAGAATTAACAGTCTTAAACTCCTTTTCATTTAGAATAAATTTCACCAAACAACTTGGCATAAACTATTCGCATATATTCCCTTAATGTAAGCAAATGTATGGATATTGTATGCTATTGTTTATTTAATTAATAACAATTCCTTATTGTTCGCAATTTTCATTCTTCATTGTAAGAAGAAACTTTAAAGAATGCCCATTGTATTAATGCTGTAAATATTCTTGCTGAAATATTAGCATTTTCTGTATGTGTTTGATAATATAATATTTGTCATTAGAACGATAAAAATTATGGTAATTTGATAGATCATAAATTGAAAGATAGGTAGTAATCGTACTTTGTTAGATATACCTACAAATAGTAATAAATAATTATATAACAATAGTTAAACTCGGCATATCTAACTGAGGATCTCTGAAGTGAGATTTGAAAAAAGTAAGGTAGGTGTTTGTTATTATAAATAAAAACTATTTGTTTCATTTTTCTGTCTTCTTATTTTTAAAACACATCAACTGAACGAATATTAAAATTATAAAGTAAAAGAATATCAAAAAAAATATAAACATTTTATGGTTTATAATAACAAATCGTTTTTCTAGCATTATTATATTGGTAATGATGATGTGCAAAAAGAATAAAAAATGATTATTAACTTTAATTTCTGAAAGATTAAGATAGAGATGGTACACTGGAGGATCAGAAAATATCTTAAAGACTTATCACTTAAAAGAGTACCTATAGAAAATTCAAACCTCACGTTTCGATATTTCAGAAGTCGGGAGACTTCAAATACAAATTTATACAAATCCTTAAAATAGTAACACTATGGAAATAAATTGTATTCAAACATTATAGTTTAGAGAAAATAAACACACCTAGACATTATTATGTAGGCGGTGGGAAATAAGCAGCAATAAATTATTATTATTCGTAAATTACAGTACTGGGATTAAATTAAAATAATGTAACAATGAGATGAAAATACTTAGAGGAAAGTAGCTATAAAGTGTATTAAGTACTAACCATAAAGTTTAAAAGTCTAATTTTGCGATTGGGGATAATAATAAAAAGGGATGTAAACAATTCAATAAATTATATTTTATACTACGTATAAAGAAGGTACACACTTACATAGCACTCGCGAAATTTTCTTGAAAGGTAGCGGCGTTCCAGCGTGGCGCTCTTCACGACGACTGGCAGTGTGTTAATCTTGAAAAATTATTTTTATCGTTGCTGGAATTGCAAATCTTATGTATGAAATACATAAAATGAATAACGGCTGCACCCATACAGCGGTGAAAGTTAAGCCATCTATGAGATTTATTATAAAATGACTACGCAAAAGAATATGTAGTCGCAAATAAGAGAGAGGGTTTGGAGGGCAGAATAATAAAGTTCTGGGAAATATAGTAATATAGTACCAGCAATAGAACACACTAACCTTTGGGGGATAGAAAATAGTTCGTTTAGATTGCCAAATCGTTGGAGCGAAGGTTATCGAAATATAAGTTTGGCATTAAAGCAATAAGGCCATCATCATAAAGAGCAATTCCCTGAAGTAAAAATGTTTAACATACCTATTTAATGAAAGGGCATTTCGAGATTATATTGGTTACCAAGTATATAATCGATTCATTAAATAGGAATAGATAATTTAACTTCCTATACAATACACTATGTTATTCCTTGTAATGATACAAAAAACTTAATATATACTTATTTTATGAATGAATAGTAAAATGTGCCAAAAATAAAATGGTTATAGCTAACACGTGGTTCCAACACCACTATAGACATCGATATACGTGGAAATCTCCCGGAGACAGATTCCGGTCGCAGATTGACTATATTTTAACGCGGCAACGGTATAGAAACCAAATTAAAGATTGCAGGAGCTATGCAGGCCCAGACATTGATAGCGACCATAATATGGTTGTGGCGGAAACCATACTGAAATTCAAAAGGCTCGAGAAGAGAACCAAAAAAAGATGGGACTTAAAGCTTTTAAAAACAAAAGAAGTAAAAGAAAAATACGACGAAAAAACTAAGGTTTGCGATTTTGAGAATAATGAAAGTGTAAACAGAGTATGGGAGAAAATCAAAGAGAAAATAACAACAGCGGCAGACGAGGTAATAGAGAAAGGAAAGCCGCAAGCTAGGAAAGAATGGATTACGGACGATATATTAGAAATGATTGAAGAAAGAAGGAGGTTAAAGAACTCGAGAACAGAAGAAGGAAAAAAGGAATATAAAATCTTGAGAAACAAAATCAACAGGGAGTCCAAATTAAGAAAGGAATGCTATCTGCAAGAAAAATGCAGGAATATCAACAGAAATATAAAACAAAGAAAATTTGAAACTGCATATTCTGAAGTCAAGAATTTTTTCAATGATAAGACACAGCCACGATGTGCTATCCAAGATCAAAACGGCAAACTTCTGTTTGAGGATGAATTGATCGTCAAAAGGTGGAAAGAATACCTAGAACAACTTTACAAAGGAAAGAACATACTTGAGGAAAGTAAAGCACTGGAAACAGAATATGACAAAGAAAATAATGGAGATGATATCTTAAGAAGTGAATTTGATAATGCCTTATCAAAATTGAAAGACGGCAAAGCACCAGGTATTGACCTAATTCCATCAGAGCTGCTTAAATGCGCAGGAAGCGGCATGCTTGACACTTTGTATAAGCTTGTCTGCAAAATATATAACACAGGAGAGATACCTGAGGACTTCGCCAAATGTCTGATACGAGCGCTACCTAAGAAAACAGGCACGACAAAGTGCGAACAACACAGAACATTAAGCATGATATCACACGCTTCTAAGATACTCACCAACATTATAATGAAAAGGGCGGAAAATAAAATAAACGAAACACTTTCAGAAGATCAATTTGGATTCCGCAAAGAGACAGGTACAAGAGATGCAATTCTGAGTCTAAGACTTGTTCTTGAAAAGAGAATAACAGTGAATAGAAACACGTATGTAGCATTCATCGACCTAGAAAAAGCATTCGATAAAGTAGAATGGGAACAACTTTTTAAGACTCTAAACCAGATAGGAATGAGCTATAAGGACAGAAGAGCAATCTGGAGCCTATACAAGAATGAAATGGCTGTAATTAAAAGCGGAGAGAGCTGCGCAGAAGCGAGAGTAGAACAAGGTGTAAGACAGGGATGCTCAATGTCGCCAGCACTCTTTAACTGCTATATACAGCAAGCTATTGATGAACTCAGAGAAGAAATGAAGAATTGGACAGGAGTAAAAATAAATGGGAAAAAGGTTGACATGATTAGATATGCTGACGACATAGCACTGCTCGCAGACTCCGAGATGGAGCTGAACGAAGCCTTAGGAAAAATGGAAAGTATACTGTTGTCAAAGTACAACATGAAAATAAATAAAGATAAAACAAAATGTATGGTCGTTGGAAGGGAGGAAGCGACTGCGAACATTGCCATAAATGGAGTGAGCATCAAACAAGTAAGAGAATTCGTGTACTTGGGCAGCAGAATAAACCAGGACGGACGCTCCAAATCAGAAATTGTGAGCAGAATAAACCAGGCACGAATTGCCTTTAACAAAAAATCCAAAATATTAGAATCCCCTAATATTGATCTAAGCGTGAGGAAGAATCTCACTAAAGCCTTTGTGTGGAGCATTCTGCTATATGGATGCGAGACGTGGACCATCAGTAAGAGGGAAAGCGGACGGTTAGCGGCATTTGAAATGTGGTGTTATAGACGCATGCTGAAGATTCATTGGTCGGAACACGTCGAAAACGAAGAAGTGTTAACCAGGGTTGGCGAAAAAAGGCAACTCCTCAAAAGAATCTGCCAACAACGAGCTAATTGGATTGGCCACAACATCAGGCACCCAGGACTGCTCATCGCAATCGCAGAGGGCAGGACCGAAGGCACAAATGGCAGAGGTCGACCGAGAGACGCCTATATGGACCAACTGAAGAGGGACATGAGCTGTGGCTCATATATGGAGTTGAAGAGACTGGCTGAGAATAGGGAGGAGTGGAGAAATAAGTCAAAACTCGTTGCAGACCAATCCAATGGATTGTAACTCATTATATATATAGTAAAATAAAACATTATTTTTAACCAATTAATTACCATTACACGGTTTTCTACTGTAACGTACTTATAAAATCACAATGTTATATTTTTATATTATTATTCCCTATAATGCTTTCATAAGTACCTATACAAAATACAATACATATTTATCAGGCATTAAAATTAAGTTCAAAAATCCAATTGTTGTAATATGAATGTATTGTTTTTCTAAAAATAAAAATATTAAATAAATTAATTGTAGACTTTAAGTTTGTTCGTAGTTTTCTCAAGAAATAATGTCTTAATTCATAAGCGTAAAAGGAAGTTAAAATTTTTGCGACCCAGCTATTGCAGCCCGCTCGAGTGCAGGTCATTAGGTGTAAATAATTCTTTTATATTGTTTTACTACATGGAAATCCGCTCATATTGTGAATAATAAGTTATGCCGGGAATTATTTATAAGACAGAAAGCTAGACGAAAATATTTCCAGCGTTTTTCTTAAAAAATAAATGAATATATTTTATTTTCTGTCTGAATGAGAATATAAAATAAAAACACAATTGTTTTTCATATTCTTGAATATTCTAATAGAATCATTTTGCTATTGAGTATTCGAACAAATATATCTCCCGTTTTTTTGTATTTTGTAGCCATTTATATGTATTTATAATAACTTTGTATTTATTTAAAGAAACTGATGTGATAATAGTTAAATTCTATTTAAAACAAATTTTGAATTTGGAATACCTAATTAGAGTTTTAAAGGTCTTCTTAAATTACTATATTCCACGAAATTACAATGAAATCGAAAAAATGCTGTAACAATTTAATTATTTATATTACGATTGATTGTAAGTAACGATATTTTATATTACAATGTATTTTTTTTGCGAAACATACAAATTATATACGAGTATTTTCCTATGGTATATCGCATGAGAAACTTCTTATATTAAGTAATGTAGTTATGAAGTAATACCTGAGTGTGTTCATTTTATAATATTCCCACCTGTGTGAAGGAAGGATGAAAATGTTAGTCATGTGTCTGATAATTATGAAACATCACGAGAGAACCTGAACACCAGGGAATATTCCACTAATGGAAGTGCGAGTATCTATGGTGTATATAGTTGTTAAAGGTCAGGAGAATCTAATACACATCAGTAACGATATGTTAGCCTGAAAGTTCTCAGAGAAAATAACGAGAAATGTTTCATCATAAAAATGAACTTTAATAAAATGGGCATAAGATTCAAACGCTTAACAATGAAATGGAAAAAAAATGCTGTAACATTTTGAATTGAAAATTGTTGATTTTATATAATATTAGATATATTTATAATAGACCCAATAGATAACGAGTGAGTTTATTGTTTATTGACATTATTTCAACCAATTGTTAACATGCTTTCCATTATACTATGAATAATGTTTTGGCCAAAGGTACATTCTGTTGATAAATAAATAAATATTTGTATGAATGTAAAATAATTTTGATAAAGATCTTGAAATTTTTCACTTGCTCAAGTAATTAAAGCTGTTAGTTGAGAATTGAGAATTGTTAACTATTCCATATTAAATTATGGTAATTATTATCGTTCGCATTCCAGAATTACATCTTTTTAAATAAATCCTCTAATATGTTCAGAAGTAAAAATGACATTCATTACAGTTTTTCGTTATGTAGGTACATTTCGTTAATAACTCGTTTTTTCATTAACAAAAAAAAAGGCTTTATTCGTTCATAATAAACGAATCAGCTGACTGTGTATATTAACATTTTTTTACTCCAACGAGAAAATGGGTAATTTTTTGTTATTTTAAAATACAAAGCGCGCGGTCGCATTTATTTTTTCATGTAAACGTCGTCGCTAGCCCTAACATTGTTTTACGTCAGAGAGTAGGTGTGTGTTGTGAATAGCTTAGAGTTTTTCAAGCATAATAATTAAATAACACACTATAAAAGTTTTGTGGCCACACTAATAATAATAATAATATATTAATAATACAAAAGAAAAGTTTCATACCAGTGTAAGGAGTTTATGAAAATGAACATTTTAAAAGCACACAGAAAACTCGACGCAGTAAAAGCACATGAGAATTTGCACCACAATATTAAATACAATGTCATAATAAAACTACTTCCTGTTTGAAATTTATTTTTATAATAATTTAGTGCACAGAGTTTTGAAAAAGTTAGACTTTGATTCTTGACTCTGGGTCGGTAAATAAAATAAAATTAGAGTAGTAAATAAAATTAGGTATGTTTTATGCTATGTGGTGATACGCCATATTTTGTAACAGTACAGAATCCGTCTTGTTCATACTGCCTATTCTACCTTCTTCAAAGTATTTCAATAAAACATTTAAAAAAAACTTCAAACATATAAAATTTTCAGCATATAAATGGTATGTGTGACATAAATTTGATTTGGTACACATATTAGAAAAATTGACAAAAATGAGTCAAACGTGTTCTTAGAGGAACGAAAGGATTTATTTCATAATAAATGTTATTTAAAAAAGATCGATATAATATCGAAAAATGATAATGTAAAGTATTGTAGAAAATGTCCTAGTTTTAAATTCTAGATAAACTAACTTGGAAACATAATCTAGAAATTGGAACATTTCATTAGAAAAAAAATATTGATGCCTCGTGGCATTATACTATTGGATTACTTAAAAAAATGAAAAAATAAAGAAGTTTTATTATTTGTCTATGTTAAACAAAAATATATTTTAGAAAAATTAAAAGGAAGAATAATGATAAAAAAAATTCAAAAAAATATGTTTCAAAGAATGCTTTAGAAATATAGTTGAAGTCAAATTATGGTTTAGAGTACCGACTCGAAATGAAAATTTTACTGAAAAAAAAAATATTTTGGAAGAAACTCGAATGAAATAAATAAGCTTCGTTACGCAATCATTCAACAAAATCTTTTTATAGATAAATATTTGAAATTATATTACTAGAGTAAGTCAAACTAAGGAATATATAGTCTATAAAAGAACTAATATGTACATGTATCTGGTATTTGAATGAAAAAAGGTTTATCTTACTATTCTATATTGTAATCTGACGGTACTTGATAGTTGTTGTATCGATTTAAAAAAAATTAAACTATCTAATAAATTGTATTGCGAATGTAATATATTATAAAGGTATAAAATGCATTTTATACCTTTTTACATTTTTCGCATTTTTAAATTTTTTTGCATTTTAACATCTTATATATTTTATATTTTTTTTTAATTTTTTACATTTTATACACCTTTACATTTTAACATTTTACACATTTTTTTACATTTATATGTCTTTTATCATTTTAAGTCTCAAATTTATGTCTATTACATTGGTAAAAAGGGGATCTTAATTGGTTTGTCTATTGTTGTCTTTTAATGTCTATACTAATTGTTTCAACTGTCTGATCCTTACTGAATAAATAAAATAAAAAAATATTGTATATATGAAATGCTGTGAAGAATTAACAAATAACTACAATATATGAGAAAATGATAAATGTCAAAACAAAGTTTCCTGATTCCTACTAAAGGGAGTTCACAAAATCTGTTGGTTCTACAGATGAAGTGTCTGTCGAGCAATGTTCATGAAAAACTAATAGAAAAAGATAATGGATGGATATAATTTTATGATAAACTTAAATTAAATTTTTAGTGTATTTATGTTTAAATAATTAATATTTCAGAAACACACAACTCTGTCTCTGAATACTGTCAGAATAATTACAATAACTGAATTAGAATAAATAATTCGCTTCTTTTAAAAAAAATGGTTTCAGGAATATTTTATAAAAAATAAATACCTATGGGTATATAATATTCAACGATAAAACGAAAAAAATGAGATTGTGGGATTTTATATCGCTTATGGAAAACAGAAGGTAAGAAAAAAGGTATAAATTATTTAAATCTTTATTGGTTTTGATTCCTGCAAGAGAAATACATTATATGAAATGTGTTATGGCGTACATTATAAGATAGACACATACAAGTTGTAGTAGTAAGTGGGGTGAATGAACACCATATAATATTATAGATATGTACTTAATTCAATATATAATTCAGAGACTTGGCGAGGATATGATAAAAGATTCGTGCTCTGGTGGGTGTTCAAAATTCATATATTTTAAAGAGTTCTTTCTCTGTCTGATGAACGAGTAAATCCAGTGTAAGGCGCAATGCTCATTGTAAAAATAAAGTTGGAATAAAGTGGAAATAACCACACGCACACACAAACAAATCTAGATTTAGACTAGGATAATTAGCCGTCCTTTGTTAATAGTTATTATTAATTAATCCAGAACTTTTCTCAAAAAATAATTTGTGCTATGGTGCACCAACTCAATACTATACCAAAAAATCATATTTTACATCAATTGTAACAAAATTATACTTTAATTTTCATCTGTTATTTTATGGTCAAAATGTGTCAAAACAATTGACAATCGGAAATAATTGAAACCACACATGAAATCGGATAAACGTTAGCTTTTAATCAATCGAAAACGAAATTGGAGAAACGTGAGAGATTAGTCTCTGCAAGATAAATGTTATATAA
Source organism: Athripsodes cinereus (assembly GCA_947579605.1). Lineage (NCBI taxonomy): Eukaryota > Metazoa > Arthropoda > Insecta > Trichoptera > Leptoceridae > Athripsodes > Athripsodes cinereus. Next base: position 22,272,755 of record OX388310.1, read on the forward strand.
CCGCACATAATAAATGGAATATCATAAATACCGAGATTGTACTTAAGTACGGGTGTATGATTGTGTTAAAGTAGAAGTAAGGAATCGTAAAGGAAGAATGAAATGAAAATGTCACTTAAGAAGTGGTAGAGTGCGGGGATGCAAATAAAGGCTGTTGAGCACGTATGAAACGATTACGGAGAAGGAATAGCTCTCAATACAATAGAATGTACCATAGATTCGGTGAAACAATTTACAAGTCGGAGCTTACTAGAGCAGTCTATGGGGAAATTCAACGGAATGATTGCGAGAAGAACGCGCGCTGTTCTGATGAAAACAGAAGACAAAATTTTTATTAAACTCCAGAGCGTAGGAATGTTATCAGTAACGCAAAGCTGACTTTATACATATTTATACATTTTTTATGATACAGATAGGTAAGACTTCTTCTTCTTCACGTGTCTTGCCGGGTCCGCCCGACGTTGACGACCATTTGAGAGAAAGCTTCCCTGTCCTGGGCGGCGCGAAACAGCTTCTCCACGGTTCTGACACCGGTCTAGGTACGACTAAGGCTAGATAATTATAAAAAGTAAGTGAAAATCCAAAACTCAAAAACAAACGTATTTTATGATTTAATAGCGATATTTCCCGAACTTTTTGTATAAAACAAAGACTTGTTACGATTTTCAGAATATAAAAAACTAAAATAAGGTCAGTGAACTTTTGAAAATATGTAGGTACTGAACATGACATTTCATTATAGAATACCGAGAATATAAAAATTACAAGTAATTTTTCAGTTTTCCAGGTATTAATTAATTTTATTTTATTTTGTTATGACAATATTATAAAATGGAAATAAACCGACATAAAAATAATGTAAGCCGTAAGGTTTTCTTTCATTATGTGGACACTTTAAATCTATACCGTTACCATCCACGAATGGGGTAGTCGGTTGGCCAACTCTATGAAATAAATATGTAAGCAAATTATTTGAAGATGTGATAGGGACATCGAAAGAAGAAAAGTAGACGTGGCATGAGTGAACGGTGCATTTTGATCCATCGTCAATAATGGAAACGTGTCAAACATGGGTGGACAGAACGCGTGTAAATAAATGTTTAGAATATTTACTAATTTTTTTATTGCTTAACCGGAGTTGGGTGCAGGTGACAAAACCAATCAGAAACCTCGATTGGAGAACCATGTCTACACAATGCAACATTGTGTAGAATCTAATCGGAAGAAGTGAGAAAGGTGTCCCATCTCACTTCTTCCGATTAGATTCTACACAATGTTGCATTGTGTAGACACGGTTCTCCAATCGAGGTTTCTGATTGGGCGTGTAAATAAGCTGCGATGGTTCGTACACGTGGAGCGAATGAATGATGAAAAGGATGTATTTATCTGAAAGAGAGGGTGTAAGAAAACGTGAACGTCAGAAAACTAGTGGCTTGATCACATGAATTGAATTTTCAGGGACAAATATAGAGGCTACAGCCTAAAAGAATATTATTATAACAAACATGAATGTAGTAGAGGAAGCGCAAAAAGTAGAGAGCTGTGAGTTCAATTCTCTCTGTTTATTCCACTATACGGGGTGATTGTAAGGTATACTAGTAAATTCGTCCTCTCGAAATCGAGTCATTCAGGGTGGCAGACCTCATCGCTCAGTGGAATATGTCGTATGTTTTATTCTTTAAAGATATTCTTTAAGGACGTATAAGAAACCTGAAGCTGACGAGTAAAAAACAACTTAAAAGTGAAAAAGTTGGATGGATTTAATACCTACAAACTAAGCTATTTGAACGAATTCATACGTATTCTAATTTCATTATTTAAAGAAGTTTGATAAACTCGTGACAAGAATCTGGAGGAATAAAAAAGTTTATATTTTACATGAAATATATTAAAATATGTATATTCAATTAGTCTTTGACATCAATCTTCATTCCTTGTATTATTAAAAAAAGTTCAAAATTCCTAGAGGTTTAACACAAAACTTTGAATAAATTATTAAGAATGAAAAAATATAATAAAATCATCGTTATAAGTATCTATGTTTTGCTTTTGAATATATTAGACAAAAAAAATTTTGAAATAAATGTGATCTGATTTCAAGAATTTGGAAACAATCTTTGGCGACGATATAATTTTTGCAGTAACTGTGTAGTTTGTTTGCTTCACTTGCAGTGATTTTTTCTTATTTTTTATTATTCCCGTATACTATGAATTTCTCTACTATTCTACTAGAGGTCTAACTGCATGTAATGAATATGCAAGTCATCCACTACGTGCTTATAAAAGTTAAAATTTTCAGAATGAGCGTCGTTCTTCAACGCTGAATTGAAGATGTTAATTGTCTTAAATATGATGCTAAACGAATATGTGTCTTTCACAGTCATCGATGTGACGGTCACTATGTGAATACACCTAAGAGTTAATTAATTGGATAGCTTACATGCCGAGCTTAGCTATGTTTACAGTTCAGGCTTTGTATTAATAATAATTATTATTCTATGTGACGGAGAACGCCAGAAACCCTCAAATATCATTGGTCACTATGAATAATGTTGATGATATTTGACTTCTCATGTCGATGTTGTGGAAAGCTTCTAGTTGGTATGTGTTGGTCGTGTCGTATTACCATCTAACATTAGGGTTGCCATTACACAAGCAAAAAATCAATAGTAGATGACTAGTGGCTAGCCACTTGATTGCACCATGAATTTTTAATCAAAAAATTAGACATATCATCATTTACAAATTTTACCATCGTTAGCATCACATTGCTTCACTACAACCTTGCTTAATCAAAAAAATTCATTACATTTTACTGTGTGTGATTTTTAATCTCACTGAGCGACGTTTTCTGTCAAAAGTGTAAATATTAACAAATTTTCGTCACATTTCTTTTGGTTATTACAATGAAATTCATTATTCACTACTACTATACCATCACAGAATATCGCGTATGTGAGGTTTCAAGCAGATCAGCTGCATTTAATAAACATTCAAGCTGTCTTCTCAGTGCCAACAAAAAATGAGGCATTCATGGGTGATAAATTCTTATTTTTTCTAATAACACCTGTTTTTTGCAAACACTCAAAAACTTTCGGTGAAATTTGGGAGACCAATTCTCTCATTTAAGACATGATCATCTCTCATTATTTTATAAGGTACAACATTTTTCATTGATATTTCCAAACAGTCATTTCTTTCCTTTCCGTCAAAACAAAAATACCACAAACATATTAATAAAAAATATGACCGCACTTTCATAAATGTCGCACACAATATCACAAATTGTCAACCCTATTTCAATGTGTCTGAATGGTTGTAACTCCCTTAAATTATTGTGTAAATATGAACGGGCCTTTATTTATGACACACGACGTGCTGCTTTTCCACCTGAATGGATGGGGATTACACTTTGAAATAATAATAATAATATAACATATGACTACCTCCAACACGCACTACATAACGTCAACGTAGAAGGACGTATTAGGGGGTATTTAGATAATGGGATATTGTGTCTATGTCGCAGTCGTTTTGAAGAATCCGTCCGTTTACAAACGGCGTCGTCTTTTTGCAAACGGCAGGCATATTACAAAATGACGAAAGTATAATATTCAGGCAAATTATAATACGTCTAGGCGTTTTACAATCTGACTAGTCAAATTGAAGAATTTTAGTTCCATTTCTCACCGTCTCATGGCGTTGCGCATCAAAACTAAAACTTACACGCATTCGTGTATAAGATTGCGCGGGAGATAGTCCCTTTAGTAACCACACCCTGCCGAACGAAAAACATAATATGTAGATATGAAAGTTATATGAGATACCTATTATAATAAATAAAATAAGTTAGTGTAAATGCTGGTTAATCAGAAAAAAATGTGAAATAGGTATCATGTCAATTCATTAGTAATATTTCTGCTAAATTAAAAGTCATCAGATAATTTATTATTGTACCTACTGCTATTATACCATCAAGACATATCTCCCTAGTAGGGAAGCCAGCAGACCACCCCCATGTAATAAACGTGCAAGACGTCTTTTCTGTGCCACCAAAAAATTAAGTAATTCAGGATGTGCTGTTCTCTGCATTTTGATTGTATATTGTGTTTCAAATAATAATATTTGGGTTTTATGAGTTAGTTGGAAGATATCGCGCTTCTGCGATAAACTTGCCCATTGCACAAAATTTATTTGTCTAGTTTAAATTATTTATTTTCTCCTTGTATACTATTTTTGTGCGGTAAATTTTTTTATTGTTATATTTTTATGTAAAATTGCTTGTAATCAATGCAGAGTAAAGAATAAATAAACAAAATATGGGTGGTAAACCTCATCGCTGAATTTAAGATGTAAAATAAGGTGAGGACGCTCTTGCCTTTGAGTCACGAGGTCCCGGGTTCGATTCCCAGCCAGGGCAAAGTGAAGAATGACCTTTTTCAAATGGTCCTGGATCTGGGTGTTACATGTATATTTGTGTAGTGCATTGTATATGTGTGTATCGTCGCGTTAGTACCCATAATACAAGATTAATATTAGTTTGGGACTAGCTCGATCTGTGTGAATTTTCTATTATGTATGTTTGCCTATTTAAAAAAAAATATGATCTGTACAACTGCCTTTTACAGGACACTGAAAATTTACTGAAAAGAGTGGGAGACTTATTCATTGCTGGATGCTCTACGGAATATTGTTGTATTAATTTAAAAAATCATTGTCAAAAGGGTTGATTCATTTTTATTTTTAATTAAATTCATAAATTAACTCTCTAGCTTATTACCACCTTACAAAAATATACCACTATTATTGGATACAAATAATTATTTATACCGAAATATTTGGTAATATATAAATTTTCATCAATATACAGCGAACACAAAGCTTTATGGATTGTAAAAATAAATAAAAAATCGTTATTGAAATACCTACCACTGAGATAAAAAGACAATGAAGACAATAAATATAAAGACCTAACTTAAAACAAAGAAATGAAACAAATGTATAATTGTTAATGCAGAAGAAGGGATATTTTTTTACTATAGTATACAAAAAAAACTGTTTTGTGGTTACGCAATTTAGCATCCACCAAAAAAATAGTACATCTATTGTAAAAATGTAAACCTATTATTAAAAAAAATATGCTTTAGTTTTTTTTGTAAAACAGAAGAATAGTGTACTGTTATTATTGTCTTATTGTTTAAAATCGTTTTTATTATTATCGAATCATTTATTTATCCATTATTTTTGTGCATTCATTACAATACAAATCATTTTAAAGAGAAATGCATTCTTAAATACAATAAATATAAAGAAGGCAAATTTCTTCTTCTCTTCTAAATAACCCAAAAATAAATAAATTATATATTACTTATTATATTATTTTAAAATACCTACTATCGGTGCGGCATTAAGTGATACTCATAATACCTGTAAGTTTTACGGCACGTAGAAAAATAGATGATATACTGTGCGTAAGACACAGTCTCTTGATCTGTTCAAGAGTCGATTAAAGACACACTTGTTTGGTATATCATATAAGTGATATAAATTGTACAACTTATTGTTATTTATATATGTTTAGTTTTTATAATAGCTTATTAATATTTGTATTATATGTATCAGGCTTCAATCATAGGTATAAACACGATATTTTAGGATGCGCCCTTGAAGTGAATATATTCCACAAAACGGCGCACTATAAATTGTCTAGTTATTATTATTATTATTATTATTATTATATTATAAAATAGAACCATTATTTTACGATCTCCCACGCAACCCCATATATAAATGTTTTGATACACAACACCATGATACGGCGAGAAAGAACCAAAATATTACAATTTGACTAGTCGTTTTGTAATATGCCGGAATGCACGTTCGTCATTTTATAATACGCCTGCCGTTTGTAAAACGACGACGCCGTTTGTAAACGGACGGATTCTTCAAAACGACTGCGACATCTATATCATCACGGTATTTACCATAAGTAGGTAGGCGTTAGACCAACTGTAGGATATATATCGCAGATAAATTCCCGAAAACTTGGAAAACTAGTTTCCTATTGGATCACCCCCATGCGGCTTAGCAAGCTGAAAAAAGTTATAAATAATCATCATCATCATCATCGCCCTCAACGCTCCTCTCGGGAGCACAGGGCAGAAACCAGTCTCCTCCATTCAGAGCGTCTCTGTGCCAATTGCGTCACCTCTTTCCACGACAATTTGTACCATATAAATAAATTTGTACCATATTTATTTTACTTTACGTATGAAAATATTTCTATTTTTGATATGTGTTTGTACTTTAGTCCAACAATTCTATATAGATACATAATATATATATATATGTATTATATTTGTAAGAGAATGGTGAACAAAAAACTCATCAGCCTGGAATATACACGAGAACAACGAATGTTACGACTTCATTTAAAAGATGTCTCTGAGATATTGCATGCTGACAAATTACTACAGGTTAATAAGTAGGTACATAGGTAAAATATACTAGAAAGCAAGTTTTAACATATTATATATCCGATACATATCCCACCGCCTGAGAGACGACTATATAGTTATACTCTATACATTATAAAGAAATTGTAAATGTACTATAGAAATTATAAAAATACATTTGTGAGTATACAACCTGAAATAAATAGGTAATTAAATATCTTTTCAGATCACAAGTAAGTATATAGTTTTTGGTCATACAAGTGTTGAGTTATTCCGAAAGCGTAGGAGGTGTTTACGATGACAAAATAAATTTTGTGTCTATGATGCTATAAATAAAACATACTATAAACATGGAAAATTTACACAACGTAGCTTGATTACGTGGATTAAATCTCCTAGAACGGGCACGTTTTGAGTAAGAGAAACTAGGGTGCGTGTATGAGAAATTGTATGAATTTGATAAAAGAGAAAGAATTATTTAGGGAAAGAGTTGTGGAGCGTTTCATTCTCTCTGCGTGCCCCACTTGGGATACGGTGTTAGGGTATAAAATATAGGGTTTTAGGCGTTAGGGTATAAAATATAGGGTATAAAATATAAAACATTATTTATAACACAAACAACGACCTGTTTGCTTATTATATAGATCAGTTCACTGATTTACTCACATGTGGAACATTCTATGATTATATGGATAGATAATATTTATATGACGTGATTTTTTCCAAAATTCTTACATTGCTACGTATGTATATATATAACGAGTTACAATTCATTGGATTGGTCTGCAACGAGTTTGGACTTTCTTCTCCATTCCTCCCCAACAGAGAATAAACGAAGGTTAGGAGCAAATAATCTGAAGGTAAAGAAGAAAACCTAAACACACCTAGAAATCTCATGGTACAATGAATCGTGAGGGAAGAGTCGATTAAAAGGAGGAAAATTCGATCCTGGAATCATTCAATTAAATGTCCGAGGCAAAAATTAAGATCGACTAAAAATAAACGAAATATAATCTTACATTGAATATATACAGATGTCTGTATAGCTGGAGGACTCATCAATCATTTATACGAGTTCTTTCAGACAACCAGAGCTGTCTTAATTTTGCTGAGACATTATTAATTGTGTCGGTGCACACGTAGTAGAATTCCATAATTATGTAATTTTTTTTTTTTATATATATTAGAAAAAATCTATTGATTCCGAGAGAGACGTCTTTGGGCTTATCAGGTCATTATCAATCGATTGATAATGACCTGATAAGTCGAAAGACGTCTCTCGTAATCAATAATGTATAGTAGAAAGAAACACTTGTTTCAATTACATAATTTGCTTACAGTTCTTCTAAAAATTGTGGATGAGAAGATTCAGCATGACACACCGCGATAAAGAAGGAAATCGAAACCAGGACCTCGATGATGCAAGTCGACTGCGTTGCCTCACGTACCGGTTATAAATAGAGAATTTGATATTTAAATATAAAGGGTGAATTTGTTTAGAAATATTAAGGTGTTTTTGTTAATATTTAAGAGAAATAAAATTGTCGCGTTATCAAATCCAAAAGCTACTTTTTCAGCACACGAATGACTAATGAGTACCTATTAGAATAATAGCAGCAAATAAGAATCCAGTTAAAAATGAACATAATTAATTCAACAATTCTTGCTATCAACAGGCATACTATGTTATCTTTATTTTTTTGCGAAATATGTAAAGTTATATTTAAGTTATAGGAGGCAGTATTTAGTAGGAATGAAATGTAACATGAAGGTATAGAATGTTAAATGTTTTACAAAGAAAAAAAATGTAATTGTATATTGTGCTTACACTGTACCTATTATAAAATATGTTTCTACTTTGTATTACTTACTACATAATGTAGAACACGTACATAAGTAATGAAATTTGAAATGTAACAATGTTTCAAGTCACACCGAAATGAAACAGAATAATTTTAAGAAGTAATTATTTTGAAATTTATTGTCTTCTGAATATTAATGTTTTCCTTATGCACATCATAAGCTATACTATTAATTTGAAAATTCAACTTCTATTCTATTCTATTTTCAAAGGTAAAATTCAACTTAACGATATGAAAAAAATTAACAAGACGAAGTGGGTGAATAATTACAACGAAAACACAACACTAGTCGTATATTATGTTAAAACTTGTGAGTAAACTAATAGAGGTGTTAATTTGATCTGTCCTAACTGTAACACATGAAACAATAAAATTTATCTAAAATTTTCGATTCGCAATAATTTAAAGCTTAGAAAAGAGAATGTCATTTTTTAAATTGTTTTCACAGGATGTCTTTTCTAAGCTTTAATTAAGATAGTTTTTCGTGTTACACACAAACGTATGTAACCACAAACAAATAGGGGCTGGAATTACGAACATATATAATGTCGCTTAGGGAGTAATTTTTATGTTAAAATTATAGTTCCTTTTTAGATTTTGTGACTTGATGCGTTGTTGCATAACAAATTTCATTTATTTTAGTGCGAGGGTTGTTATTAAAAAATATTTGACGCCGAAACGAAAGGAAGAAATTGCGTCACTTTTCATGGTTGGTAAATATTAAATTGTTGTTAAAAATGTACAAAAATAAATTATCCTTATCAGAATTATAATATACCCGAAACTTCGCGTGCTTTAGTGGTGGGGTTTGCTATTTGTAAGTTGGGCGTAGGTATAAAATGAATATAAAAATATATAAACCAAGATTGCTATAATATTTCTACTACCTATCATATTAAAACACGGCCCTTTAATTTTCATGTTTGACTTTTATCATGACCAAAGAAAAGACATTTACAGTTGCTGCTAATCAGAGGCGGATGGTATGATGGAATCATAATTTAAAACTTTTATATAGAAAACAGCAATTCCTTTCTTCATTCTTATCCATGATAACGAATAAGGATGTACTATATTGTTATAAAAGTTGTTTAGGTTTTTTAAGAATTGTTTATTGGATAAGACGAAAAATCTCGAATAGATTCACATCATCAATAAAGCGATGAGGTTTGCCACCCATCTTAAATGTTTTCACTTTTATAGCCCGGAAAAATGACATGAATGATTATTATATATAACGAGTTACAATCCATTGGATTGGTCTACAACGAGTTTGGATTTTCTTCTCCATTCCTCCCTATTTTCAGCTAGCCTTACAATTCATGTCCTTCTTCAGCTGGTCCATATAAACGTCTCTTGGTCGGCCTCTACCATTTTTGTCTTCGGTCCTACCCTCCTCAATGGTGATAAGCAGTCCTGGGTGACTGATGTTGTGGCCAATCCAGTGGCCAATAATGATTATTATTAATAATAATTTATTACATGCAGTTAATCCACTTACTACCTCATTTGAGGAATTTAGTAATACATTAGGTAAGGTTATCAATATTTTTTTTTTATTTATAAAAAGAACACCCCGCATCAACAGACTTAAGAAAGAGCCGCCGCTGGTGCTAATTTAGCATTAAAAACAACGTTTTTAGTATCAAATATAATCTAATGAAATTGGTTTGATCAGATTATAATAATTTTATTCGCCAAGAGAGTCAGTGAATATAATAATAATGTTATATAAGTACGAGAAAGATATTTCATTGTTTTCAGGGTTATTTTTGTAACATTACGATGACATTTACATCATAAATATATTTGATAAAAATGTATTTTTAATTAGAAATTCATGAAACTTCTGTTTGAAATTCGTAAATTTTTTTTCAAAGAACAAAAATAATGCTTAAATTAATATAGTACATACTAGTAATAAAATGGAAACTATATACCGAACAACGGATATTTGGAGAGAGGCTAGACGGATACCCGGCGGATAAAAATCACTGTACCGCAAAAAATTAAGTTACTTTATTTTACTCTATCGAATATATTTGTCTTAAGAATATATATATTTATTTATTTATTCTTTTTGCACATCATCTTTATAAACATTGTCAACAAAACAATATAAAATTAAAAAAAAACTAGGACGATATGCAGTGGCGAGATTATCACTATAAAGTCTTCCATTTAACCACGATAGTAACTATATAGCGTCCAGTGAAATTCGGTATCCGCTGATAATCAAGAGTTCACAGTCGCTTCAAAACGTTTTAAATTCGTGAGGTAATAAGTAAAGTGAAATAAAAAAAGTTAGATTTTTTTTTATTTTTATACTGATTGATAAAATATCATTCCTAAAAGTAACACACGAAAAATAATAATCATCCGGTCTCCGGCTGACTTCTATTATATGATCGGATACACATCCGTTTCGCCTTTAGTTCTTATTCTAAATGGATTGAAATTAATTACTGAAGGACGATCTTACCCTGGAGACAGGAGATGAATAATTAATAACGAAGTAATTGAAAACTTACCTGAAACAAAGAAAAAGACGTGTAATTACTACATTGAATTAAGAGAAATATAATCACCAAGAATAAAATTTCAAAGATCAATTATATTTTCAGTAATATGATAAATTTACAGTTAAAATAACCAGTGGGTTTATGAAAATATACAGTAAGAATAAATAATAAGAATAAAAAATTACAGTAAGAATAACCAGTAGGTTTTTAAAAAATAAATAATATAAACACGGGTTTAAAAAAAAACCTAAATATATTAAAAACACCTCACAGGAGACAAAATGCTTGTGTAGTGTAGTTATTGTGGTAGAGAAAAAAATTAAAAAAAATGATACGTGGACCATTATTTTTAGGTTAAAAATATTTATTTTTATAGTATTGGTGTAAACACTGTGAAAGAGACTTTCGAAAATGTCTATCAGTGTAGTCGAAAACGTTCGAGACAATAGAGAAATCATAGTGAAAGTCAGTGTTTTTTTTTTGTAATTAATTAATTTTAAAATTAATAATCAAATAGACATCTTTATTGTGTTTGATCCACAATTTTTTGACCTATAAAATAATTAACTTTCTTTGAATATTTCATTTATTTGAGTAATCTGAGAAGTACATTAAAAAAAATTAAACAGTGTATTTTTAAAGTTCTAATTTTATAAATAAATTAGAAAGTCGATAGCGGGTGCGTTGCCATGAAATAAAATAAATTAGATAAAAGGCATAAAAATAATTTCTTATAAAACATAATTAGCCACGATGATTTAATGAATGCTAAAAATAAACACACTCAGAAATATTATGAACCAAACTAATTTTCTAGAATACTTTAATGGCGGAGTACCAGAAAAAATAATTTTTATATTTCAATATTAAGAAAATAATATACTATGAGAGATTTTTCTATGAATGTTGAGATACTCGTGCAAGGCAATAATGGGAAAATAATAATTATTGTAGATATTTTATTCCGAGTATGCTGTCAATTTACATCCGATATTTCAGTAAAGCTGTAGTAGTGGTAGTGGAAGTAGTAATTAGAGATGTATTGGACTTCTGTCAACTATGTTCGTCTAATTAAATAGCTTACTAAATATTCAGCCGAATATTGTGTAGTAGCTAAATATCAGGTTGAGAAGCGGATTTTTTTTTTATAAGAAAACATGAATTCATAATTCGTGAAATGTGACTCATAAACTGATTAAAAAATATATAATAAGGCTGATTTTGTTTTCACTTAATGAGTAAAACTCCATTTTTAAATAAAAAAAAAAAAAAAAAATTTAAGTAAAAAATACTTTAGAGTTTTAAATTTCTTTATTTGTCAGTTACGTCAGTGTATGAATCGTGGAGCACCCGGTAAAGAATTGGTCTCCCACTCTTCTCTGTAAGTTTTCGAGTGTCCTGTAAAAGGCAGGTGTTCGAAAAAATTAAGACATTTTAAATCTTAAATTCAGCGATGAGGTTTGCCACCCATCCTGAATGTCTTGATTTTATATTGGCACGGAGAGGACAGCTTGCATGTTTCTTATATGCAGCTGGTCTGCTGGCTACCCCACTTGTGGGATATGCCGTGATGGTATAGTAGTAGTAGTAGTAGATGAATATGGGCTTGCAACCCGAAACACGTGTAACTGACAAATAAAGAAATTTAAAACTCTAAAGTATTTTTTACTTATAATTTTTTTTTAATATAATATACGAGTATTATGTAAAATTATTTTGTACACTAATTGTTAATAATACAAAGGATGTTACTATCGTGTCGTTATGTATATCTCTATGAAATAAATTGATAAATAAATAAACTGTTATTTTATGTATATCAATCGGCTATCAAAAATATTATTCGACATCTACTCGTAAATTGCGTTTTGATACTTTTGGATGTTAAATTGTATTTTTCACATGCTTTAACACATATTCATTAAAAAAAAAAACTTACTTATCTTAAAATAAAAACAACCACCCTCACAAAGCAACATGTTCAACTTAACAAGTAACGATATTCGGCCTAAGATCATGCCGGACAAATAAATAATTACTCGCTGCATCACTAGAATTTTGTGTACCTTGTAGGCGAGTCTTTAATATTGTTATCTTGTTCCGACAGCTGTGAAGGCTCCCTTTCCTCTTGTTCTATACAATTACAACATCAGTTTGTAACGATATTATAACAATGAAGATATTATTGACATACTCACTACATATCCATTTACTTTACTATTACTTATTATAACATACAGTTCTCTTCATCATACAAGAAGAGGCTCCTCTCATATTACATCCGACTAAATCAATTTCCTCTCGGATATGCACGTCATCATTCATATGACCACATTTCCCGTTCGCATTATTTATCCTCGCCCAAAATCCCCGCGTTATCAATATAAGTCCATTTGTATGTATGTCTATATAATAGGATAGTTTGACAATGACTTTGTAAGTCGAAATCAGGTCATTATATTATTTTAATTTGCTTGATTATATTGGCACTAACGATGTGGTAATCACGAAACATTTTAAAAATATTTAGTTACAGTAACTATGTAGTTATACTAACTATGTAGTTTCATAACAAGTTTTCTACTTTGTTTTTTACAACCGATAAATTTTATCCACACTTTCGGGTCAAAAACATCGTTGAGTTTTCAGTCTGCTCGTAAATGACATAATAATAATAATAATAATAATAAACACTTTATTGTCAAATATACAAATATTTTACAAAAGGCGTACATATTGCCTTGAGGCAATGTCTTCCAGTAAACCTACTACAATGTTTGAGAACTGTTTTAGTATAAAGTGAGTTTAGATCAAAAGATAAACAGAAAATGAAATATATAATATGAAACAAGAATACCTATATAAATATAAAAAAAAAAATAAAAGATAAAAATGTAAGCATTCACAACCATAAACCTATATTATATGTATCTAAGTGAGAACTATCTACTTGACACTTGACATTAAGTGTCGAAAGTGTTGAAATCGATCGCGGACCAATTAACATAAAAGTGATAATAAAAATGGTGGATAATCCGTTAGTTACACAACCAATGACATTTTTGAAAAAGTGAAGAATTTTGAAAATACTTAATATTGATGTTTGCCAAATTTAAAGAAAAATTACACATTAGTTTTATATTATCATTATTTTCCTACAAAATTTAAATCCAAATTTGTAAAAATGCAAAATTGAAGGAGACCCACCGACCACCCGGATAGCGCAGAAGTCTGGGGACTTCCATTTATCCAAAAAAAAAAATTGTGATAATATTTTTCAGCTCCTTTTTCACAACTTTGGGTTAGTTGGAAGATATCGGGCTTCTGTGATAAACTCGCCCATTGCACAAATTTATTTGCCTGGTTCAAATTCTGCCATGTTTTTTACTAATGCTGATTTTTTTGTGCAATAAAGATTATTATTATTACTTTGCTCCGTTTTTAATTGTGAATTTCACATTATTCATTCTCTGAGCTTAGCTTTGTCTGAAGAATGCAATGATATTAATATTTTAGCTAGGAAACTAATATTATACATACTAGTATCGAGTAGAACTTCTTAGGAAGTGTATAAACCGGCAAACAACACAAGTTTTATTCATTTATCTTTTTAAAGTATAACAATCTTTTATAGAATTATTATTATTATCTTCTTAAAAATGTTACCCAGCACTGAGACCATAATAGCTCTTGATCAAGGCGATCTCAGCATGAGAAAACCAAGCAAAATAAAAAAAAATAAGTAAGAAATAGGACACAAAATGGACATCATCGAAAAGAAACAACAGAATCAAAGGAGAGTCTTGATCCTGACGATACTCATTACACAATAATATGTATAGTAATTTAGAAATTACTTTATTTTTTAGTTATTTAGAAAGAATTGCGTCACATTTCGTATTATGATGATGGTCAAAAGACATTGTAATCTGTTGAAATGACTTGTTTTGAAACAATATAGGCGCGCCATAGAGCAAATAATGGCATTGATGCATCACGAATTTGTTTTGTGAGAAAAACTTTGGTTAAATCAGGAATAACTATTATCATACAGGATATGGCTAGTTATACATTGTGGCTATTTAGACAGGTCTAAGTGTGTATTCTTGGGGGGGGGTGTGTGGGGGGGGGTGGCACGGTGCTGCGGGGCTGGCTTGTGCCCCTTTGCCTTGTCACCGCAGATATTGAGTTACACTTTAATTTAATTTAATTTAATTGAATTCTCTGATTGTGCATGCTGTAGACGCTCGTAACCTTGTATGTGTATGCCCTAAGTTTAATTGATCTTCTTTCATTTCTTATTCGTTGCACACTGTTCACACAATTCAAAAGATTTAAATGGTTATGGAAGCGGTAATATTGGATATAGCCTATGTAGTAGTAATGTAAGTGAATCCCTTAATAAAGTTAAATGTTTGCTATGTTTTTGCATGGTGTGATGTACTACACCTGTCCATACTGGAGCAATTTTATTTTTATTATTATGTTTGAGTGTTATGCATCGCTTGCGGACTTGGGTAAGTTGTGTTAATTCTAATTTTATTCTGTTCAAACTGTATTTTTATTTTATTTCTATTTATTGGCTATTTATGTTCTGTGTTTCACAATTGGCCCCACGTTGCAATGATTGCTCTACTCATTTATGCATGTAAGCACCTGCGTCTACCTATGTTTTACGGCTGGCATCCCACATATGTGAACGCTTATTATGTCTTTATCACCTACCTCTGCACCTTTTCCCGATACCCTTCATTCCCTCTTCTCTCCAACAGGGGCTGTAAATTCACTTGATTCATCCTGTGGTGGAACTTATGATCTTCACTCTGTATTGAGTCAGTCTTTCAATAACCTTTCTTCAAAGCATCTCGGAGTGTGTCATATCAATGCTCAGAGCGTGGCTCGTCATCATCATGAGATAATTTCTTCTTTTAGTGATGTTGACATTCACGCTCTGCTTATCTCGGAATCATGGCTGAAGCCAACTCTACCTTCCTCGCTCTTTCTGTTGCCTGGATTTTCTTTGATACGCAATGACAGAGTTGAGCGTCGTGGTGGAGGAGTTTGTGTATATTTCAGAGAAAATTTACCATATAAAATGGTCTGTCAATCCTCGCCTGGTGTACATGGTGCCCTTGAGTATCTTTTCATTGAGGTCACATTTTTGCACTCGGTGGTTGTTCTTGGAGTTGTTTACGCTCCTCCATGTTCCGATTATTTCAATGAGTTTGAACGGATTCTTGAGGATATCTCATCTAGCTACACAAACGTGATAATTATGGGAGATTTTAATACTTGTCTGATGAAGCATGATAGTCGGGCAACTAGACTCAATCAATTGGTTTCAACATGCAATCTCAGGATTTTGCCTCTTCAGCCAACTCACATATTGAATAATTCCAAATCACTTATCGATCACATTATTGTCTCACAAGAAAGAATGGTCAAACATCATGGCCAATTGTCGGCTCCTGGTTTTTCACATCATGACCTAATATTTTTGCATTATTCCATGAAAACACCAAGACCCAAGCCCAAAATTGTGTTGATGAGAAGTCTTCGCTGTGTTGATAATGAGGCTCTAGTCTATGATGCGGAAAGACTGAACTGGTCTGATATTGGACAGGCTCCCACTGTCGATGAGAAGGTTAATTTGCTGAATGATAAAATTATAAGCCTGCTCAACAAACATGCGCCTCTCAAGCGTATTAGAATTAAAAACCGTCCTGTTATGTGGTTAACCGATGATATCCGGAGACTCATGGCACGCAGAGACAGAGCTCATGTCAAGCACAGACTTTCTCCAAATGAGGAGAATTGGAATAACTATAAATCTCTTCGAAATAGCTGCTCCAAAGTCTGTAGAAAGGCTAGAATTGCTCACACTCTTCAGTCATTTTCAAATCTGTCACAAGCACAAATATGGAGGAGACTCGACTCGCTAGGTATGTCGAATAATACAAATTCTTATAGCGCCATAAACCTAAACCCAGATACTTTCAATGCACACTTTGCCTCACCCCCTTTCACGCTCGATACTGCCGTGCGGACTGCAACTCTACATGAGATGCACGCTTCTGGTCCCGCTAACGTACCATCTTTTGAATTCTCTCTGGTAACGGAGGGCGATGTTGAGCGAGTGATTGGCTCAATCAAGTCCAAAACAACTGGATGTGATGAAATACCTATTGCTTTCGTTGAACGTTTTCTGAATTTGGTGATACCGCAGCTAACTCACATAATAAATTTTTCATTATCTAATAATATTTTCCCGACGGTGTGGAAGAGGGCCTGTGTGGTTCCCATACCGAAGAAAGCTCAGCCTGCCGATCCTTCTGACTACCGTCCAATTTCTGTGCTCCCATTTTTCTCCAAGGTATTGGAAAAGATAGCATATTTGCAGCTTAAAAATCACCTCAGTGAAAATAATATCCTAAATGTTTTCCAATCTGGCTTCCGAGAAGGACATAGCACGACATCTGCCTTAATAAAAATCACTGAGGATGTTAGGTGGGCTATGGAAGATCAACAAGTCACACAACTTACATTGCTAGACTTCAGCAGTGCTTTCAACTCGGTTGACACGGATCTTTTAATAGCTTCTCTTAAAAACATTAATGTTTCCCAGTCTTGTGTGGATTGGTTTGCTTCGTACTTGAAGGATCGGCGGCAGTGTGTCCGGTTGTGTCGTGGTGTTGAATCGGGGTGGGTGACTCTGGCGGCGGGAGTTCCTCAAGGAGGAATACTTTCTCCGTTACTCTTTTCCCTGTTTATAAATCCAATTGTGAAACAGTTGCCTTGTCGCTACCATCTATATGCGGACGATTTGCAAATTTATACACATGCTAAACTTCACAATATCTCCTCTGCCATCTATTCTACCAATGAGTGCTTGCAACAGATCTCAAACTGGGCTAGTGCTCATGGATTACTCCTCAATGCCTCAAAAACCCAGACAATATTCATTGGTAGCCTTCACTCTATATCCAGGTTGAAAAATATGAATTTGCCTCCCACTACTATGAATTCAGTAGCAATACCCTCTTCGGCGACAGTAAAGAATTTGGGCATAATCATGGACCAGAGACTCTCTTGGCAGCATCAATTTAACACTCTAAAGAAAAAGTTTTTTTACAAGTTCCACACTCTTAAGATGCTGCAAAAATTCTTGCCCACTAAAGTAAAAATTTTATTGGTCCAATCCTTGCTGTTGCCCATTATCGACTATGCTGATATCGTGTATGTGGACATGAATCAGGATCTAATCGACAAACTTGATCGACTTCAGAATGTTGGCATAAGGTTTATTTTTAATTTAAAAAAAAACTGACCACATTTCTGAATATCGTAATACCCTGAAATGGCTTACTGTACGACAAAGACGTGAGCTCCATCTACTCACATTTGTCCACAATGCTCTGTACGCAGGATCAACCCCGTACTATATTAAGGAGGCTTTTGAATACTTGGCGAGTCACGGTTTACCTCTGAGGTCGAATAACCAGCGCATCCTGTCAATCCCGGCTCATGGTACAACTTTCATCTCAAAATCTTTTGCAGTTCAGGGTGCTCGTTGCTGGAATAATCTCCCTTCAAAATTTAGGCTGACTCAAAGTCTGACGTCTTTCAAGCGAGCCGTTAAGGACAAAATGATTTCAACAAACACAAACACAGCCTCTTAAACCTGAAACCCATCACTCCTAACCCCCCCCCCCCCCTTTTCCCCCCTTTTCCTTTCCCTTTATGCATATATGTTTGTTTTTTTTTTTTTCAGTCTCCCTTTTTATATATATGTGTGTATGTTTTTTATTTTCATCATATGTTTGTTCATTTTTTAAGTTAATACTTTTGGGTTAGTTGGAAGAGATCGCGCCTTTGCGATAAACTCGCCCTCTGTATATTGATTGTATTTTATTTGAATGTATACCTTTTATGTAATTGTTTTTTATCAATGTACAGTAAAGAATGAATAAATAAAATAAATAAATATTCTTATAGGATAACACTTGTAAGTAAAGTGTCAAAACGTACATGACTGCATGCATAGATTTGTTATTTTAGTCTATGCGTAAAAACACTTTTGATATTAGATCTTACTACATGCAGTAAGTTCTGAATTGAAAATTCATACACTCATGTTTAAACGCTTTGACATTCATCTGTTATAATGAAAAATAAATCGAGATGTGTAGAATTCGAGTGTATTTTTTATTTATACTGTCCATTTTGCTTTCACGTCCTTTACTTTCTGTGACAGGGTGAACTGGTGTTTATTTATTTTTTGGTTACATTCACTACCTACATACAATAATTTATAGTTTTTTGCCATACTCGCGAAAACGTACCATATGTGCTTCGCTGTAAAAAGTTACTTTTGCCCAACTCACACGAACTTGACTCAAACTATAACGAAATAATTTTTTTAACAATTCGTGTTTATCCATACCATAACGAAACATCCCACAGGCGAGAACTGACTGCATATAATAAAACACAAATCACATTCCACGTGGCATAAAAAAGCCTTTCAGGAAGGGTGGCACACTTCAACAATGTTAATGTAATATGTAAATTATATAACAAATATAAAAAATGTTCTTACCTATTAATTTACGTGAGTATATTGCAGAGGTATTAAAAAAAAATTAAAAAGCTAACTTAAATCTGTTAACTACTAATCTAAATTAAAAATGTTAACTTTGTCAGAAAATTATTTTCATAAAAGATGTGTCAATTTATGAAATATAATATAATCAAAATTAAATTAAGTGGTACGGTAAGATTTGCTGTACGGTCCTGTTGTTGATGAGTTAGTAGTGATTTAATATTATGCTAAGCTTTTATAAGCCATCATATTGATTAAAAGCTCCAATCAAATTTGAATTATTTAATTAATTGATTATACACTCTACAGTTTTACTGAAACTATAAAAGGGTTCGACGAATTATTATTTGAAGTTTATTATTATCGAATATATTTTCGTGAAATTGAAAATGCAATAATAATAATAATAATAAAAAAATACCTATCCACCTAAAGTAGTTTATCGATAATTAGGGATGAATGTCCTTTGTGGAACAAAATCCAAAAATGTCAATCTTCGAACAAACAGATACATAGCTTTTGATTAGCCATGGAATTTAAGGGCGGAGAAAGGTCGACCCTACTCAAAAATGAAAATCCCTTTATAAGACAAGTTCGTTAATCGATTGTTTCAAAAGAAAAATAAAACGACGACTTCATCAAAGGACATGTTGTTACTAAATACACAGACAAAGTCAAACTCTCGATATATTTTAGCTGATGCTTGTACAAACCTTTTATATGACAGTTTTTGTAAAAGATAAAAAGTTCTTATATACATATTAAAATAGAATAAACAAAATCACATTGCTAGTTACCTACTGTTTATATCATATGTTTGTATATATAACGACCATTTGAAATGGTATAGAGTTTTAAATAAAAGAAGTAAACAACTTGAACAGGTTGCTTATACTGGAAAAAAATATGGTGTTCATGCTGACAGCAACCAGTCAATTAGATTAACATAAATATTTTCAGCTGAAAATAACATCAACGGTTTTCCACAATAATTATTATCGATTGTAGAGGGTGTGAAATAAAAAAAACCGCCCTTAATAAATCATATAGATTGGTATTCACGACGTCCATAAACAAAAATAAAAAGTACGAGCTGAAAAGTCTGTGTTAAATGCAAATTGTACACCTAGTAGAACCCTTAAAACTAAAATTCATACGAGGGTGATTGATGAGTTTTTTTTATCGTGCACGCAGTGTTTGTGAGTTGCAATCTGGATTCCTTGTACAACCTACTGTAATGCAAGTCCCTATATAAATATTAAACTCCGGTCGTTATTGCAAATGTATGTTTACATATTTAATAAATTGTGAAATATCTTCATCGTAGATGTCTATTTTGTTTTATAACTGTTTTAAGTAGTAATTTACTTTTTATGGACAGAAGTGTTATTCATTCCAAATGATTTCTTATAGCTCTCGTTTTCTTTAAAATTGCTATTTTAATTTCATTGTAATAAATTGTAAATTTAACGGTAATAGTCAGGGACGTCAGGTTAATGACTAGTATTATAATACTCTCGTCTGTGGATAAACGAGACGTCAAAAAGGTTGAATTAAAGATTAAGCTAATAGAGATTTGGCCTGTTGTGAGTTTCATGATATGTTCTAAAATATTTTTTTAAATACTTTACTGTGTGTGTGTATGGCTTTTGTTTTTTGCTTGCAAATATCATTTGGATACATAGAAGTCCTCAGACTATAACGATATTTGGACTGTGGGTGGATCTTTCAATTTGAATCTCATTTGACGGTGAATTTTTATAACTGTGAAAAAAATTGTTATTTTTTTTTTTTTTTTAGGGTAGTAGTAGGTAAACTACTCTGTTGATTATGTTATTATTTAACATTTTATTTTATAAAGATCCGGTATCCGATTACGTAGTAAAACTGAGTCGATTTTTTGTCTGATATCTGTCTCATATTTATGTAGAATGCTCCAATAAGGTTCGACTTTAAAACAAAATACCAACAAAATGACAAACAATTACTCAAAATAAGTTCGAAAATCTCATGACACAAATTAAATTCAATTTGAGTTATTTGATGGAATTCGGTATTTTGCATATATATTACGTACTTGCCGTTAGTCCACAAAGTACTTCACTTCTTTCAAAAAATCTTTCTCTAATATAAAAGATAAATCCAATTTACAAAATTGTGGAAAACACAAAATAGTTCAAAGATCGATAAAATTCCCCTGACTGAAATTTAAGAACCGGTTTTCAAGAACTTCCGCTTCCGTTATCAGATAAAATATTTGTGTAAGAACTATAGGTAATCGATGAGAGGGGTTTGAAAAAAACTGGAACAATTATTTTTACTGATTTTGATAATTTATTTAAATGTTCAATGCCCTTAGGGAACAAATTTTGTGCATTGTTTTTCAAAAAAATATTTACAGTAATAAATATAGATATTATTAATCTTGTATTTTTTACCTCTAGGTATCTATTTTACGTAAATATTTGAAATACTGTAGTAAAATAACGTTTACCCAATACTGTGATTAAACATAATATTTTCTTTCTATCAAATCTTCAGAAAAATAAATAATATTATAAATATAGGTACGACTGTTTACGTAATCAAAGTAAAAACAATATTATCAAAATTGTATTGAAAAATATAATAAGTTGCGAAATACTTTCGATTGTACATAGTACACAGAATGGCAATAACAACAAAAGAAAGAATAATAATATTATAAAGAATGAGATGAAACAAATTCAAATATTTTGCAATTGGAATATTTTATACTAGCTTTGAATCCGGCTTCAATTTAAACAAATACGCCATTGATATTGAATTTATTAAAATTAATTGACATTAAAAGCTGGCGAAATTTCGATATTTATACTTTGAACAGTATGTCACGATATTTCTACATAGATAACTGAAACTCCAGTACCTAGTCCTGATCATCGCAGACGAGTTGATGGCCTGTAAATATAGAACAGAATGGAAGTATTGTTTCAATTTTCAGCAGTTGCAAACTTTTTAAACCAAATGTAAAATGAACTTTGCACATTACACATTCTGATAATATCTATATTTAGACACATTTTTATATGTCCTCAACAGACTACAATGTAAAGGTATAATTTTGTGAAGCATGTAGAAATATATATATTTAATCAACAGGGATGTGTACAGAGACAACTGAATATAGATAAGATGTAGACAAAGAATGAGAATTTGTATAGAGTAGGTTTACGAGTTATATTTCCACTCGTCTGATAAAGGAGTAATAAACATACATATGTACTAAACAGACTGAAATATTTATAAGAAGTTCAGTAACAATGTTTTCCATTTCCAACTCACGTACAATATTACTGAATACATCCTCGAGATGATTTGACAGATGTTTAGTAATTTCAAAAACCTTTTAAAACATGTTTCGCGAATTGAATATTTTATTACATACAATTCTGTGTAAGGATGTGTGCGAATGAAATATTTGACTAGCGCCAAAATATCTCATATTTTTTTCTGTATTGTTAAGAGACACAGGAAATACTTTTGATTTAAAGTGAACCTTGAAACAACCAAAAGGTTTAATAGAAAAACAAGCTTTTGGAATAGTTTAAATGTACTTATGTAAATCTGAATAAGAATAAGTTGTATGTTGATCATGTGTAGTAAAATAACTGACTATACTTGTACAAGATGCCAAGATGGCATAGATAGGGACTTGATATAAAAATGAAATGAATTTTGATCAATTAAAAAAAAAAGCACAAGGGTGGAACAAGTCTAAAAAGGTGGCATTTAAAATACTATTTCGTGATTTTAAAAAACAAATTATTCCATATAAAATAATGGGAATTTCCAAAGTACAAGATTGCTCGGAATATATTTGGAACCAATTTCCCTAAAAGTTTGTGTTGACAAATATACGCATATCAGATCGTAGCTGCATAGATAATTGGAAATAAACATTCTTAATGACGATTAATATCAGACAATGGCTACAAGAAAGATCTGTCAAAGTCTAACAGTTTCATATATTTGCGCGAATGGCAATTTTATATACTTGCGCGAATGTGTCTGCCAGTTTCTATCGTGTCGATACGGCTTAATGGGCACAAATGGAAAATATTGAGTCTGCTCATTTTTGGAATGATCTTTAAAAATAATACTTTTTGTTCAGAATTAACCCATGGGATACCCACGTAAAAAAATATCTTCTTCTTCTCGTGCCGTATCAGGTCCCCCCGACGTTGGCAATCACTCTGGCGAAGGCTTCCCTATCCTGCGCGACCCGGAACAGTTCTCCCACATGTCTCATCCCGGTCCAGTCTCTTATATTGCGCAGCCAAGACGTTTGCCTTCTACCAGGACCACGCTGCCCCTCAATCTTCCCCATCAGTATCAGCTGGAGCAGACTATACTTATCGCCCCGCAGAACGTGACCCAGATATGAAATCTTACGGACCTTAACGTCCTTCAGCAGCTGTCTACTGCAATTGGCTCTCCTCAAAACCTCCGAGTTGCTGACCAAATCTGTCCATGGTATGCGAAGCATTCTCCTGTGCAACCACATCTCGAATGCCTCCAACCGGTTCATAGTGTGCACTTTCAGGGTCCAAGTTTCTGAGCCATACAGCAGCACAGACCACACATAGCACTTCAACATTCTCTGCCTGAGTTTCAAATTTATATTGTCATTGCAGAATATTGATCTCATTTTGTTGAATGAGCTACGGGCTGCTTCAATCCTGCACTTCACTTCCACATCTGGGTCCACAGACGACGTAATCATACTACCCAGGTACTTAAATCGATCCACCCTCTCCAGCAGCTCACCATTGAGTTGCAATGTTATAGCGGAGTAATCTGCTCTGCTAAATGCCATCCACTTCGTCTTCTTTTTGTTGATATTAAGGCCTTATTCTTCTCCTGCGTTATTAATGTTTATAAGGAGCTTCTGGAGATCTGCGATGCTATCGGCCAGGATGACAGTGTCATCGGCGTATCTTATATTATTGATGCATTCGCCATTGACCTTTACTCCCATTGTCGAGTTTTCTAGAGCTAAAGAGTAAAAAAGCTTCTAGAGCTTCTAAAGCTTCTAGAGAGTAAAAAAATATACTTTTCTGTAAATTTTCGAGTGTCCAGTAAAAGGCAGGTGATTGTTATTCTTCACGTAGACATTTGACATCTACAATCAGCTATTCTTTTATTGGCACCATGAGGACAATTTGCATGTTTATTACTTTCATTTAGTCCGCTGGCTACCCCATTGTGAGATATGTCGTGATGGCAAGATTAATAATTCTGCTCCATTATTTAGTCTTAGAAATGGATAGTTTTTAAAGGTAAAAAAATTGCGATTAGGTATACTTTTTCAAATCTTACACAAAAAATGATAATATGGAAATGACGTGGGTTCCCATTAACGTTATTGCTTTTGATACTACTGTGTCGCTGTTTAAAAAAACTTGAAATATAAGTACCTAAGTTACGAAGGCCTACGAAAATTTTCCTTGAGGGAGTGAAGGATACTTGATATAAAAATTGCCCGCTCATTATGGAAATTTAAACTTAGAATAATATTATAGTAAAAGCAATGACGAAGGTAAGAAAGATATTATGGTGGATAAAAACAGTAAGAGAGACAGGTATTGCAAGAGAGAGTGAGATAAGGTAGTGAGCGAAGAGAATTTGGTAATAACAAAAACTAATATTATCATGAATGTTTGTTTATATATTTGTGAACCAGAAACAAAACGTGTAGTAAAATTATTATTTTTCGGATAAGAGTGATCGCCAACGTCGAAAGGACCCGATAGGGCACCTAAGGAAGAAGAATTCACAATAAATATTTTAAATAAGGTATTTAAGCTTCACAACGTATCAACTGCATTCCAGTTTTCACTGATTTTACTAACAAACACGAAAACAAGAAAAACCAAAAAGCAAAATAGTAGTACTTAATTGGAAAAAGAAATTATAATACGATGGTACATCGCTGTCTCGCTATATAACGATAATAATCTTCTAACGATATCTTCCAACAGTTTCATCGTACACATTAAGGGTTGCACCCTCCCTCACCCATGGATGTTGCAGGAATGTCAATTCCCATGTCATCCATACTCTTCATGCAAATTCTTCTCAAGGAAGGGCTCAAGGTTCGCCTGAAGGGCTATCCCCGACAAAATCCTCCCCAAAATTAAATACAACCGTTAATGTCCACCGACTCCATTGTTTACAAAAGAACTTAAAATTAACTTACAGTTACGTATTTACTACGTACTAGTTGTTAGCCTAAATTATACAAAATATCTTAAGACTAGATTGAAATTCTTAAAACTAGTTGCATTTCATAGCCACAATCAATTACACAAGCAGTTTCTTCTAAGCGTAGTGTATAATATGTTAAGTATATCTGTAATCATAAAAGAAATTGATCATTACATGCAAAACACACACAACAAATGAAAGTGGTAGGAAAATCACAAGTTAGGGTCCAATCATTCTCTCTTTCTGTGTTTGGAAGCCGGTTGCATCAAGCGATTGATCCTGAAAAAAAGAGGAAAAAAGGAATACCTCCCTTTATTGGAGGAAAGGACGTCACAAACAAAGTGAGTTCGGTAAGGTCAAAAGGTCTCTGTAATCATACTGGAAAAACGGACTAAAAAGCATCAGCGGGAGCGGACCCAGGTCGTCTAAGGAGTTCCCACCTGTCCCTCCAGGACTCGGCGAACTTTCGAAAACTCTTGAAATTATCTGGATTCAATGTGAGCTCACCAAACCAGACTGGTCTTGGGGTGTCTGGAGTCATACTATCAATCATTTCTCTTCTCGCCTCGTCCATAATTGTGCATTCCCAAAGGATATGCTCTGCATACTGGGCACCACCACCACAGGGACACCATGGTTCTTCTACAAGGTTCAGCTCAAAGAGTTTTCCCTTGAGATCTCCATGACCTGTGACTAACTGAGTCATAAAATGATCCAGAGCAATAAACCTTCGCTTCATTCGGACTCTGACATCAGGAAAGAATTTGTAAACGAGTCTGCCACTTCTCCCCGAATCCCATCTCTCCTGCCAAACATCCATCGTTTTCTCGCTGATCATCCTAAGTGCAGTGTTTGTATCCTGTCTTCTTGTCCCTCGAATGACAACCATGCCAAAATGTACTGCAGTTCCATCTGCACACAGGCTGCGACGAGCTGCCCGCTCCAAGACCTCCAGATCTGCTGGGAGAACACCTGCAATAATGGGCAAACCCTCAGTTGCGGCAGTCCGATATGCCCCTACCAATGCCAAAAGACAAGTCCTCTGTCCTCTTAGTAAGGCCAGTGCAACACAGCCAACATTCAATCTGTGCGACCACACCCTCGCAGCATATGTTATCTGAGCTACGTATGTTGCTTTATAAATGGTCAACAATGTTTTAGGTTTAAATCCCCAGGTCCCTCTACTGAGTTTCCTTAGAGTTACAAATAAGGATCTGGCCTTTTCTGAGATCATTCTAGCATGATGCATAAAGGAGAAACGCCGGTCCAGGTACACCCCCAAATAGCGGAAGTCCTCAACGAGTCTCACAGATTGATGCCCCATCCTTAAAGTTGGATTACGATTACGACTCAGATCACCCTTCATAAGCATCGCTGCGGTCTTGGCTGCTGAAAATTCCAGACGATTCAGAGCACCCCATTCGAGAACTCGACTAATAGCAACAGAAAAAGAATTCTCAATTGCCGCTCTTGTCTCACCAGCCACAAGCAGAAGAGCATCGTCGGCATACGCAATTATTGTTACTGATTTTGGTAATCTCATGGTAAGCAGGTCGTCAAAAAGAACATTCCACAAGTATGGGCCGAGAACTGAGCCCTGTGGGCATCCCATAGTAACCTCTCTAGAAACGATGTGTCCAGCATATGTAATTGTAACAGAGCGATCTCGAAAATAGTCCGAAATAATCCCGAAAAGACTAGCAGGACACCCTCTGGCTTTAAGCTTAGAAAGAATGAGGGGCCACCAAGCATTGTCAAAAGCACCCGAAATGTCGAGAAAAACGCCCAGTACATACTTTTCTCTTCTGTTATTCTTCCATTTCATACATTCTAAAATGGCATGTTCAGTGGATACGCCCCGACGAAATCCAAACTGATTCAAACTGCCCATTGACAAAACAATTTCCAATCTATTCCTAACAAGTATTTCCAGGATCTTACCAAAAGCCGGAAGCAATGTGATAGGTCGATAAGCCTTGATATCTGATAGTGGTCTGTCGTTTCCTTTGGGTATAACCTTCAGTAAGCCTCTCTTCCATTCCCTCGGGAAAATACCTCTTCTCAAACAAATTTGCATCAGAGATTGAACTTTATCAGGACAAGTCTCCCAAACTTTCTTAACAATCACTCCTGTTATTCTGTCCAACCCAGGAGCCTTACGTGGACCAAGACCTGAAATTATTTCATTTAGTTCCTCTGTTGTTACCAGAGGTACTTGCTGTGTGTCATTATTGCTTAGCGGGGGGCATCGAGCAAGAATTCTCATACGACTGTGCAATACAGAATCCTTCTCCATCGAGTCCAAAGGAATGAGGCCGTCCAACATTGTTTTCAAAGTTGAGTCTATATCAAGTGTTTCCAAACCATCCTTTACAATGCTAGACATATAGCAATCAGCACTCCGTCCTTCTCGTATTATTGTCCGAGTTACAGACCAAGGTTCAGCATTACCAACCTCAGTTATCCATTCTCTCCAGGAGCTTGATTTAGCCTGCCTGATCGCCTGGTGATATTCCCGGCGAGCTCGACACAAGTTTTCGCGGAGATTGTGCGCAATATCTGAATCCACAGGAATACGACCGCCGTACATACCTTCGTTCCGCAGTTTTATAATTTCGCCGAAAGTGAGACAGACCAGAATTCCACCAAGGAGCTGATCCACTGGCTTTGCAAGGCTTACTCCGGCCCAAGGCTACAGAAGAGGCTCGTACCACTGCTCTGTTAAAGAAATCCCCTAGACTATCAGGCGACTCGATTGATACCATTCCAAAATCCTCAAGTTCTTTCTTCAAAACAACTGAGAAATAATTCCAGTTACAATTTTTTGTTTTAAAGCTCCAAAGGTGACTTGGTTCTTGGATTAGATGACCACCAACCTTCATGGTTATCAGGCGATGGTCACTAGAAATTGTGGCATTATGGACTTTCCAGCAGGATAATTCAGTTATTATTTCATCGGAACACAGAGACAAATCAATGCAACTCTCACCCATTACTCCAGCAAAAGTAGACAGTTGTCCAGGAACATTCAGGATATGCAAATTGTGAGAGGATATAAACTTCTCAACTATGCGCCCACTTCCATTTCTATCTGAACCTGGCCTATCAAACCAGAGTGTAGAGCGGGCATTAAAATCCCCTCCCACTAAGACTGGTCTACCGTGGAGAGTTCTCAGAACTTCACTCAATCCATGAATATGTTGACCAATAGGATCAGAGTATTTAAAATAAACTGACACTAAAAATATTTCCTTTCCCTTCATGTTCAAACATATACAGGAACGATATTCATTGGATAGACTATCGATGTACAGTGGTCGTACAATAGAACTATTGATTAAGAATCCGGCAGAAGGAGATGGTCCTTTTTCAATAGCAATAATAGGACTTCTTAATCCGCTTGTCTTACCTCTAAAAGTATACTGCTCTTGGATCATCATCACGGGTAGCTCATTCTCCTGCATATAGTTAATAGCTTCTAATGTTGCAGCTTTTGAGCGCCCCAGATTTATTTGTCCTACAACAATGTTTCATCGTACAATGAGTCTTGGTTATGGAACATTTTTAAAAATGTTCTTCTTTACTACACATAAATCTCTAGATGCATAGATTATTAAACTAGTACGCAGATATAAGATATTACATGCGTGTACGTAGAGAAGCACGGAGGCTTCGAGACTTTTAATAAAATAAATACATAGTAGGTACCTACCTACATAATCTAGGTAGGTACTTATATTATCTCATTTAGAACGTTTCAGGAATTCTAAATTCATTAGGAAAGATCAAGAGTAGTAAACCTAGTAGGTAGGTATTCCTAAATACGCCATGAGATAAAGTGGGGCTTTAAGGGCGAAACATATTGAACAAGAATAATAATTAATTATAATAATAATAACAACAACGCGCAAATAAATTGTCTAAGCATCCCTATAAAGATTACATTACCAATATCAGGGGAGTTTTTGTAACACGGAAAGGTAAATTGTAGTGTGGAATATTAAAATTAATATTAATTAGTTTAATACTAAGCACGAAATTTGAAATACTGAAAACATTTAACACAAATTTTCTGTAATTTAAAAAAATTAGATTCAAAAGATTTCAAAATTTTTTACGTAATCGTGCAGATTTTAATGATCTTTGGAATCAAACTATTTTAGATGAATTATTCTGATCGATTGAACTGCGAAAAACGAGCATTCTGATTACTCCGGGGAATCGAACCTATGACCTCCCATATACAAGGCAAGTGCTGTGACCACTATTTCAAGTAAGGAACATTAGTGGTCAGCAGGATTTTTCCGGTAGTTTCTCGGGAATCAATTGATGGCAATACCTAATTAATCAAAAATGGTTTAAATCTAATGATGACTAACCATTGTATTCAGCTTTTTTTAGATTTGATATTTCAATACTTTTTCTACGTTGGGCGCCAAATTTTTATCTTTTTTTCGTGGTTCAGGCAATTGGTTGATCACAGAAACAAAATATTTTAAAGTATAATGTTGACATCAAGTTTCCTGAAATAGTAGCTTTGGATTGATACAAGAAGCATAGGGAAATCTCAGAAGAAATGGGATAAGAGACCATTTAAACTATATGTGTCTGAAACCAAAACGCACAGAATGGTTTTGTAGAGGATTTGATCCAGTAGAGAAGAAATGCAAGTAAGTAGAAAATAAATAAATAAATTAAATTTTTCACATATTTATTTGTCTGTAGTTAATTTATAAGATTTATTGTAAGCCGTTATGTAAGAAAATTGTCTAACACCCTAATTATTTAATGTTGTGATTTAACTAGAACACCTTAAAATATTCATTTGTACGACCTTCGTGTGATATTCATCCAAGGTTAAAGTAAAGCATACAATACTAGCTGCTGCTAATAAGAGGTGGGGAGGGAGGTGAGTGTAGGCACGCGATTCAAATCCTTGGGGGGATAAATTAGTTTTTGGAGAGGATTCCTTGGGAATTGATTAAACCGTAAATATTAATTTACATACTAAAATTGCTTTGCAGTGTTTCTAATCATTCGTATTTAAGAGACTCTGAAGTTGTGTCAGTACATAACGCTGAAAAAACTGGTTCGTTTTATATCTAGAAAAGGAGAACGATAAAACTGAAATATTTTCAAAGTAACATAATGTATGACAATCATAGAATATCTAGTTGAATATGACACTAACTCTTTTTTTCTAAATGTTTTATAGTGTCATTCTTCTATACTCGTATGTGCAGCATAAACCAATACAAACTTTTTGTTTTAAATTTTGTTTGTTTAATTGTTTAATGTAAGTACATAGGTTTGCAATTTTATTATGGTAAATGTTGTGATGGGAAAAATAATAAATACTGGCAAAAATATTTTTATATACATTTATTACTAGATACAGCATAAACAAACGTAGACATGGTTTTGATATAATACGTCTTGTATTTAAGAATGATATAGTAACAACTGTTTGAAATTTAATCCCAGTCCCAGGGTTTAATTTGATATCAGAAAAACAAACGAATCACAACACTACCGAAGCAAGCGTTGAAATATTTTCAAAGAGAAATAGTCAAAAATTTTGGTTTTCGATTTTGTAATAATTAAATGTAAAATCTCAAGGTATACCATCAGTCGCACGTGAATTATAAGGGAGTACAGTCATGTTGAAGTTGCGTGTCTCAAATATTCTTACTTACATATGTACAACACGACACAAATCAAAACATTTAATCAGACTTGTACTAAGAATAATATATAATAATATATATAATTATACTAAGAATAATATGTTAGTAATTATTATTATTGCTTTAAGTGTATGTAAGTAGCTCTGACTAGTTTACTGAGAATAAATTAATCAAGTAAAACGTCTGAATATGAATACTGTTTATTTAATGATGAATGTATCAGACACGAATACAAAATTCATTACTATAAAATTGTAAGCTGTTTCTACATACACACGTAATGAGCATGGTAAAATAAAATGAATATTGAAAAAATAAATATGCAGTGAAGTAGGTAGTGAACTCACCAAGACGAATTTGGTTAATTTCTACTAAAAAGTTTTGCTTGATCAAAACATTACACAAAGCTTATTTTTAATCTCTTAGAAGTTTGAATTCACTAGGAAATATTGAACACACCCTGGTTGGAAATATTGGTTTCGAAAAAAGTAAGAGGTTAAATAAATTATCCACAATGAAAACAAGATTAATTGTCTTGTTATTTTTATTGGTAACTGTAATTGATGATAGTTTACACGTGTTTTAAATTTTGAATTTCATGTCTGACATTGAATTTGTTTGTGTTGTGGTTTTAAATTAAAAAAATTAAATTCTGTAATTTTATTTTTAAATTTTAATATCTTTTATATAATTTCTATAACATTGTCTTTTAAATGTTTTTATATCATTGAGATTTGAGTGTGTTTGTGTTGTGTTTTCAATTTTATTGTTGTGGAAATTGTTTATGTATATGTATCGTGTAATAAGGGCTTTTTGCCGTGGAATGAATGAATAAATAAATAAATAAATAAAGAAAAAAATAACTTTATGAAGACTTGTATATATTATACTACTACTACTATACCATCACGGCATATCCCACAAGTGGGGTAGCCAGTAGACCAACTGCATGTAAGAAACATGCAAACTGTCCTCTTCGTGCCAATATAAAATCAATACATTCAGGATGGGTGGCAAACATCATCGCTGAATTTAAGATGTACAATGTCTTAGTTTTTTCGAACACCTGCCTTTTACAGGACACTCGAAAACTTACGGGGAAGAGTGGGAGACCAATTCTTTACCGGGTGCTCCACGGGATATAAAGTAAATCAACGTTTTGCTTAAAAATAAAAATGACAAGGTATTATGATATATAAACCCTTAGGTCAAAAATATGTAAAGTGCTTTAATTTAGGGGACAACGTCTCACAATCAGCTACGCTTTTTAAAATTTCATCAAACAAAAGTGAGACGGTTCGTTATTGCGAAGACGGATGACTGAAAATGAAAGTCATAAAAGATTTTCATTAACAGATGTTTTTTTTATTATTTCTGAGAAAAAGTATGGTATAATTTTGAAAAACAAACCAAGAAAGAATTTAAATTCAAAGGGGAGATAAAAATATCTACATTCGCTTAGCCTGGCTGGAATGATCAATTTGAAAAGGGATTATTGATTGAATATTTGGGACGCATATAAGAAATAGCCGGATTGAATTCTGTCGATACCAAATTCTTTGTAAGCATTTCATGTTATTGTTTTTGGTTAACTTTTTATGTATGCTGGATAAGTCTCATTTACATAATATCCTCAAAGAGAAAAACGCAACAAACGAAATGTTATAAATAAAGGCTTATTTCTATATGAAGTAATCTCTTGAATTGTAATTTCAGTCTGTTGTAGTTCTTGAAGTGCAAGTAAACTTAGAAATTAAATTATTAATCTAATATTAAATTTATGCAGATAAATCAAATGTTTTTGTGTTAAAACTTTGGAAATTCATTATAATTAAAATGATTTTAAATACACTGTATAATTTCCAAATTAAATTTAATCACCTCGAACGTTTTCGCCAAAGCTTCTACTTGGCATCATCAGGAGGACTAATTAGTTTAAGTTCATATGTAGTGAGTCTGTTTTCTATTACTAACTTATACTAGAGGTGGGGGGGGGGAGTTTGAAGGTGGGAGAGAAAGGGCGGAGTTGAGTGTGTTTGATAAGAGAGAAGGAGATGGGTATATCAACAAAGGAGATGCATATGGTATTTGGATATTCACCAAATTGTTCTTATTTTTATGGATTTCAAGAATCTCCAATGCATTCAATTTGTTAATCTTAGACTCGGAGTGCAAGACCTTAGTACCTTGCATGTCAATAGAATGTTGATATTGTTGATATACCCATCTCCTTCTCTCTTATCAAACACCCTCAACTCCGCCCTTTCTCTCCCACCTTCAAACTCCCCCCCCCACCTATAGTATAAGTTAGTAATAGAAAACAGACTCACTACATATGAACTTAAACTAATTAGTCCTCCTGATGATGCCAAGTAGAAGCCTTGGCGAAAACGTTTGAGGTGATTAAATTTAATTTGGAAATTATAGTGTTTTTAAAATCATTTTAATTATGCAGATAACTTTATTTGGGACAAATCAATAACATTATCAGTGGTTTGACAGCTTGGAATTTATCTATCTACCTATTCTTTCACACCGTATCCCAAGTGGGGTAGGCAGAGAGCATGAAGCGCCATATAGATCTATCCGTAGATACTTCTTTCGTTTCCTCTACATTTATATAATTTCTCATACACGTCATCTCTTTCATAGCTTGGTATTCTCTAGCAATAGTCGCCATTACTTTCGATAGTTGGATACAGCCTAATTATTTAGACCTCTGTAGTTCTTGTTATAAAAATATGAACCAAGCGAATAATATGAAAATATATATATAATGAGTTACAATCCATTGGATTGGTCTGCAACGAGTTTTGACTTATTTCTCCACTCCTCCCTATTCTCAGCCAGTCTCTTCAACTCCATATATGAGCCACAGCTCATGTCCCTCTTCAGTTGGTCCATATAGGCGTCTCTCGGTCGAACTCTGCCATTTGTGCCTTCGGTCCTGCCCTCTGCGATTGCGATGAGCAGTCCTGGGTGCCTGATGTTGTGGCCAATCCAATTAGCTCGTTGTTGGCAGATTCTTTTGAGGAGTTGCCTTTTTTCGCCAACCCTGGTTAACACTTCTTCGTTTTCGACGTGTTCCGACCAATGAATCTTCAGCATGCGTCTATAGCACCACATTTCAAATGCCGCTAACCGTCCGCTTTCCCTCTTACTGATGGTCCACGTCTCGCACCCATATACCAGAATGCTCCACACAAAGGCTTTAGTGAGATTCTTCCTCACGCTTAGATCAATATTAGGGGATTCTAATATTTTGGATTTTTTGTTAAAGGCAATTCGTGCCTGGTTTATTCTGCTCACAATTTCTGATTTGGAGCGTCCGTCCTGGTTTATTCTGCTGCCCAAGTACACGAATTCTCTTACTTGTTTGATGCTCACTCCATTTATGGCAATGTTCGCAGTCGCTTCCTCCCTTCCAACGACCATACATTTTGTTTTATCTTTATTTATTTTCATGTTGTACTTTGACAACAGTATACTTTCCATTTTTCCTAAGGCTTCGTTCAGCGCCATCTCGGAGTCTGCGAGCAGTGCTATGTCGTCAGCATATCTAATCATGTCAACCTTTTTCCCATTTATTTTTACTCCTGTCCAATTCTTCATTTCTTCTCTGAGTTCATCAATAGCTTGCTGTATATAGCAGTTAAAGAGTGCTGGCGACATTGAGCATCCCTGTCTTACACCTTGTTCTACTCTCGCTTCTGCGCAGCTCTCTCCGCTTTTAATTACAGCCATTTCATTCTTGTATAGGCTCCAGATTGCTCTTCTGTCCTTATAGCTCATTCCTATCTGGTTTAGAGTCTTAAAAAGTTGTTCCCATTCTATTTTATCGAATGCTTTTTCTAGGTCGATGAATGCTACATACGTGTTTCTATTCACTGTTATTCTCTTTTCAAGAACAAGTCTTAGACTCAGGATTGCATCTCTTGTACCTGTCTCTTTGCGGAATCCAAATTGATCTTCTGAAAGTGTTTCGTTGATTTTACTTTCCGCCCTTTTCATTATAATGTTGGTGAGTATCTTAGAAGCGTGTGATATCATGCTTAATGTTCTGTGTTGTTCGCACTTTGTCGTGCCTGTTTTCTTAGGTAGCGCTCGTATCAGACATTTGGCGAAGTCCTCAGGTATCTCTCCTGTGTTATATATTTTGCAGACAAGCTTATACAAAGTGTCAAGCATGCCGCTTCCTGCGCATTTAAGCAACTCTGATGGAATCAGGTCAATACCTGGTGCTTTGCCGTCTTTCAATTTTGATAAGGCATTATCAAATTCACTTCTTAAGATATCATCTCCATTATTTTCTTTGTCATATTCTGTTTCCAGTGCTTTACTTTCCTCAAGTATGTTCTTTCCTTTGTAAAGTTGTTCTAGGTATTCTTTCCACCTTTTAACGATCAATTCATCCTCAAACAGTAGTTTGCCGTTTTGATCTTGGATAGCACATCGTGGCTGTGTCTTATCATTGAAAAAATTCTTGACTTCAGAATATGCAGTTTCAAATTTTCTTTGTTTTATATTTCTGTTGATATTCCTGCATTTTTCTTGCAGATAGCATTCCTTTCTTAATTTGGACTCCCTGTTGATTTTGTTTCTCAAGATTTTATATTCCTTTTTTCCTTCTTCTGTTCTCGAGTTCATTAACCTCCTTCTTTCTTCAATCATTTCTAATATATCGTCCGTAATCCATTCTTTCCTAGCTTGCGGCTTTCCTTTCTCTATTACCTCGTCTGCCGCTGTGTTATTTTCTCTTTGATTTTCTCCCATACTCTGTTTACACTTTCATTGTTCTCAAAATCGCAAACTTTAGTTTTTTCGTCGTATTTTTCTTTTACTTCTTTTGTTTTTAAAAGCTTTAAGTCCCATCTTTTTTTGGTTCTCTTCTCGAGCCTTTTGAATTTCAGTATGGTTTCCGCCACAACCATATTATGGTCGCTATCAATGTCCGGGCCTGCATAGCTCCTGCAATCTTTAATTTGGTTTCTATACCGTTGCCGCGTTAAAATATAGTCAATCTGCGACCGGAATCTGTCTCCGGGACTGTATCTCTGCACTATATGAAAATAGTGCATCTGATTAAAGCAAGCTCCTATCTGTTGCAGTGAAGCAGTGTCTATGTATGGATAACTAAATGAAGTTCACTGATACTAAAAAAAATATTTAGAAGATTATTATTAGGTGGATGAATAAATCTGTATTTTTGATTGACCAGCATTCAAAGATTCCCCATTAGGGTTCTCTTTGTAACGGTGAAATCATAGTCAATCAAAGAAAGGAGGAATTCCAATATCCGGGAGGGTTTTTTTTTATTCATTAGAAGGGATGACAATATCAATGGTTTTTTGTAAAATATTATACAGATTTAAACCAGAAAATAATAATAATAATAATGCAAATAATGACGTGGTTATTGAAACCAAGCTGTATCAAAAGGAAAAATAACGAACGAAGTAATAGACAGACAGACTATCGATGAAACTGTCAGATGAAATTGGTTGTTAAGTATTAAGAAAAAAAAACATTTGAGGATCAAACGATTGAAAAGAGTGAATATTATGAAAGTTTTTCAATGTAGAAAAATATGAATTTGCTGGAAATAAGTGTAAATGTAAAACATACCAAGTATACCTATATGTGTATATAAGTACAATATGGGTGCTGTTTATATTTATTTATTTAATCATCACATAAAAATACAACAAATTTCCCACAATATAGTGGATTAACCAACTAGGTGAGACCTGTTCTAGGGCAATCCAATTCTTATGAAATTTATATTATTTTTATGTAATTATTTATTTCATTTATAAAAAAAACACAACAGCATATAAAACAAAATGCTTAAATCATAGCAATAAATATAACAAGTTCAATTACAGTGATTTATATAAACTTTTTCCTTTTCTTTTTTAAAAAAAATTTCCATTGCAGACAATGCGGGTGCGCATGCGTGCATTTATACACATCTTTCAAAAACATTGCTTTTGAAAGCAAAATAATATGTAGAAAAATATATATATATTTTAACAATGGCGTGATCGGCAGCTAAGTAATATCAGTATTATTTATAAGTGCAAGATCCAAGTCCTATTTCACTAAACGACATGATAATATTGAATCCATGCGGGTGTATTTGGGGTTCATTTAAATTTTCCTTTTGAAAGTATTAAAAAACAACTCGGTTGTTTGTTTTGGTTAAATCAGATATTATGATATTATGAGTACCAATAATTCTATGAATAATTTATTAAATGCATAATTATGGTATCCATGAAACTGATTTTGCCTTGGAATAATAAGAGGGTTCTTTTAGAAAAAAGTACCTATTGGAAAAACTCCCAAATCGTTGAAATGAATACCTTATTTTGGATCAATATTTATATTGGCAACAATAAGGTTTTCAATGTAACCGATGCTAAATTCGTAATAAAAAAATATGTTATCAAATAGTAATTCTAGCTGAGCCCGTAGACAATTTGTACTTAGCGATCGTCTACTGGCGAACTTTTCGACAATCTACCTACACGTACCGTATAATTATGCGTTATTGTTGCAGTTATTGACGAAAATTCGTTTGTAGGCGATCGCCAAGTACAAATTGTCTACGGGCTCTGGTTATTTTAATGAAAGATGCGTAATAGACCAAAGAAGTATTTTAGTTCATACTTAATTAAATAAAAGATTTGGATAACAAATGAAAAATAATAATAAAAAAATAATGAAAACTGATGCGTGGGCATGATAAAAAAAAACAAAAAAAAATTTTTTCA
Source organism: Athripsodes cinereus (assembly GCA_947579605.1). Lineage (NCBI taxonomy): Eukaryota > Metazoa > Arthropoda > Insecta > Trichoptera > Leptoceridae > Athripsodes > Athripsodes cinereus. The sequence goes on from OX388310.1 coordinate 22,310,908, forward strand.
TAAGAATAAAATCAGATTAAATATGAATTTGTTTATGGTACTATATTTGCGAAGAAATGAAACATAAAAAAATCAGATTCAGGCCAAATACAGAAAAAAAGATTAATTAAAATTTATTGTAAGTTGTTAACTGATATAAGCCCTAGAGTAAAAACATTTAGATCTGAAAATATAACTTTACATAAAAAAATAAATAAACAGCTGTACCTACTCTATTATATTTTTTAAAATTAAAGTGAGAGATATAATATGATATGAAAACAAAATACCCTTACAATAGAGATTGGAGTAAAAATCAAGTTACCATTTCACAGAATATGAATAAATAAATAATTTCATTTCTATGGCTTTCAAGACTCAAGGACAGACATAAAACTGTTTGTGGAGACGCCATTGTCGTAATAATAAATTATTGTATATCGAAGGAATATGATATCAGACTGAAAGTTTTCATATTCATGAACAAAGTGTCTTTCTATTTTAATAATAATAATAGCATCATTGTTGTTTCTTGTGTATTGATTGTGTAGATATTCGTTACAAACGAATTTGAAGTAAAGAATATGATAAAAGTATTAGCTTGAGTATTATACTAAAGATTCCCCGAAAATAAAAAGAAACACGTGTATGAAGATTGTACATGCGTATAATACGGAAAACCTTTTCTCAATACGTTTTACAAGAGATTTTGTATAATCATGACAACGTTATTCCAAATCTCAATAGCCTTCAAACAAAATATGTAGAATAATTATGCAGAATTTAATTGGTTTTGTTACTTTCTCATAAGGATGTGCGGAAAATGAGAGATGTTGTGTGAAGGAAGAGGGGACAACAGGAAGGATGTGAGCTGAGGGGAGAAGGGTGGTAAAACGAGATATAAAATTAATTATATAAAGGAGACGATAAGTTTCTTTATAATGATATCTGAAACTTCAAATCTAAATTAATGTCTAAGAGAAGACATGTTTTCAGTCGACAAAAAATATTTTAAAGAATTAAGAGAAAAACAAACAAAGTTATTGGAAAACGTGTATAATTTAATATTATAAAAGATTTCCTATAAACATCAACTTTAAAAAAATATCCATACAACTTATAAATACTTGACATACAGAGGAAAGTTCATAAAGGGATAAGGTACCATCTTAAACTATGCGCTCGAGTTATTTCAAAGATATTACATAGCTGCATTATGGTCACTTTTCATATTTATATATCAATAGTTTTTCTTCCTCATTTTCATGTTGTTCATTGCAGCTCGCTCGTGATAACAAAAAAAGTTGCCATGTACAAGCGGATAGATAGGGGTACCCAAACTTCTGATTTATCCGGTTATGGCACGGAGTCTACGATAACTATTCGCTCATTTTTCAAACAAGTAAAATACACTATACCTATACTCAAAATAAGTAATGATATAAAATATTATTTTTCAAGATAACCTAATCTATTTACCCTTCAACATTCCTGCAAAGAGCATAATAGAAACCTCCTCTCCTTCACTCGTCAATTGAGTTAACTCTTTACACGAAAATCTTAAATATTTCATTTATATTTCCCAAGCAAGTACCTACGACACGAGTTATATGAGAAACACAAATGAAGAATCAATAAATTATGGAGTAGTATACAAATAGACTCGAGTAAGTACCTATTATATTGATCGGTAAAAACATAACTCAACCAAATAAAATAAAATATTAATGACAGGCTATTACTTGTTTGAAGTTTCGTTGTTAATAAAGTAGCAAGTAATGAAATCGTGTTCTTCAATCAAGAAACGATAAAAATAATAATAGTAAACACAAACAGGTTGTTCGAAATACAAAATATTATTATTATTAATAATAAAAATACTTCAGAGGATAAAACCACGAAAATATGTAAGAAATCTGAAAAGAAATTGCTGGATAAATGTTATGATAATAATAATAATAGTATGAATGACACTAATTGGAAACTTCAGCGTGAAGAAACACGAAAGAAATAAAAATAGTAATCTCCGTACAATTATTTCAAAACGTTCAAATGAATGTATACACGTTTAAATGAGTTTTTTTTTTAATATTATGTAATAACTAATATTTTACAAAGTACTCCAAGTAAAAAAATAATATCTTCATTCGTACCATTTATAAAACTACACACATCTTATTTCACAATAAAAATGTATCAGTTTTTCTAAAAGCATATTCAAATTTCAATGTAAGAATAAACATCACTGTTGTCGTTGAAAAATGATATTATTAATGTGTATTGTTAATCATAGTATTGAAGATAAATTTCAACCGCTAAAAATAAAAACGGGGATAGTAATAACAAAAATGAAAATATTTAACAAATAATGTAGGTAAATATTTAGGTGTTGAAAGTTTGGGAATATTTTTCGTTTTCTTCTTACGTAGCACAAAAAGATATGCCGACTGGCCAGTTCCACAACTCAACAAATAGAAAAGTCTTATATTCGAGAAGTCGCCATTTCGTAATATTGGTATATTTATATAATGATTTGAAAACACAACAGAATTTGAAATATGCAATATAATCATCACAATTTTAAAGACATAATGTTGTCTTTGTTCTGGTCAGCAGTTAAACGATTTAAAACATTTATTTGTGGAGTTGAAAATAAATTTGGAAGAGCCGTAGTTGCGTGTACATATACTACATGTCGTCGGCACCGTGCGGCCTTAAACGGTGCATTATGTTTCTGATCACACCTACTAAACCAGGCACGAATTGCCTTTAACAAAAAATCCAAAATGTTAGAATCCCCTAATATTGATCTAAGCGTGAGGAAGAATCTCACTAAAGCCTTTGTGTGGAGCATTCTGCTATATGGGTGCGAGACGTGGACCATCAGTAAGAGGGAAAGCGGACGGTTAGCGGCATTTGAAATGTGGTGCTATAGACGCATGCTGAAGATTCATTGGTCGGAACACGTCGAAAACGAAGAAGTGTTAACCAGGGTTGTCGAAAAAAGGCAACTCCTCAAAAGAATCTGCCAACAACGAGCTAATTGGATTGGCCACAACATCAGGCACCCAGGACTGCTCATCGCAATCGCAGAGGGCAGGACCGAAGGCACAAATGGCAGAGGTCGACCGAGAGACGCCTATATGGACCAACTGAAGAGGGACATGAGCTGTGGCTCATATATGGAGTTGAAGAGACTGGCTGAGAATAGGGAGGAGTGGAGAAATAAGTCAAAACTCGTTGCAGACCAATCCAATGGATTGTAACTCATTATATATACACACCTACTGTGGGATAAATATTTCATATGTGAAAATAGGTACATTAATTTGTTACATAACTTAATATTTAATATGAATAGGGAACCATGAATTTTTTATAGTAATTTGTTTGTGGAATTGGAAGAGTGGCGTTGATTGTGTCTATTACCAATTAAATCAAAATGTTAGAAATTTTCTATTTGTCAAGTTATAACACTGACAGTCGATATAAGAATTTCGCAAAGAAAACTAATTTGTTCCCGAGCAAAAGACGGGATAAAAGCTGGTAATAATAATAATAATAAGCCAAATATTAAAGCGGTTCTTGACGGGGAAAAATAAAGAAGAATAAAAAAATATGGAGAGAAAACGAAGAACGGCTTACATAATTAGTAAGAAAAATGTCAATTATTTTTATTTCACAGGGGAAAAGAGAAAACAAGTGACAGGAATCGAGTGAGGACAGTAATTAGCAATTAGTTGATGGGAGGACGAAGAAGAAGATGAAGCTGAAAATTTTTTACATGACTAATTAAGTTTTTTAATAGGAAAGAAGATTTAATTAAAAACAAACAAAATGAGTCTCTAAAAACTCACCAGCTTTTTCATCCAATTAATTATACTTATTATAATAACTGGTATAAAACAAGATTTCACTTACGGAAAGCTTAACTCAAAGAATAGTTTTGAATAACATTTTTCCTGAAAAAAACATACATTTGATGACGATTACTTTTTGAAAAATCAAAAAGTTTTTACAAAAATATTTTGACAATATTTATCAATTCAATAAAAGTATACACGTAAGTGGCTTGCTATCGAAAATGGGCAAATCCATGTACGTCGTCAATAGAGTTCACCTAACTAGATTTTGACGGTACTTTCAATAAGAATATAATTTTTTCGTTATTTTTCACATACATATGATTCCACTGTTTTGATAATGCAGGGAAGTCAAAATTAATAATATTTCAGCAAACTGATTTGCATATCACTCATTTGTCTTTTATTTTTGCAAAGTCTTGTTTTAACCATAAGTAATTGTAATATTTTAATTATATCATTATCAACTCATCAGAAGGCAAACAACAACAAAAAAATGTTTATTCGATAATAGAGTGACTCCATAAATTAGTATTGATGTACGCCGTTACGAATTAGAAAAAAAAAAGTAAAATTGCTTTATAACACGCGAATTCAACGTACGAATTACAGACATTGACAGGATTTTACCGGTTTGATAGTGGGATACTACTTAGTAACTTATGTATTATACAATACAAACATGACGAATGATTTGAATAAACAAATAAAATCTAAATAATATAGTTTGGTCAAAATAACAACGCAATAAATTTATCACGGGAATGAGTTTTAATTTACGATCATTCTGAATTATGAACCAATGTTTTTATACAGATGTTAACGTATCACGATAGGTATGATTTAATCTCAAGATAGGCATAACTCACCGGAGAGAGAGAGAGAGTGCTAGGTGTTTCGACGCTTACGAATTGGCTTAGACTGGTTGAAGCACATTATACCATGGCAACGCTCACGAATTCCACCTCTAATGCTTCATTTACATATACAAATCCTTTCAAAGCGGGTATAAATGTATTAAAGTGCCATGAAGTTTGCGGCAGACTTAAAAACCTTATACAAAGAAGAAGATATCTTTTCTGTAAGTTTTCGAGTGTTCTCTAAAAGGCAGGATTTGCTAAGCATAACGAATAAGACATTTAACATTTTTAATTTGCCATTGATGTTGTTTTATTTAAACTTATGTAGGTATGAGACATGCCTCCTCTATTTAAAGCGATATTGCGTCTATTGAAGTGTTTTTTCCACCGACATCCTTAACTTTTATACCTTATATAATAAAAAGTGAAAATATTTTTTGTCATTTTAATTCAAAAGTAATCTTTTCAAATTTATTTCAAAACAGGGCTATTTTCACGAAGTACAAGGGCCGTTTTTATTACAACCATCTTTAAAAACATTATTGTTCTACTTATTATTTTCTCGACATTTAAAAGCTAAAACAAATTTTGGTAAGAAGATGTCAATTATTTTATTATAATCTCTCTAAAGTTTTGATTTTAAATGAACATTTATACCAAATCCAGTACATTTCAAAATACCGTTAACTCCACCTGTTACCTTATATTCATTCAATAATTAAAACACTTAGTTCTAGAATTAATTCAGACTTGAAATTCATAATCAGAACTTCAGATCCAATATAACTATCATTTTCGTTGACCAAAGTATTACTAAACTCTATCAAATCTGGTAAGTTCTACTACAGAGTACAAAGTAAGTTTACAACATCCTAATCCATTGAATATTTAGATCTGTTAACATGTATGCATGATTGTTTAATATCTTTAATAGGAACACGTACCACACAAAAAACGCGAAATATTATAGCCATTGGGCATGTTTTGGATAAAATAGATATCCAACACATTATCCAACTTTCCATCACAAGTGAGATCAGATCCCGAAGATTGGCATAGATTGACCACGACGTCAGATACGGAGAAGAAAGGTTGAATAAATGTATTTTGCAGAGTAAACACGAGTGCAGAAGATCGTAAGGAATACCAAGGCAAAGGCTATTGGTCATTGGATAATATCAGCCGAGATCTAAGCTAAATGATAAAGATGACTGCCAATTCACTGTTCAAGATAGAAAGACTTGGAGCTTGGGCTTGGGCTCTACTAGCTAACCTACTTCTGGATGTTGACTTGATTACACAGATTAATATAAAAGATTTTGCAAAAGAAAGTTATGTTTACTTTTCGAATGAATTTAGGTTGTAGGCTAGTCTTATATATAAACACATATTATTGTTCACCATGTTCCATTGTAACGACAAAGCTAAATTAGACACGAGCATGGTTGGCAAATATCAAGAAACTAATCGAAGTTTGTTTGGTTCGATGTCGCAGCATAAATTATAATTGACACCGCAGGCGCTTGTGGTGTCTCATCGCGTCGCGATGTCGAATAGAAATTATTATTGCTAGACTGATATGTAATATTACCTATTTATTTATTTGTAAGAGAAATAACTGAATGGATTAAATTTTATCCACAACAAAGAATCCTCTTCTTATTCTTTCGCTCTAGTGCCTTTCTTTTGTGTGTGACAATATATCTCGTCTTTTAAGAATGAATTTGTTCTAATTGATATAATTCTTCTATAAAGTTTTTTATTCTACGTCAGATAAACGTAGTCTACGTAGTGCTTACAAATACCGGGAACAATACCTTCTTTGAATGTCAAACCTCACAAATAATATAATGAAATCAATCTACAAATGGTTATGAGTTGTATCAACAATTCACGAGAAAAAGAGGCTTTTTTATTGTAACAAACTAATTAGCAGAATTTTATTAGTCGCATATTAACACTAAACTTTTCGACGAAAAAAACTGTCATTCAATATCAAACAGCGATCAGCGCATAAAAACTTTTTTTTTCAACGGTGTTATTACTAGACTTTTTGTAAATAACTAATACCATTAACATATCAATAATATTAATGATCAAAAATATTTGTAACCGATAATTTTTTTCCATTACTCGAGTCCATATTATTATGGTATCCCAATCATGGTGAAAATCGCAAATCAATGATGGTAAAATAATCTGTGCATTATGCTATGTTTTTTAAAGTAGGTACTTTTGGTTATTTAAAGAAGCACAAAACAGATGACAAAATATATAATGGATTTTCGAAAAAAGAGGTAAAATAAATTTTTGTTATAGACATATTTACGCTTTATAAATATATAATATAGCGCTCGTTTCATAGACCACACATCAACATTATCAAGTTACATTATTGATTTTGGTACATAAGAGAACAAAAATAGGCGCATCAAAATATAAGCCTATCAAGTTTGATACGAAAACATCATTATTTTTATCTCCCAGTAGAATTCTACGCGCTTCATTGGTTTGAAAACATATAAAATACGTATATAAATAAAAATTATACAGAATATGAAATTATATTATTTGTGTGTTAAAGTGACGTAATTATTTTTACTCGCGTACCTAATTTATACTCCTTTAGTCATCGCTTAGGAAAATAATAAAGTAACATCATAACATTTTTGGGTTAGTTGGAAGAGATCGCGCATTTGCGATAAACTCGCCCTTTGTACATTGATTGTACTTAATTTGAATGTATACCTTCTATGAAATTGTATGTAATCAATGTACATATAGTAAAAAAATATTAAATAAATAAACAAATAACCAATACCGGAGGATTATGACATAAATGGTCCTCTTAACTGTGATGCCGCTAGGCGAAAGCGCTCAGCATTTAAGATGTGTATCAATTGTTAATTGATCAAATATTAATTGATCAAATACTTACTTATACGTGAACATTAAGTGTGTCTAATATTTTTTGTTTAATTTTTCGAATGTTTCGTGATTAACACACTTAAATATTTTTATACATATTTAAATGATTGTTTACATCAATATAAGAAGTGTTTACTAGAATGTTTTATTTTTTAAAAGTAATTATTGAATCGAGTATTGTATAATTGCAAACCTGATTAAAAGACTTAAAATACTAAAGACAAATGGTTACATATAATATACCAACTATGTACAGACTTTCCCATTAGTTTTCCATTTCTTTGGCATTTAAATACACCCACGTGTACAATAACATCTATCTCGTTGTAGTTATATGACAAATAGTTGTTTCAATGCTTTCACCATCCAAAATAGTAATTCTCAGAGAACCATTGACGCAAATTTATGTCAACCAACATTTTTAAGATTCGATATTTCAGAAAGTGATATTTTATTTCAATACTTATAAACGTTTTTACATATATATGAATAAATTTATATGTGCAAATGTAAACTTACGAACAAGTTAAATATTTATATGATAATAATAATATCTACATACGACGGAATATCGCCTACACCATACCTCGTGGGATTCCGCTAATCTGACAAGCATTTCAGTGTATGAGCTTTTACCAAATCCACAGCAGCTCCGCCGTGACAGAAGCCGCGTTGGGATACGAGTTACTAAAGATATATCTATTGTATTTGTACTATTGTTATACACAGATCACTTATGTCACTGCAAGATGCCAGGAGATACTACGAGATGGCTTTTACTGTTACCCATTGTATGTAGGACTGTAGGTATCTACCATTTGTACCACTACAATACATTTACATTCAGGATACAATATGACTCGCTGTCATAGAATATTGTTGCCAATTTATAATGTCACCTTTTAGCATTGACATGTTTTATCACAAGAGTGACTTTCAAAACAGAATTTCAATTCAATTGAGATTAACGCTGTCTAGTTAGAAATTCAGCATAGTACCTATACCAATTTTCATAAAAAAATGATCCAATGTTTTGGTTCCTAATTTATATTATTGCTATGTACGATAACTAGTAATATACTTTAGCTATAAAGGTATATCTTGGCGTTGAACTAAGGTGCTATGTAAAGTGTTTTGCAATGGTAAAAACAAAAACTTAGAGGATACATCTCACTTAAGGTGAGTTCTTAAATTTTATATTCGGGAAACAAAACTCGAGTGTTTTGATGATAAACCTCACAGTAAACAAGGAAGGTGGTATCGTGTTGCTCGAAATAGGAAAGTGTGTAAAAGTTTTGAAGAGGCCTATATCCAGCAGTGAAGAGAAGACGGCTAGCAGTAAGTTAGTTAGTAAGTAAACAAGGAACGAGTATAATCCATGTATCATAAGAATATACGTATAGCGAACCTAAATGCTATTGGCTACGATGATGTACCTAATATTACTACTTTTATAAAAAATATACTTGAAATATTCTCCATAAAATAACTATTGCATTCCTCTAGGCATTTGCACATCACATATGTAAGTAGTTATTATTATGTTCTTAGCTCATAAACGACATGCATGTAGTGGAATAGAAATAATACACTTTTCACAAAAGATATGAGAAGAAACAAGAGCTTGAAACTTAAGCGTCAATGGAATAAGGTCGGGAGCATATTAAATAGATTTACGTGAGAATTTTTTCGTACAAAAATTTCCAATTTCGTAAATATTTACTATTGAAATTTTTAACTGTGATTTTTGCATCTGACTAGATTCTTTGTGCGAGTCTAAATTTGCACGACTTGTAAATGAAGTATTACGAGTACTCGACCAAATTTTTCAAATTCCACGGTAATAACAGATTGGATACAATAAATGCACGTACGTATTTGTTACGTAGGCGATGTCTAAATGTCCAAAATCAATTCTAGCTTGTGCTGACATGTCGAATGGTTGTAAAAATAAACATATACGGACATTAAAAAATTCGAGTCTAAACAGGTGTCTTAGAAGGATTTTGGATGTCAGGTGGTATGAACATGTTACAAATGATGCTGTGCGCCGGCGCACCCAGCAGAGACCTGTAATCTCCGTAATACAGGAGAGACGATGGTCCTGGCTGGGACATGTTTTGAGAATGCCTAATGATAGTTGGCCAAAAAGAGCACTGTTTTTCCGTCCGCAGGGGTTCCGTCGGCCCGGGCGTCCCTCTTTCACAATACACCGTTCCTATGACAACGATATCAGAGCGCAAGGAATGTCGTGGAAAGAGGTGACGCAATTGGCAAAGAGACGCTCTGAATGGAGGAGGCTGGTTTCTGCCCTGTGCTCCCGAGAGGAGTGTTGAGGGCGATGATGATGATGATGATGAAAAAATTACTGAAAAACTGCATCGTTTACTCATGACTTCCGTACGAATTTTAACGATGTCAACCTAATTCCGAAAAAAAAACAATCATTGTGCGTACTCGGTACGTAAGATGAAAAACGTACATTCTTGTTTACATTTGTGATATTACAAGTTACTCCATACGCAATTGGCCTTATACGATGACAGAATAAAGCTATGTGCACACAGTACAAGGAGAGGTGACGGATTTACTGAACATAAATTTCCACGACATTGTAAGGTTACGTTCTGAACATGTGATGTAAATAAAAATGGTGTGTTTCGCTATAAGACATATTATAAAAATAATAATATAATATGATCAAGTAAGAAGATTCGAGAACCTACTTGGAATGTATTTCAATATTATATTCTTTCAGATGTCTCAGAGTTGAATCATTTTTGATATTTGCATTCTACGAATCATTTTTCGTACTTATTTTGTCCTATCATGTTAAGTGAAAAATTGTGTACGGGTTTCTATGTTAGTGTTTTGAAATATAATAAAAAACATGATAACATTTGTCAAGCAGATTTTTTTGATATTTGCCAGATTTAAAAATCCAACTTATACACGTGTACAAGCTGCTTGATGTTTCAGTATAATTACTTGAAAACATATGTTTAGTTTATGTGTACGGCTGGGCCATGTTTTGAAAATATCCAACGAAATTTACAAAAAAGCACGGTAATTTATTTGCAACGATTTTCGATGGTTTGAACGACTTTTATTCAAATAATATATTAAACTTGCGTCATCAAATGTGAAACACCTCCACATTAAATTGAAATTATGATACATCATACATCAAAACCAACGAAGGTATAAAATTCTTACGTAATTAACCAATTTCTCATTCACTAAATTATTCTTCGTCAAATAATTAATTAATGAATGAGTTGAAATCCATATCGTGAATGAAAACGTGCTGTTGTTCCTGTTACTTCCGTCATTAGGTCACGTGGTTCACGATAAATTACATGCGTCACGTACGGGACATTAAAAAAAGAAAATGTTGACAAATCGTAACTTTTCATTGCATTCCTGTATTACTAACATAAGTCTTTAAGATAACAATTGAAAATTTGATGATCATGTGCATCGAAGTACTCAGTAAAGATCTGTAGTCTCTGTGATACATGACAATGGTCCTAGCTGTGTCACGATTGAAAATGTTAAATGGAATTTGGCCAAAAAGAGAGAGACGATTATTTCATCCAAAAGTTTTACGAATGTTGTATGAAAAGATGCGTCGATTGGCGACCCAGAATAGATCTTAATAAAGCGAAGGAGTTAAATTTTCAGATCCAAAAGCACAAGGCAATTAAGTACTAGTCCTGTAAAAAGTAGGAAAATCGAAAATTAAATGCGTTTAAAATTTTGTTTTCTTTTAATTTGAAGGTGACGTGAGAAAAAATTGAAAGTGACAATCCACTAGCATATTTTTATTCTTCGGTAGATGAGTGCGGGTAGTCAATATTAACTTACGTATCCGCACGGATACACATGGAATGCTAATGTTTAGTAAAAGTTTATGTGTCGTAACAAATGAGCGAATAAAATGTATTTTCATTTGTAAGGAACGTAAAAGTGTGATGTCGGGATATGGTTTACATTTCCTTGGGATAAAACTATCGTAAACAGTTAATGTCTCGCGGATAGGGATGTACAAACACCTCAATGCGTCGTTACATAATTCGTCGTCGTTCTGTCTTTCCCTATAATTTTACCATCACGGCATATCCCACAAGTGGGATGGTCAGAGAACTATCTGCACGCAATTGCCATGTGGGCGGCAAATTACATCACTAACTTGAGGATGTTAAATGTTACAAAATTGCCGATGAATCTGTACTCATTACACATAATTTTACAAACGAGTAAGTTAAAAAACAAATTCAAATGGATATGTTGGGTATGGTCAATGATCTCTACGCAAAAAGTGATTCAAATAATATCTCATCATCGGAATGTCGAAAGTCGGAACAGAATGCCGGAACTGGTGGTTTTAAGTAACGTTTTACGGATAAAAAGGACTAATAGCGGAAATAAAATGTTTTACAAGAAAAAAATATCATAGGTAGATATTCTCATACGAAGGTGTGAAATATCAAGTCAAATATGAAAGACGTTATTTACAAGTCGATGTTTTTATTCGAATTATCTTCACCACTAAACATACGCAAGGAACTCCGACAGTAAGAATAGAAGTGTAGGTATGCAGTATTATTATATTTCTTATCATTTATACTAAGAATAAGACATTCGTTGTTGACAATGGCGGACATTGTAATGAATAATAGTATGCAAACAATGTAATATGTACAATGTACATATCTTAACAAACAGCACATTGAAATCTTTATGTTCACTACTTACTACTGCTGTTGGGGGTAGATTATGGTTATGTCTCACGTACAATAATAATATAATATGTGGCTATTATTATTGTTATAAGTATTTCTCACAGCAGTTGTTACTTCTTAATAATAATAATAATACAAGAAGAATTAGGAGAATAACTAACCCGTGTATAAGTTCAGAGTTACGAACAGCACTGAGAAAGGCATACCTACATACTTAATGAATTTATATTGTTGTCTATGCGAACTGACGATTTTTTTAACACGTTCTGACAATCAGAGTAAGCACTTCATAGTTTTTAAATATTTGGAGGTCACAATTAAGTCAATGGAAGAATAGTTTTTAAATGATTTTGCTGCTAATTAATGGTCGAAAACTGTTCTTTTTATGTTATTAACGTGTATGTATTTTAGCTTATTTCACTCTCTATAATCTTGTTTAATGCACCTTACTTTTGGCATAAACAAGAATAACAATAAATACTTCACATGAAAAGAAGTCTACGAAAGTAATTATTTTGGTTCATACAGACATTTAAAAAATAATAATCGACGCCAGAATCATTTTGAAAAAGATGATCACGTCTGCAAAGTTTACTGTTTATTTCACAGCATGAAAAATAGGTAGGCTTTTGAATGCAAAGGGGATGAGTTCAATAAACATCATGCGATATGAATCTCCAGAGAAAGACTTTCAACCCTTAAAGTCGTTGCCCTATGACCCACATACATATAACGAGATAAAAAGAGAAGGGAGACTGAAGTACTACGATTCATATGTTCTCTATGTAAATAAAACAGCACAAATGAAAAGGATTTGTCTGAGATTAAATGAACTCCGAAAATATTCTTCAAAGAGTATTGAAGTACATACATGTTCCTTCTTTATTAAAAAAATACAACAGATTTTTTTTCAAAGTATTATTTAGATGGCTGTCGACTAAGAAGAATGCTTACATAATACTTACACATTCCTAATATTTTAATGCTTCTGGAATGAATCGATGTAAATAAATTCTTACCTGAAACAGAAAGAAAACACAAGGCTATAAAAACAATTTCTTATACTTGTTAAATTACAGAATAAAAATAATTTGAAGCTTCAGGTTTAAAGCGATTAGGTTTGCCACCCATCCTGAATGTCTTAATTTTTTGTTGGCACGGAGACGAAAACTTGCGCGTTTATTACATGTAGATAGTCTGTTGGCTACCGCATTTGTATTATATGCCGTGATAGAAGTAGAAGTAATAAAAAAACTTAATTTTTATATTTTGAAATGTGCTGTGAATTTGTGCAATGAATTTCAAGGATCAAATAAAATATGTGCACTAATAAACTAAAGTGTTACCTTTACTATGTAAATCCTGCAATGATGGATGAGTGAAAAAAAAACGGTAAATTAAATAACAACAATTTGACGAAATGAAAAAATCAGAATGTAAAAGGATTACATAGATAAACAAATTGTTGTTTCGTTCGTTGTCTTGTTAGAAATGATGCGACATAAATGTAGATTTAGTGACAAGTTTTGTATTCCCGAGTTGCCCAATTTGTGGAAGATGGCATGTGCAAAAATGTGTTGTCAACCAGGAATTCAGACTGAGATAATAAAACTAATTGTAATTGATGACATTCTTACAAATATTTGTAATAATCAAAATCAACAGTGGAAATGTATCATGAAACATTACTGCAGAAATTATTGAAATGTAAGAAAATAATACTTGAAAGACTTTGTGTTTATTACGCTTCAATTCAATTCTCAGAATGGTTATATAATGTTTCATAAAAATAATCAGTTTTAATCAACCTAAGAACAAATCGATGGCTTAGAGCACAGATATTGTAAGTGCAGTTTTTACTGAAAATGAGTTGTTACACACACGCGAATCTATATCATCTGAAGTATGTTCCGTAGGAATATATCAATAAAAACTATATGTGGTAAGTACTAAATGGTATGGCATCTCAAACTTTCTACTTTGACTATCTCAAAACTATGAAAACTGCACTTACAACATCTGTGCTCTAAGCCATCGATATTTGAATTCATTTAATTGAATAAGTGAAATGTGGGTAAGCACTTATTTCTAAGACAAAAAGATTATCTAGATTTCTCGATTTTTAAATATACCTACACACAGATTTTTTTATAGTAATCCTATGTGTGCAAATAATCAGGTATACATAAAATAATATGTATATAATAGAATCTCGGATAGTAATTTTGCCGCCATATGAGTTGAAAACATCCAATATAATGTAGATACATATGTATGTAGTTACGCTAGACGAGGACTGAAAATGGCTGCCTGCAATTTTACAACAGAATTTGCATAACCTCGTTACAGTCTAAAATGTAAAAAAAGTCCACAGGGAAAACACACACAAGTTTTCTAACAAATTCAATTAAAATGCAGAAGCGGATCACAATCTGTAACTAATATGAAAAAATAATAACACTGTTACGAAAATTCTGGTGCACGCGATGTTGTCAACGTAAATTCAGTTTAGTTTAGAGTCACGAATGATACATATTCGTACTTTAATAACCAAGATGCATAACGTGTTTAGTCTTTGGTTTGTATTGAAAATGCAGTATTTGGAAGTCATAACTCAAATAACAAATGGCCTACAAATTTATACACAATCAATTTATTCTCAATTTTTATCAAAAATTTCATTACGTAGTTTCACGTTCAAAGGCTTTTTTTTTAAATATTCGTTACGTCTGAAACAATGTAGGTAATGACAGAACTTTTATTATACTGTAAGAATGTCCAAGCTTCGCGGAGTTTTCGGAAAAAAGTAGTACATATTATAACAGTTTTATTCTTTTTTTTTGTGTACTGTAAAAGGCCAATGTTCGAAACTCATCACTAGGGAATGCACATCTTCGATTCAGCAATGCGGCATGCCATCCATCATAGTCAGTGGCTAATCGTACTTAATGAACATAGAAAAAATATATGAGTAAGACTTTTTTCATTAAAAAGCATATAATTAGTTCATATTTATGGAATACAGAATTGCTTCTTACATAGAAAACAATCCAATGTTATCCAATAAAAATAAATAATTTAACTCTGAATAGCATATTAATGCCGAGAAATGTATTCCCGAATATAAATTATCAACGAAAAGGGCGTCTTCATCGAATTAGATAGACAAAAAAGAAATAATATTTATAATTTATTATCGTAATGTTGTAATATTAGTATTCATGAAAAAATAAAGAAATGTTAATATTCTGTTATGGTAATAGTGTGGATATTATAATGTATAATAATATTAATTTCAGAAATGGGGGAAACTAAATATGCTCGCACAATGGTAGTAGTAGAAGAGAATTGAAAAATTGTAGTAGTCTTTGCTTAAATCTAAATCTACGTAAAATAATATAATATTATACGATACATAATGCCGTAGCATAAGTAGGTACTTATATTATGTGTTCGCAAGATGGTTTTGCCTTCATGGTAATATATAATATCTAATATATCAGTCTAAACCACAGAATATATGTCCACTTTAATGTTTAGGGATTATACCAATAGTTTTGGCTAATCAAAATCAGAAAAAGAACATAGAAACGAATATGAACTTTTTAACATAAAAATCTTACAATATTTATCCTAACAATATGATATTTCATTTCTGAGTTCGTCGGTAGCCTGGAGGTAGAGTCTCGGCCTCGTGAACAGGGGGTCCATTGTTCGATCCCAGGTGCCGGCAAACTCCCCTTTTACGACACAAGTTTTTAGCTTACTGTGAATGGTGTATAAGGTTGTATTTGGGATAATAACAAAAACCCAGATATACCTTTAAAAAAAATTAAACTTCATACTTAAAGGTCATAGTAATACTGCTTTACCACGGTGTGAGAAGCAGGAGTGATTGTAGAGTCTGGGTTATGAATAACAAGAAATTATCAACAGGCTACCAGTCGTGTTAATTAACTTGAACATAAATTGAGAACAAAATAACAATAATGGTGCTGGATCTCTCTATTTGAGAAATACACTAACTAGGATCATAATTAGAATTTTAGTTCTATTGATTGTCTTCCATAATAAGGTTTGTTTCATTTTCACAAGGGTATTTCTCTATTGTCAAACAATATTCTTATCAGCCAAAACAGGCCGCTTGTCATTTTGGAATTAATTGCCTACGAGTATCTTCATTAGGACATTACATTATTATTTAGTACTATGTATGTTAAATATATCCAACACTGTAGTATATAGCAATAGACTTAGGAGAAGCTGGGTTAATGAAAGTTAGTGATAATAGAAAATGTTGTAAAATAAATTTAAAGCTTTTGTTTACACACAGGAAAACTTAAAATATTTTCGTTAAAAATAATTCAACAACAAACAGTAACAGTTCATGTGGGTGGTTGGAAAATTTACCTAGTAAGGTACATATTTCTATAGTGAACGAGTAAGGTAATATATTTGTTTGTTTAAGTAACGAACTGGTGAAACTCATGTTGGTCTTATTGTCAATTTCTTTTCCTGTCATGATATCTCACAAAAAGGGAAACTAACAGATTATCTGCATTTAGTTTTTTTTTAAAAGATCAAACTGGGTTTTTGCTACAAGCCCAAATACGACCTTATACACCTTTCGCAGTAAGCTAATAGCTTGTGTCGTGAAAGAGGAGTTTGCTGGCACCTGGTATCGAACCGGCTGCCGAAGAACTCAAACGTTGAACGTTTTTAAACGTTAAAACCAATAAACATGCATTTCTGGACTACGAAGTACGTATCAATAAAGTTGTTATAAAAAATAAAACCCTCACAGGCCGTTAATATTTCTAAAACCTTTTAATATTAATAAGCCTCTGTAAATTTAAAACATATAAGAATAGAAAAGAAAATGACATCTTGTTTGGTAGTATCCTGGACGGGATTTGAACCCGTTACTCATCATAATTCTGAGTTGTGCTTTGTTTAATAAAGCTACCAGCTTCATGAGTAGGTATTCTTCTAGCGGTATTATATAAATGATCATCAAATAATATTTTTGATCCTAGTCACCGACCATCAGAAAAATAAAACGATAATCAAAAAAGTAAAATTAACACCAAAACAATACCACCAAATATTTCATATTCCGATCATCAAAATATAAAATAAGTATCATCAAATAAATGAAACTAACATCAAAATTATTACCTACAAATATTAAATTCCGATCGTCAAAATATTTCGGTATGACCACCAAAAAATACATTTGACCATAAAATAAATAGATTGATTGCCAAAATAGTAGATTGATCGCCAAATTTATTATTATAATAACAAACATCGTTCATAATATTTAAGTAAATTCATTAGAAAGTCTCTTTCTTCACTATCGTGATTTTTTTAAGAATGCTTAAATTGACATGACCCTTTTTATTATTTCACTATTCACGACTACAATAATAATATTTGAATATTCAAACCCGTTGCAGATGCACTATTATCGGAACTATGATACTTGAGCGGCCCCACCCGTATTCGAGTATTTTTTCCATAGAAAAAGTAATATAAATACGAAACTTAAGGAAATTTATATTCGAACTAGATTTTATTTTCGCCGGTTTTATTTTATTTTTGCCGGCAAAAATAAAATAAAACCGGCGAAAATAAAATCTACTTCGAACATAAATTGGCTCCACCCGTTGTCGAGTATTTTTTTTCTATAGAAAAGTAATATGTAACAGATTTTATTTTTGCCGGCAAATGTTTAATTGTTTTGGATTCAATTTAGAAATATTTGAGGATCACGATTTGATGATCAATCTACTATTTTGGCGATCATATTGAATTATTTGGTGACAATATTTTATATTTTAGGGTTCAATTTATAATTATTTGAGGATCACGATTTGATGATCAATCTACTATTTTGGCGATCATATTGAATTATTTGGTTAGAATATTTTATTTTTTAGGGTTCAATTTAGAATTATTTGAGGATCACGATTTGATGATCAATCTACTATTTTGGCAATCATATTGAATTATTTGGTGACGATTTTGGTATATTTTTGATGATCACTTAAATACAAGCCTTCTTCTAGTATACCTTAGTATAAGTATCTCATGTTGGATACAATCAAGTCCCGTCCAGGGCACTACCAAAAAAGGTGACATGATTTTTTCTTTTACGACAGTTTCATGCCTTTTACGATCATAGTTTCATTTGCTAAATAAACACATATAAAAGTCTTAAAAAAGTTAATTGTAAAAACACAATTCGTAAATAATAAGCCACTGTTTGTTTTCTTTCGTCGTTTCGTGTCTTGTTTCCACTTTTAGTGCCGTAAGTACATACACATACTTACGATGCATGACGACGTAATGATTATACGGTTGGCGAAAGCTGACAATTGCATATTATTATTATAATAAAACTCCATATATATGTATCTAATATGATATGAAATAATAGCATTATAATATTATTAATGCAGAGCAAAGGCAATACAAACTATAGTAGTGATAGTATTACCTAGGGACAGAGGCGACTTGTGGGTTAGATTAGTGGAGGTGCGATGGAAATGTATAAAAATATCTTCAAAAATAAAATATAGATTCTCATTTTAATATTCTACCTATTTGTCTCTACGATAACGACGTATCCCACAAGCGAGCGGGGAAACTAACATACTAATAGCATGGGATAAACTACAAATTGTAGTCTCTGTGTCATTTAAAAAGTTAAGGAATCCAGGACGGGTCATCACATAATTGAAAATGTTAAATTTCTTATTTTTGATATTTTACGAGCACCTTGAAGAGGACACCCGAAAAAATGACCTTACAAGTCGAAAGACGTCTCTCTGGGAATCAATAATCAATAGTAGAAAGAAACACTTGTTTCAAATTACATAATTATGGAATTCTACTACGTGTGCACCGACACAATTAATAATATATACAACAGTGTGGGAGACCTAATCTTTGCTGGGTTCTCAACGGCTCATTTTTTAATTCTTATTCATGAAAATGAATGAAGTGTTGGTAAAACTCGGATTCCGTGTTTTTTTTTTTTATTTTTGAAAAAAGTTTCACTGTTATGTTCAAAGAATATAACGTATATAATTTGAAGAATTTAAATATGCAATAAGATGAAGAGGTATACAATGGAGTGTACGCATAGCGGCCCCTGAAGAATTACCGCTACGCAACTGTCTAGAAATGAATATCGTGGGTTCAATGCTAGAACTAGACAACTCAAAATCAATAGTTTTGAGGTAATGGATAAAATCATGATATTACACTCAGAAGGATAGTAATTAAAATTATATATATTATTGAAACACTTTAATAATGACAGTATAAGGAAGCCTTTCAATTCATAATTATTACTAGAAATTACTCAAAACATTAAAGGCAGACATCGGAAATATAATAATTCAAAATGATCAAATTTGAGTTGTCTAGTTCTAGCATTGAACCCACGATATCTAGCAATTGTACTGAAGAAGTGCGGTATAGGATGATAATATGTATTATATTTCGTAGGCGGCTTCATATGTCATGTCTCACATTATGTTGAGAATATGATTAAACTAATTTATGCTATTCATTTCATGGTGTTCCTACTATTTAAATGTTATTAAGATGTTGATGTTATTGAATAAACAATAAACACAGCGAAAGGGACTTAAATAGGAGGCTAATAGACTAACATAGTGATGGAAACAATGAGGACTTCAGTATGTCGGGAGGACTGAAAAACTATGAAGTAAACGCAAAAGCCTGCAGGTCACCCTCGTAAGGATTAAAACCAAGCGACGCAGAAGAAGAAATACGGAGAAGGTTCCAAATTTTTGGTTAAGTCATAGAAAATTACATGTTTCATTTCATGTTTGAAATGAAAATTAGTTAGTAATTCATATCTACAACTGATATTATTACTTTGTTTAAATAATTAAGCAGCTAAAGCTAACAAATTCTTAGTAACACCTCTCAATGTTAACTCACAACCCATAGATACAAATGTAAGTGTGAACTCAATACAAAACATCAATTATTGTTTCAATGTAAGGTTGGTTTTGTTTGTAATATCATTTATATTAAATGAGACTTGACTGTTATCCTAGAGAAACATTTACGAAACTCACTATTTGACAATCTTCATTCATCTATTTGGAGATCTTTTTGTTAGTTATTCGTTAGTCCTTTAATTAATAGTAACATGGACCATCAGCAAGAGTAAAAGCGGACGGTTGGCGGCCTTTGAGATGTGGTGCTACAGACGCATGCTGAAAATCCATTGGTCGGAACACGTCGAAAACGAAGAAGTATTAACCAGGGTAGGCGAAAAAAGGCAACTTCTTATGATAATCAGCCAACAACGAGCTAATTGGATTGGCCACAACATCAGGCACCCAGGACTACTCATCGCCATCGCGGAGGGTAAGACCGAGGGCACAAATGGCAGAGGCTAACCAAGAGATGCGTATATTGACCAACTGAAGAGGGACATGAACTGTGGCTCATACGTAGAGCTGAAAAGACTGGCTGAGAATAGGGAGGAATGGAGAAGAAAATCCAAACTCGTTGCAGACCACGAGTAACTTATTATATATAATATATACTTTTATTACGCACCATGCTTCGATATATTACGTTTACAACCTAATGAGGCTACGGCAACATAAATGTATCCATATATATATATATATATATATGAACAATTTGTAAAGCGCCGTTTACTCATAACATGACCTCAAGGGCGCCGTATATCGTATCCATCACCCGAAACTCCCAGCAAAAAGGTGTGTCTTCAGTCCTCTTTTAAAAGTCATCCATATTGGTGATGTATTGTCTCCGGTTTATAATGTATATTTATTGAATCTTCTTCTTCAAGTGCTTTCTCGGGTCGGGTCCCCCCAACGTTAGCAATCACCTCGGAGAACTTGTCCCTGTCCGGCGCTGCTCGGAACAGCTCTTCCACACTTCGGATGCCACTCTCTTATGTTTCGCAGCCAGGATATCTGTCTCCTACCGAGGACCTCGGCGTTCCTCAATTTTACCCTTCAAAATCAGTTGGAGAAGGTGGTATTTTTCTCCACGCAGAACATGACCCAGATGTGAAACCTTCCGAACCTCCCTGTCAACTCTAGCAGTATTCAAAAGTAGCTACCAACAAATAATTGATGTTATTAAAATAATAATCAGTTCACTGTTGTCATATCATGATATAGAGAAATAATAATAAACCGTAGAATGATTCCGCATAAGTTACATTCATGACAGGACATGAGGCATGTTACAGGGATATAAATATCTTCTTTATAATTATATATAATTGAAAATGATGAACATAATCGTTCGAAATATAACATATTATTATTATTGTATTGTAAGTATTATGTCATGCCCACACTCCATATGTTATTTCATCTGGAAAACATATTCATTGTGTTAGTATTAACTTTTATCAAGTAAATTTAGTATTGTCAATTATCTATGTTGTTTGTAACACTGATGACGTGAGCAAAAATTAAAATTTTTGAAGGGGTGATAAACTAAAGAAGGTGTAAACAAAAAAAATCTTATAGGTACTGCTGCCATTCCATTACGGCATATCTTACAAGTGGTATAGCCAGCAGACTAGCTGCAAACATGCAAACAAAAAATTAAGAAATTCAGGAGGAGTGACAAACATCATCGCCGAATTAAACATGTAAAATGTTTTATTTTTTTACGAACACCTGCCTTTTACAAGAAACTCGAAAATATACAGAAAAGAGTGGGCGAACACTACATTGCCGGGTGCTGCACGGAATAAAAAATAAAATTATACGATTTATCCCAAAATACCCTTTAAACAAAAACAAAGAAGGATAAGATCTTTATAAAGTTTAAGTCAGAATTATTTAGATGTAATAGTATTATCTAAGGTATCATAGGTTGTTTTATAATTTATTAGAGGATGACAAAAAACCAAGACATATATTTTTACATTGAATAAGAACGTAAATATTTGATTCTTTAGAATAAAATCGTTGATGTAGCAGACATTTGGAAAAGGCGTATAATTCTATTTCGAGGATCAAAATATATTTGTAATCTAATACATATTTGGATCTGCTCGTAAATGTGTACGTTTATAATATTTATACATTCCTTTATTAAGTAATACAGTGCAAGAATAATACATATCATACAAGATCTAATACTTCAGATATGTATCGGACTAAACATATCTTATGTTTGACTATGATAGTTTGAGTGAGATAATGTCAAAATTTTAGTATGGAAATAGAATAAAACTATTAAACTGGCGTTGTCAACATATTGCCATTTTAAACTTTATTATTAATTTTTGTGGTTTTTCTGAAGGAACAATCAAATTATGATACTCGTTATTTATTTATTCCAACAATATACGGCTGAACAGCCTTTATTGAACAATAAACTACACAATGAATATAAGACACAATGAATACAAAAACATGACAATAAAGCTACAGGGGATTCTCAATGGAAAGAATGTAGGCACCCGCTCACAGCACATTTCCTCACGGTGTACTTCGAATCGTTGAAGATATCGACTTCAACACAGTTACTATTCCCTATTACATTAATGAAAATCTAGGCAATTAATTTTGAAGCAAAATAAAAAAAAATGTGGAAAACCGATACACGGGTCCAACTACAATACCTCACCCATAATAACTATGGTTTTAAATCTTATCTTGTACAATTTTTTTGTCAGTTTGATGAGTGAAGATGGGTTTATAGCTTGTACTTACGGTATACATTATATCAGGGTTTAACGACAGGAAAAAAAGAAAGACAATGATATATTTTCACGTATTGAATAAATCCATTAGGGTATCGATAAATCATTAA
The DNA here is from genome assembly GCA_947579605.1 of Athripsodes cinereus. Lineage (NCBI taxonomy): Eukaryota > Metazoa > Arthropoda > Insecta > Trichoptera > Leptoceridae > Athripsodes > Athripsodes cinereus. Next base: position 22,334,143 of record OX388310.1, read on the forward strand.
AAGTAAAGAAATATACGAGGGATTCGAGATGTGTATGTATGTATAAGAACGGTGATTTATTATGATCAACCCCAATATAGTAAATACTAAGAAGTATAGTAGCGTAGCAGTAGTTGTCGTAGTAAAAACATCGCAAGTAAATAAACAACACACAACCTAATACGTAAAACGTATTTTGTTAGTCGGAGCTGAACTACACTATGTCAACACATTACATTTTTCAGTATGAAAATTCCTTACACAGCTCTCTTTCCTGAACAAACTACATGCAATTACCACCAGCCAGCCATTTTATGTAATCAGACTACTTTGCTTGTGGTCTGACTATACTTTTGTTATCTATATACTACAACTACTATACCATCACGGCATATCCCACAAGTGGGGTAGCCAGCAGACCAGCTGCATATAAAACATGCAAGCTGTCTTCTCCGTGCCAATATAAAATTAAGACATTCAGGATGGGTGGCAAACCTCATCGCCGAGGCAATATAAGGTTACGATTTTAAAATCTTCTAGATTATGAAAATATTTTTTTTTACATTATTATGTCTAGAGTTCAATTTATCGACCGACAATTCGTTGTGGAAACTTATTATAATAAGAAACTAAAATGATTCAAAATATTTAGTAATTCTGATGGTAACTTAATTTATTGTGCTAGTCGACTTTCAAAAGATTCTGCTTTCATCGTTAGGCAAATTTTAAGTTATGTCAGAAAATAATAGCGGAAGCTTTCGAAAGCCGGCTTTCAAATAAATACAGGCACTAGTGGAATTACTTTGTTTAATTTTAATAAAACTAATTGTTTAATTTTTAAAAATTAAATTGATTTCTTAAATATTAATTATAGACACAAAATCACTGTCAACGATAATTGTTGGTAATCATCCTAGTAGGATGCTATGCCATAAGTGAAAGAAAAAAAATGTTGGTCTTTTCTATTGGATATAATAGTGCCGACATTCTTTTTAGAGGCAAATGGTATCAATTTGAAGTACCATAGTGGTATTTTCACAAAAAAATAATAATATTGATTACATTGAATGAATATCACAAAATATTTCGTATTTAAGCATATGTGATACTGCCATCTGAAAGAGCATAAAAAATCTACAACATTCTGTTTATATTTTACGTTAATTTAGTAAAAAGACAGCATTACATGATTTCCTCCCCAATACCATATTATGTAGGTGTAGACATACATATAAACACACATAACAAAAAACATTTGCAGAATCAAAAAAATAGTAAAGAAAACATAACGAAAAACAAACACCTACACAAAAAATAAACGAAGGGAACGTATATACCTATGTACTATGCAGTTTACGTAGTAATATAAACATTATAATGGAATAAAAATCAGAAAAATATTATTGTACGTACATATATGAAAATCACTAATATTATTGTAGGTATGCTTTTTTACTGATCAATAATTCTAAAAGTGAAAAAATAAATCGTCGTTGGATATTCAAAATGGGATATATAAAATTTATTTTTTGACATTTCTTCAATAAACGGCTTATAATAACATTATTATCATTTTATAAAGTGATTCTTAGTATCGATTGTTAAAATTAAATATTTTAAGAATAACATCACATGCCAATAAAAAGTCCAAACAACAATTTAAATGCCCCAATGCCAACAACGAGCTAATTGGATTGGCCACAACATCAGGCACCCAGGACTGCAGGTTCATCGCAATCGCAGAGGGCAGGACCGACGGCACAAATGGCAGAGGTCGACCGAGAGACGCCTATATGGACCAACTGAAGAGGGACATGAGCTGTGGCTCATATATGGAGTTGAGGAAACTGGCTGAGAATAGGGAGGAGTGGAGAAATAAGTCAAAACTCGTTGCAGACCAATCCAATGGATTGTAACTCATTATATATATAAATGAACAATTTTTAAAAAGTATGCCTAAATAAAAAATGTTCGCACATACCTTATTTTGACTATGCAACGATATTTTTTTTTGTTCAAAGACAAAATTCAAACTTAATACTTATAAGGTTAATTTATGTAATTACGTGATAAATCATGAAAAAACATTTGAAGGTACGTATTAAATTTATAAATTCATAGTTCCTAACGATTTTATGTACCGAACTTACAACATCAGGATAATTAGAAGGAACGAAGAATAATGAAATGTATTGTCAATAAATGTATTACAATAAATATTAACATGCTTGTGTATTATAAAACAAAGTATACAATAATCAGCATAAGGTGAAGAAAAAAAAATCCGATTTAGAAATAGAATATTTGCAAGATTTTCTATATCTACTAGGTAAGTAAAATTGAATGAAAATGTAAATATGATACAATAAAACGGGAGAGGTGCGCGGTTCGATCCCAGGTGCCGACAAACTTACCTTTCACGACACAAGCTTCTAGCTTACTGTGAAAGGTGTATAAAGTTAAAAAAAAACTGTATGTTTATTATATGCACACCTTATCAGTGGCGATAGATATAGACCAAATGAGAGGCATACAGGGGGGTGATGAAGGATGGATAAACATCAGATAAATGTAATTTATTAAAATTCTAAACAAAATAAAGGAAAAGGGTCAATTTTTGACAGTAGTATTAGTACCCGCGTTACATTATAATGCGTAGAACTTCGATGAGAAAAATCACTTTTGACACTTGGCCGTGATTTATGGCGGATAGAGAACGATGCGGAAAAAACGGTTTACCTATTCATGCATCAAAACAGCGTCAGAGCTGGGGGTGCTAAACGAATGCGTCGGAAGGGTGACAGCACAATAGTAGAGGCTGTTATTCAGATTTAACAAGATCCTGCATTTTTTTTACAACGCATTTCCTTTTTTCGAGGTTTAGCAGGATAACGACCATAGAAAAACTTTATGTTTAATACCTACTGAAAAACTTGTAATTTGGTCTATGTGTTTGAGGTAGTATCAAGAAACCAAGCGAACAGTTAAAAAACGATAATATTATACCTTATTCATTTAAAATATTGGAAAAATTGATCATATACAACAAAAATGTATGAATAAACACGTTAGCATTAAAAGTTTATATGATATTTACATATTGAAAAATGATTCTTACTAACAAAAAAAAATATTAGCAGGTTTTCAAAGAAGCAAAGAGGGTTTTAGCAGGTTTTCGTCATGTATTTAGCAGACTCTTTAATTGAATATTTCATCATCTCGATGTTATTATTGACATCTTGGAATAATTTCGACAACAGACTAGTAAGGATGTACCCTCGCATCACAAGGATGAATGGCTTGTTATGAATAGGACGAGCTTCCTATTATAAAATAACAGATCATTAAATTTCAGAAAAAATATTTTTGAGTTATCATTATTATTCATTGAGTGTAAATAATATTATGATGAGCAAAAAGGGATAATCATACTAATGGTACAAAAAAATAATCTTATTCATCATTCCCTTCCTTTTTTAAAATTCAAATGTTGTTTTGCTTTTATTGATTTCTAAAAAATGTGTTTTTATAAGGTTGGTACAAAAATAATTACAAACAAGTTTATTTAGCAATCAATTATATTTCATTTTAAATATTTTTAAAGGAGTATGCTTCAATGCATTTCTCTAAAAAAATCAAGTAACAGAAGAGCATTGAAGGATACTCGAATTTAAAAACATTCAAAATGTTTCGAAACTGTTACATAGAAAATCATTAAAATTTTAGACGATATATTTTATTCGTTTTGCACATCATAATTATAAAACAGTGGGAACAGAGCAATAAAAAAATTAAAATACTAGGACGATATGCACTGGCGAGATGTGGTGATTTCTTTCATCTAACTACGTATTAAGTTATTTATGTGATTTTTCTTAGAAAACCTTTATCTTTTGAAGTCGGAAAGAAATAATAAGGGAGTGTCCGTTATCAAAAGAAAATGTAAGTTAACAAAGAGATCAAACAATTATACATATCCTAGAAATTTTATTATGCCATGTACTTAATAAAAAATACGAAGTAAATATTTTTTGGTCTGAAAAAATTAAACATGTATTTCACGAAAACACCAAAGTTCCTGCGAATAACATTATTGAATTCACACATTATTCACACATGGATTGGGAGACTTAAAAAACGCGAACATGAAAGAGAAATAAGAAACAAAAGAACAAGGAAGAAAGGGAGGGAGAGACGTTGTGAATTGTTGGAAGCAAAGCAGAAAACACAAGGGATAAAAAAAACGCCACATGGGAATCGATTAAGACACAAAACAAACCATAAATTATTCTTTGTTCAGGCTAGTAGAATTATTCGTAGGCAAGTATTCAAGAAAATCTAATTGCATGGAAAGAGTTAAAGAATTAAAAAATAACAATAATCAAATTGAAAGAGGCGAAATTAATATGCCTGAAATTGAGGCTATGACAAAGCATTGTTATTCGAAAACTACGAAATTTGACTATACGAAATATTTTTTTAACGATAAAAAAATCTTCGGAATAATAAAAGTACTTAATTTAAGCTAATCTCAATTTAATGAACAGATACGGCAAATGGGAAGTCCTTTCAAGGGTACGTAGCGTGAAGAAATGTTTATATATACTTCTGTATGGATTTCACATATCGAGACAGAACTACAAAAGATACAAACTTATACTTTTTCCATAAATAAGATCGAAACTGTGATCACCCACTTACGAAATGACGTGTTTTATTGCGATACCAAGTTAAATATCAATTTTTGCACGTGCACCTTATGTAGACGTCCGAGGTTCAAATGGCAAGATCATTTAAATCAAAACCTACAGGACGGCCATGTGTTGAGCACATTGAACGGGAGAACATGCATGAGGAATTGCATGACAGTGACGGAAGCGAAAGAGGTATGCACAGATGGAAGGAAATGGCGCACAATCCTTTCTGCCTACCCCGCGAGGGAAGCGGTGTGATGATATGTATGTATGTACTTTACAATTTTAAATGATTATATTATATAACTTAAGATGCATGATTACTGAGACCTGGACAGAACCATTATAAATACGTATCGTATAGGTGCTTAGATATACTTTCTTTCTAGTCGATTACCCAAGTAAAAGAGTCGTGACAAACGTGTCTTTTGCAATTTGTTGTGACATGTCTTCGTTATTTGTAATCCACAGATATAAGTATGTATGACTGAGTGGAGTGTACACTTGGTGGGCTCTTTTACCTGGTAATTTCATCTTTTTGATATTTGACCTCTTCTAAGATAAACATATGTAAACCTACATTATCTGACTATGTTTTTAATTTTATCCATACTGCTCAATCCATACAATAAATAAGAATAATAGAATGTTTCACAAATGTATATTAAATGATACCAAACTTGGAAATAATATTCAATACACACTTTTGAGCAAACTAATATTTAGGCCTCACATAACTTTGTGTGATTCCAGATATCAAGTAATAAGTTATCCCATATTGTAACTAATATATTATTATATTGTGATAGATATTATTATTATTATTCATAAACTAATATGTTTCACCTACTCTGATAAATTAAATATTGATCACAAAATTATTTACACATGATTTAAGTTTAACAAAGTTTATGCATGAGGGATTTCGGTATTAAATGTGTTCTTAATGTTATTGCTTTGTATTACTATTATTATTTTACTCTACGACATAATAATATTGTTCTCTTCAGCTGTGTACCTACCGTCAATCAAAAAATTTGCTCAGTTAATAGTTAATCAAAATATGAAGTTTTACGGAGTTTGATTGTTGTAAACAGTTCTCTATAAGCATTTGCTCTACGTAATACTTCAACGTTACTTGTCATGTCAGTCCAAGATATTCTTAACATTCTTCGGTGGATCCACATTTCAAACGCCTCCAAGCGATTAATGGTATTAGCCTTGACAGTCCATGTCTCCACACTATAGAGTAGAATTGACCACACAAAACATTTGATCATTCTTTGTCTGAGTTCATATTGTCGTCACATAATGAGAGGAGAAAAATAAGCCATCCTAAAACTGGTCATAGAAGGGAAGATTGAGGGCCATAGAGGGGTTGGAAGAAGGCATCTTTCCTGGCTCCAGAACATTTGGGAGTGGACCGGGATGAGACGTGTGGAGGAGCTATTTCGTGCTGTCCAAAACAAGAAGGATTTCTCCCAGGTGGTCGTCAACGTCGGGGGGACCCAACAAGACACGTAGAGAAGAAGAAGAATAGTTAATCCTTTATCAAACATTTTCTTACTTTCAAATATGTTATATTTACCTATTGCAATGAGAGCTTCAGAAAATATTTACGTTAAATCGACATTACTCTTTGGAAATTTGCTTTTAGAACGGACTTAATTTAAATTAAATGTTAAATTAAGCCTGTTGCGCAAGAACGGTTTTATTACGAACTAACGTTGAAAGTAAAAGAAGTTTATTTTTTCGATTTTACTGGCATTCATACAGAAAAACGAGTTTTCAACTACTTTCATAATCACTTATATAAATTCATAATATTGGTTCGTAAAAGGTTATTGAAATTTTAAACGAAAGTTAAACAACTCGTCAATCATAATAATCAGCTCTGTTATTCTCTATTACATAAAATACAATATTTAGTGGTTATCGAATAAATCTAAAATTAGAGAAACTGTTTTGTTGTTATAAAATCATACAATGTTTGTTCGTTATATTCATGTTAAAGATTTCATTTTGTATTATCAAAGTGTCGTAAGTCATGAGACAAATATTGACGTTAAGAAATATTAGATCCAAGATAATATTTTAATACAATATGATGCGATAAGAAAGCCGAGATTAAGTAGACTCGCTATCGAAGGTTATTCTATTCTAATAATTGCCACGTGTAAGATTAAGTACTTACTTAATTTCGAATTGAGGATAAAGTATTTAGTATAATGAATATTGAATTTAATGTAATATTATTCATAAAACATTAAAATTCTTCAATGTAAGCATCCAGATCATTTTGAAGAAAGTTTGTCAAATATTATTATTATACGCCGTGAGAAGGAAGCCAGACAACTTTGTGAGACTGGTGATGATTGTAAAAGGGAGACGAAGAAGGGGTCGAACACCAACAAAATTAAGCGATCAGATCAAAGAAGTCACTCAAAGTACACTATACAGGGCTCTGCACATGGAATTGTAAGTTATGGCGACAGATGGAGGATAGAATGAGTTATGGTGATCATGATGTTCGAAATCCAAGTACCGATAGAGAATTAGAAGATATTTTGACTGAGTATACGAATCTGATCGCAAAAATAACATATATAACTTTTCTATAATTGCGTCAAAAACAATATATAAAGATCCAGACGATTGTGTTTTCAATAATATGGGTAAATTCAAAGTATTTATGTGTTACAACTTTGAATATATATCATTTACATTAAATGGGGATCCAAAACTTGTTAAAATATTTGATAACACGTGTTACATTAATAATGTGTTTAATATATTGACAAGGATTGTAGTAGGAGGAACATAAATAGCTATGTTAACAGAGCTTTCCATAAATAGTATAAACAAGAAATAGTTAAATGGATAAACAGGAAAATTATGATTTCTGTAATGTTGAAACCAGTAGTGGGTGTTTTCCAATAATATCTGTTCTGCAAAATAACGTATTTTTGTTCAATTATAATTCAAAGTAAAGGTATTATCAGAAATTTTATAATAAAATAATAATGAAATAAATTCAACACAGTATATGCCTATGCAGAAAACTATGTTTTAAATAATACTGATATGAAAGGAATGAGTGAAAATAGTCATTTATCTATCTCTGTACATTCCATCACAGAATCTCCCATAAAAAGGATAACCAATGAACGAATTGAAGAACACGAATATACAAGCTGTCCTTTCCATGCCAATAATATTATATATGTCGCAGTCGTTTTGAAGAATCCGTCCGTTTACAAACGGCGTCGTCGTTTTGCAAACGGCAGGCATATTACAAAATGACGAAAGTATAATATTCAGGCAAATTACAATACGTCTAGGCGTTTTACAATCTGACTAGTCAAATTGAAGAATTTTAGTTCCATTTCTCACCGTCTCATGGCGTTGCGCATCAAAACTAAAACTTAAACGCATTCGTGTATAAGATTGCGCAGGAGATAGTCCCTTTAGTAACCAAAACCCCGCCGAACGAAAAACATAATACTGTATTATGTAGATACGCAAGTAATATGAGATATTATAATAAATAAAATAAGTTAGTGTAAATGCTGGTTAATCAGAAAAAAATGTGAAATATTAGGTCAAATGTACAGTCACATTAGTAATATTTCTGGTAAATAAAAGTCATCAGATAATTTATTATTGTACTGCTAATATACCATCAAGACATGTCTCCCTAGTAGGGTAGCCAGCAGACCACCCGCATGTTATAAAAGTGCAAGCCGTCCTTTCCGTGCCAACAAAAAATTAAGACATTCAGGATGTGCTACTCTCTCATGATATATTGTGTTTCAAATAATTATATTTGGGTTAGTTGGAAGTTATCGCTCTTCTGCGATAAACTCGCCCATTGCACAAAATTTATTTGTCTAGTTTAAATTATTTATTTTCTCCTTGTATACTATTTTTGTGCAATAAAGTTTTTATTATTATATTTTTATGTAAAATTGCTTGTAATCAATGCACAGTAAAGAATAAATAAACAAAAAAATGGGCGGTAAATCTCATCGCTGAATTTAAGATGAAAAATAAGGTGGTAACGCTCTTGCCTTTGAGTCACGAGGTCCCGGGTTCGATTCCCGGCCAGGGCAAAGTGAATAACTACCTTTTTCAAATTGTCCCGGATCTGGGTGTTATATGTATGTTTGTGTAGTTCATTGTAGGTATATGTGTGTATTGTCGCGTTAGTACCCATAATACAAGATTTATCTTAGTTTGGGACTAGCTCGATCTGTGTGAATTGTCTATGTATGTATGTTTGTCTATTTAAAAAAAAATGTTTTCATGTTCTGTACAACTACCTTTTACAGGACACTGAAAATTTACTGAAAAGAGTGGGAGACCAATTTTATTCATTGCTGGATGCTCTACGGAATATTGTTGTATTAATTTAAAAAAATCATTGTAAAAAGAGTTGATTCTGTTTTATTTTTAATTAAATTCATAAATTAACTCTCTAGCTTATTACTACCTTACAAAAATATACTACCACTGTTATTGGACACAAATAATTATACCGAAATATTTGGTAATACATAAATTTTCATCAAAATACATTTAAGGGTTGTCTAAGCTATTACAAGACGACTTTCATTTTTGGTCCTGAATATTGCGTAATTTAGGAAGTATCCTTTTTTGTGCAATTGCAAAAAGATTAATTGTTTTTAACAATTCATATAAAAATATTATGTACCCAATTACTATCTGTGTACCTTAAGACTTGCAAATACAAAGCTTTATGGATTGTAAAAATAAATAAAAAATCGTTATTGAAATACCATTGAGATAAAAAGACAATGAAGACAATAAATACAAAGACCTGACCTAAAACAAAGAAAAGAAACAAATGTGTAATTGTTAATGGAGAAGAAAGGATATTTTTTTTACTATAGTTTACAGCAAAAAAACTGTTTTGTGGTTACGCAATTTAGCATCCACTAAAAAAATAGTTCATCTATTGTAAAAATGTACACCTATTATTAAAAAATATGCTTTAGCTGTTTTGAAAAACAGAAGAATAGTGTACCTACTGTTATTATTGTCTTATAGTTAAAAAAACTTTTTATTATTATTGAATTATTTATTTATCCATTATTTCTGTACATTCATTACAATACAAACCATTTTATAGAGAAATGCATTCTTAAATACATTAAATATAAATAGGCAGATTTCTTCTTCTGTTCTAAATAACCCAAAAACTAATAAATTACTTATTATATTATTTTAAAATACCTACTATTGGCGCGGCATTAAGTGATACTCATAATACCTGTAAGTTTTACGGCACGTAGAAAAATAGATAATATAAAATAGAACCATTATTTTACGACTATCTCTCGCGCAACCCCACTAAGAACTAAAATGTTACAATTTGACTAGTCATATTGTAATATGCCGGAATGCACGTTCGTCATTTTATAATATGCCTGCCGTTTGAAAAACGACGACGCCGTTTGTAAACGGACGGATTCTTCAAAACGACTGCGACATATACATTTAGAATGGGTGACAAACTTCATGATTGAATTGATGATGTTTAATATCTTATCCGAGAAGTTTGAAGAATAGTTGACTTTTATATGATGCACTAAAAATTACAGAAAATAGTAGGACACAAATTCTTTGCTAGAGGCAGCACAAAATAAAAAAATGAAAAATGAATATTTTTACCGAAAAACTTTATATTCGCAAAAATATACGGTACATTTTTACAGCAACCGATGCACGACTCAGTGTGAAACGAATTAACTAGCTGCGGTTAGGGAATAAAAAATGAATAGAAACTTCCAGCGGATACATTCAACCTATACTCAAAAGCCATTGAAACAAACAACTAAATAAATCCACGTGTTGGCCGGCAAACGTAAAATTAGATTATCTCTTAGTTTTCAGCAGAAAATAAAACAAAAAACCATCGTTCCACTGAACCAATGTTATAATATTAAGTAGAATAGTACCACACGATGGCAGTGAAATATTGGAAATTCGATCACGGGTTTAAAACTGTAAAACTGTGGAATTGAGACACCCTCTTTTTCCGTTGTGGGAGTAAGGTGATTTGATATAGAGGAGACAGTCTGAGCAGGTATGTCATAATACAGCTAATTTAAAAAGAAACTTCCCACAGGGTTTCCAGGAAGAGATAAGACATCCAATATGGCAATTTTTAATTTAAGAAATTGAGAGACGCGGCTGGGAATAAAAAATAACACAAATCCAAAGAGAATCTTAAATCACAAGTAGTACTTTAAAGACTTGAATTATACATTATGACGGTTTATTTTGATGCATAAGTACCTCTGAAAAGTAGTATTATGAAAATTATTTGTCTCCAACTCGAACGATACTCAGGCATGTGTAGATCCCTCTACAGAGAATTATGAAATATCATAATCTAAAAGGTTTGTTATTGAGTTACACTTACTTTATTGTTGTTTTCATACTAAAGTTTTTTTTTTAAAAGATATATCTGGGTTTTGTTATAAACCCAAAAACAACTTTATACACCTTCCACAGTAAGCTAAAAGCTTGTGTCGTAAAAGTTATTGACATCGTTCGAATTCTTTATAACATAGGAACTAATAAAAACAAATCTGTAGGTATAGGTACTTGGTTGTTTTTTTACTAAAATATGTAGTATTTTTTTATTATTTTATTTTTTATATTAATAATGTACACAATTATTACAGATTGAAGAGAATCGTAATTGGGGCCGTGTCGATTTCGAAGTACCTTAGATAAAAAATATTTATTATACATTTATCTCGCAAATAAATGTATAAACTCTATCTATATAAACATGTGAAACACTAGGAATTGTCCGGATTGAGGCAAAAATGAGAAAAAATAGTAAAAAAAATATCCCTCCACACTAAGATGTTTAGAAATGAATCTTCCTACTTTTCTAAGACACAAAATTATTTACTTTTTGCGTCAACCAAAAATACGAGGAACACAATTTTTCTGTAGTCCTCTGAAAAAGTTATAATATAGGAATAATTATTTTTGCTTTATAAAGGACAGAAATTCAAAAGGTTTGATGTAGATTTTTTATGACATTCACAAATGAGTCTATACATATTATTTCAAATTTATTCACTGTACAATGTGACTATTCATTGAGGGAGATATTGTCTTTCATCTTCTAAGGATATTGTCGACCTTAGTGAATAAGGAAACAATTATATTAATGTACTAGTGAAATCGATTTCTCTGACATTTTGAGAATATATTAAAGAGTGAACAATGATATCACCACGATTGAAAAAAAAATTACAAGGGACTTGAATAAAATAATATGCCAAAATATAATACGTCGGATTTTCATTCCGTTCCATGAAGAATCTAGTATCATAAGAAAGAAAATAGTTTGGATACCATCAGTCCTCAATTTTTCCATTGAGAATAATAGATACAAACGAACGAACATTCATGCCATTTATTAAATAGTTAGATACCCGTTTGTCACCTTTTCCATATAACGTATTCCTGAAAAAAACATCATTTAATGACTCGAGGGTATTACCTCAGATGGCATTGAAGGAACGTAAAAAGGTATCTTCATCGCATTACGGGTCTACGTAACATGTAGGAAGTTGGTATATAAAACGAGTCATATAAAATAACGTTACAGGTGATATTCCCATGAGACGCCCTGATCTCCTTGGTAAAATACTCTTGAAGATAATGTTTATAAGGAGACGCATAAGGCTTATTAGGATACATTTGTGGAATGTGTTATGGAATGGAATGGAATATTGTGATGAGGTATTAACCTTATTATGGCAGCTGGTATTATATTATTATTGAGCAAAAACTTCAAAGACGTACCACGTACTTTTACATAGAAAAACGAAATCGATATTGATGTTTTACGATTTTTCATGAAAAGAATGCATGAAATAAAGTGTCAATTTATCTTCATACTAATTACTTATTAATTCTTTTTTCGTCCACTACTATTTCTCTTCGGAATTTAGGAAGAACAAAACTTTCATTAAGACTGGTTGTGATAAAATAAAATCAATTCTTCTCACGTCATTTTATTAAAAACCTCGATTCAACAATGAGGTGAGCCACCTATCCTGAATTTATCTTGACACAGACAACTTTGTTGAAGAAAGAACATTATCATGTACAGCGTCCTCGAGGTGCTATGGCACAAAGATGGCGCTTTAAATACTCTCCGTTATTATTATCATCTTTATGTGGTGCAAAGAGAACTATCAGTTTAAATTCAAGGAATGATTAATCTAGAGTGGTATAAAATATGATTAACGATTAGTATATTTATAACATGGAACTGGTTACTCCACTATTAGGCAATGAAGTCACTGTATGGATAAATGAAATACGACGTAAAAAAGGGCCTTTTAAGATGTCACCAACTTTCGGGCAATCTTTATTTTTGTTCAATTTCAAAACATTTCCCGTCCATCTACTTTGACCCATCGTCTTTCTTAGCGGACATTATATTCAAAGTTTAAACACACGATCAAACACAAAACTTTTAATTGGTACCCTTAGAATGTCTGATGCTTCCCATAGACAATTCTTGCTATAATAATTTATCTAGAACAAGTAGGTAAATAATATGCACACGTGGGTTATATAGTAGTGTGAACCTTCATCATGTTAGTATTAATACCTTATACGAAATTATCTTTCCAAGTTTAATAATAATAATACAAAGTACATTACATCGTACATAACATGTATGTATTAGGTACCTGTCAACCATGATAGAGGTTTTACTATGTATTGTACGTAATAATTTATAGCTGTGTCATCCCATATGAGGATATTAGGTTTTTAAAGAAATAAGGCTTCGTGCGATTATGATGTTATACGTGTACCTAATAAACGTAGGATGAACAGTAAAGTAAATGGTTGCTAAAAATAACTAGTGCAATTTTCAGTCATATAGGCGATTTCATATAAATGGTGAAGCCAGTGATGAAAAATGTATGCGATGGTCATACATTTTTTGTATCTCCGCGCAAATTAAAGTTAAAACATTCAGGTTAAAAGGCGTTAAAGCATATTTTACAATGCTTTTCAAAGTCGTTTTGCATACCTACTTGATAAGAAATAAACAATTTATTTATTTTTATTTTATTTTCACAATATTAAAGAATCAAACAGTAATAACATATTTCATTAATTGTATCGGCATTTACTTTGTAACACTTCATTTTAAATTAACAAATAAAATAAAATAAATATTTATTATTTTGTTTTGTGTTACTGTTGAGTATGACTAACGCATGACCGGTTTCGCGGACTCCGAGTTCGCATCATCAGGTGCTGATCTATACTCAGGTATAGATCAGCACCTGATGATGCGAACTCGGAGTCCGCGAAACCGGTCGTGCGTTAGTCATACTCAACAGTAACACAAAACAAAATAATAAATATTTATTTTATTTTATTTGTTAATTTAGTCATAACATATGTTAACAATTAATACACTCAAAATGTGGACCAGCGAAGATTCCACTCTTACCAGAAATGTCTTAGTCTTGAGAAAAAAAAGCATAAGTTAAAATTTTCTAAAAAAGTCAAAGCAAATATGAATGTACAACACAACTTTATAGAACTCAATAATATCTGATAAGTACAAGCATAATATAAAAGTGACTCATTTAGAATCAATACATGCAAGTAAATTTGTATAAATTTAATTAAAGAACAAAACAAAAAGTTAATAATTCAATATAAAATGAGACAAAACAATAATAAAGAAGTGAATTAAGTAGAACGTGTTTACAATGATAAATAAAAAATAAACATAGCAATCAAAAAATTAAAACAATGACAGGGAGAAAAAAATGTGCTAGAAACATCATAATTGAATCAATTAAGTGAAATATGTATACATGAAACATCAATAATAATCAATAGACGTCATTATTTCATACAAACAAATCCAATAATGTTTTCAACATGAAGTTTTATGACCACCTGTCTTTTATTACAACCCATTGAAAAACTCACATAGTGGGACACCATTTCTATGCGGGAGACTCCTAGGTAGTGAATTTAATGCTAAAAAAATATTTGTTCTTTTGTCATGGTGTCGAAAGTGTGTAATTATAATAAAGAAAGTTCACCAGTTGTAGGTATATAAATGTTCCGAGTGTATGGTGAAGTTAAGTACCTACTTGTTAAAATAACACGAGTTTCTTTAAAGAAGATGGTGATACATTTTAAATAAGGCTGTAGGTCAAAAAAGCTAAAACTTTAGCAAAACTAAACAATTCCGTATAATTTTTTTGGTTGAAATAGTACAAAATCAAAGTTTGTTAATAAAATATTTCAACATTGTTTTAAGTTAGCCAAAAACTGCACAGTTGCCCTATGTCGGGTAGGTATTTGAAAAAGGTAATGCGTCATCCTTAGTAAAGGACTAGGGTAGGTTGGGTAGGTAACTTTTCCTGGTTCGAAAAATCGGCTACATTAACAATATTTCTCCATATTTCCCGATTTTACAATAGACATAACACAACAGCAAAACTAATTGCGCAAATAATTAAAAAATAATGACTATATACGAACATTTAGACCATCTTCTTTGTGCTATCCTATTTTATTTTATAACCACCATCAAATTATTAATACATCTTATAAATGAGTCCTGCATCATTCGTGCATAGATCTGTATTCACGTTGCTATTAATCTTCGACATCTTTGATGTAACTTATAGATACCTATCCCTGATTTTCCCATCAAAACTTCTTGGATCTAAAAAAAGAACGCAGTAAAAAAGTTTTTGAAATCGGTGAAAGACCTGTTACTAGTAAGTATATCAACATTCAGAATATCAAACTTTTCTGATACATATTACCTATCTATTTTGTTATGAAACTCGTTTCAATTCTGATAATCTTGCTAATAATAATGTAATTGACGTGCGTGTCTTGAATTTGGATATGCGAATCCGTACAAACTATACATGTATAAGTGTAAAAAATGTACAAAGATACATTATAATAAATTGATATCAGAGATGCGCATTTTTTATTAAGGTTGCTTCCTTTAGTATGACCTATAATAATCCAAGAATGTAATATCAGGTAGTGATCATAATACTCGTATAATTCGATTTATATTACAAAGTTAAACAAACTCTTCTTCATGAATTGTTTTAAATAACAAATTTTGCTGTGCAACAGACAAAACAATAATGTAGATATAGATGACTGAAGGTCAAGTGAAGCGGTTTGTAACAGTTAAATACAAGTTAAAATAGATGTGTGCATAATAATGTGGAAGTTTTGAAAATATACACTCACACACTCATTCATATAATGGATATACATGAACCAACAACTAAAAATGATACACATAAATATTTATAATAAAAAGGATATTTGTAAAAAAAAAAATTAAATTTAATAATTTAAAAACCATAACGAGATGATATTATGTACCTAGTCAGTTTTACTTACGATTTTAAATAAATCTCCCATTTCTGCAATACGATGTGGAGTAAGAACAAAACTTACCTGAAACAAAAGATTATAAAATAAAATAAGATGAGTATTTCATTAAATAGGTATTTGAAATACCTAAACGATTCTTGTAAAATCTATTATATTTTTAATTTATAGAAAAAAAGTTACTTGATACGGCATCTACAACACGAGTTCTTATAAAAAGAGAAGAATAATATGTAGAGAGTTTTAAAAAAAATATTTTTTGAAAAGGCGTATCCATATCATTTTTCTCTGAATAATTGAAACCGAATAATATTTGATCATCCACGTGTAAGTTAAATACTTCAAAGTAAGAATACTGAGCTGTAAGGCATAGGTAATAATATGGTTAGATGGAAAAAATCACTGCATAGAGATAATATCTTGGGCTTAACAATATAATATACAGCTTCAATAACTAGACATTCCGAAATCAATAGTCTTGTGACAAAGACACAAAAGGGAAGTTATTAATATGTTTTAAATTATTAAAACACTTTGATAACGGTATACGGAAGCCTCTTTATTCATAATTATTAAAAGAAATTACTCGAAAATGCAAACATCGGGAACACATAAGACAACACTACCAAATTTTAAGATATCTAGTTCAAGCAACGATATCACCCTAATATGTTGTATATTACATTGTTCGAACCCTATAGATTCAACGGTAAGTTTCTCAGCCAGTTTGCTACATCTACCTACCATGTCCTGTTCGAAGTTTATTTAATGTGGACCATTATTAATTTTATCTTTGTTTATTCTTTACTGCACATTGAAAACAAGCAGTGTCCCATCGATATACAATTAAATAAAATGCAGTCAATATGTAGAGAAAATAAAAAACAATACAAGAAAGCAGACCTCACCACCATGTGGGACTAATAAGTCCTCAAGAAGGAGAAGTAGGTAGAACACAATCAATATACAGAGGCAAATTTATTGCGGAGACGCGATTTCTTTCAACTACGAGTATACTACGTTTCGTTTTATAAAATGATAATGTGTATAAACTCTTACGATTTTTTATGAAATACGCTTTTTGTCACCTAGTTTTATATTGGGATTAAACTGACCCCAATTTTTTGGGACGCAATTAGGCATTTCAAAATAAATATTACTATGTATAGATTGTATTATTTTTTCTACTCCGAAATTGACAAGCACGCGAGAAGTCGTATATAAAAATAAAGTAATATGATTTTTATTTTATAACAACGACCAAAGTTCATTGCTATCAGAAGAAAAATATCTACGCACAAAACAAAATACGATTTATATGTAGGTATGTATATTGAAACATTTTACAAACATTTTTTTTGTGTTTTAGCGTAATTTAAGGAATAACAATAATAGTACGATTATAATTCAAGAACGGTTCAGAAAAATATTATATCCCTATTAAATATCCCTTACATGCATGGCTGGCCACAAAAAGAGAAAGAAAGAGAGAGAGAGAGAGAACTATGTTCTTAGTAAAATGTTGCCTTAAAGCATTTTCATTATGTTCAGCCGAGTGGAATGGCTAACTGGAACATACGGAACAACAATAGAATGCAGATAAAAATCTGTACAGAACATAAAAACATTAAATATACACATAAGTAGTAGGTACCCATACTTTTCAAGTAATTACAATTTTTAGTACATTTTTGAGTCCCTAGCAAAGAATAAATCCCCCACTTTTTTAGTTAAACTTTTGGGTATTCTGTAATTGGTAGGCGTCCGTAGACCATCACGAATAGATATTTAACTTCTTAAACTCAGCGAAAAACTCTTAAAAAGGTATTCTGCAGGGTATACCCATGGGCAGAAGACCGTTAGGCAGACCAAGACAAAGATTGTTGGATAACATCAACCGAGATCTAGAGGAGCTCAATGTTAAAGACGACTGGCAGTCCATTGCTCAGAATAGAAAGGCTTGGAGATCTATTGCTTCGGAGGCAAAGGCCTTACAAGGGCTGTTCGGCCATCGGAAGTAAGTAAGTAGTAAACTCAGCGATAAGGTATGTCGCCCATTGTAAGTGTCTTATTTTTAACATATAAAATTGTTTATAATCAATGTTCAGTAAAGAATGATAAAAAATATATTAATAAGACATCCGATTGACAGGTTATTAATTTTGCTCAGTTAAATATTGAACACAAGTAACTTGAAATTTGTAAGATTTTGCATACAAATATAATTATAAAACGAGAGAAATAAATAAATAAATGAATTACCAGAGAATGAAAATATATTAACAAAATAGTTTATCTCACGAACTGCGTCAATATTATAATATGTATGCGTAGTACCAGTCCACCATACATAATAAGTATTCAGATTATCGCATTCAAACCAAAATGTATGGAATACAGATCCGTGTTCAGTGTTCAGTTGATTAAAACGGATACGGCTTAAGAGTCTGTAACCATCCGTGTGTTATTCTGCATAACGCCGTTACGGTAACCGTAGCAATGATAACGATCCTTATCTATTACAACATGGTAAACATTACTACTAGTAGTATACATATTATTATATAGATATTAAGTTCTCAGTGATGTGGTTATCACACATTCAAAATTTAGCAATATGATAAATAAAAATAAGCGACTTTACTTCTCGCGTAATTGTTTTCATAACTGTAAATATTTTGAGGATATCCAATGATAGTTGGCCAAAGTGAACAGTGTTCATTCATCCACAAGGGTTCCAATGGCCCGAGCGTTCCTTTTTCGCAATACATCGTTCCAATGAAAATGTAATCAGAGCGCTGGGAATATCATGGGAAGAGGTGACTCAATTGTTGCAGAGACGATTTGAATTGAGCAGGCTATTTTCAGCCGTACGCTTCCGAGATGAGATGAGCTTCCATGATGATAATGTCGTTTTCAGTTGGTATATTGATTGTATTCAATATTAATGATTTTCTCTATCAAATTGTTTATAGACAATGTACAGCAAATGATGAAAAAATAAATAAATAAAAATAATCACGTACTTTCATGCCTCATGTTCATCTAGGATTTTTATCTCATCACTCATCCTGAAAATCTTACTTTTTTACGACATGGTCAGAAATCAATAACATGCAGTGAATCTTTCGACTACCATTTTAGTGAGTAATAAGATTATGGTAAAGTTAGCATATGTTCACAAAACTAAAATACAAAACCATAATCAATATTAATATAGTTCCGCCACTGGGAACTACTTGAATAAGGTGCTGCTGCTGTATCTAAATTATAAATACAGATACTATAAGTGTATATAATGAAACATAATGCTCCAAAATCGCAAGGAAAGATAAGCATTATTATTATTACTTGTAAGTTAAATGCTTAATACAAAATGTTGAGTCAGTGAAGTGGAAATAAATTAAGTACGATTAAAACTAATTTGTAACTGTATAGGTTGGTATATACGTGATCCCATTTTTTCGAATAAGAAAGGGATAGTTTTGAAAATATTCTGAGAAAAAAGAAATTGTAACATCGCGTAGTATGCATGTTGATAAATTATGGAGCTAAGCTATAAGACAGATTACAGAAACTCGGACGTCAGCTCTTATTATTCTAGTTTTTGTTTTTTTAAAACATGCTGTAAATCCATCCGTGATATATACGTTTATACCACTCTTACATAATGTTGATTTTATTATTTTAATGCTATGTCCAGATATTGAATATCGCTCTGAATGGAGAAAGCTTGTTTCCATCAGATGTTAGACGCCGAACGTAGAAGAATTCTATAAAATTATAAAGACCGTTTGTCCAAAAAAAATCATCCGAATACGTCGAAATCAATGTCGTAGAATGCATCTGAAAAAGAGGATGTAGGGAAGCGCGAAATTTAAAATTCTTAAAGATAGCTGCATCTTGAGTAAGAGAAATTAACGTGCATATATCACGAACTCCATGAATGTAGTGAGAGCGAAGAAAGTGTGAAAGCATATAGGATATATCAGTTTGGCGTTTCGTTCTTTCCACCCACCCCACTTGGGATCCGACAAGAAAATACAAAAAAAATTGTGAGGTTTGTCAAGTTTTCTAATATTATTTTTTACAACACAGAAAAGACAATGCATTCAAGACAGTTGCCAGTCAAAATCTCATAATTAAATGATAGTACTACGCAAACTCGGGAACACTTTAAAAGCTTTTCAAACTTTATTTAAGTTCTTGTGCATGATTCTCGTACGTGAATAATTATTATGTACATGTGTTTACCATAGTTTAGCGACAAGTGAGTGTATAATTGCAGAATTTACAGATCTACATATATATGTATATGTGTAGTTGCGAGGATAGGTAGTTATATCTACGTTAAGAGGAAGGTATCTCTAGTAGGTAGTATCATTAGTGGATATATAGCCTTCCTGTGCAGTGAAGTGGTGTTGCAGGGAGAAGTGTTATAGCCACTTGTGTTTCAGGAAATACCTAATATTGTTATGCACATGCAATCCAGCCATACAATCGTTATGCGTTTTGAGACAATCTTATAAAGTGTCAAAGAAAAAATGTGCTTTTTTTCTATGGCTTATTTAATGGCACTTACTTACATTAATTACTTACGGTTCGACGCGCTCATTGGGTGTTCCTTTTTCTTCTACATATATTTGTCATAGAATTTCTATGTGTCTGTATTTTTCTGTATATTTTTTTATTGTTTTGATTGTTTGATGTGTACGTACAATGACAGCGCAAAGGTTTGTACTGTAATGCTGTTCAGTGTTTTCATTTATAAGTAAATAAATAACTTTTCGTGTGGCTTGGTATGTAGGTTAATCTTCACCTGTGTGGGCTGCGTCCTATCCCCTTAAGTCTTGGCTCCAGCGCTGACAGCCATCATTTAAAAATATATTTAAGAATGTAACGATAAGTTGTGAATGACTCGGCGTTGTGTTTTTTAAGATTAACAAGTGTTCAGTGTGATGAGGGTAACCATGTTGACTTGAATTGATTCTTAATTTGGATTGTAAATTCGGATGCAAAAAATCGTACAAGCTCCGAATGTCCATTATGTCAAAATCATTAACTTATTAAAGTGGTTTTTCTTCATATAGATATATTAAACAAATTTCTTTTATTTATGTATACATTTCAATAAGTATCTCAAGCAAGACGGTCAAAAGAAATAAGAGGGACGATGGTAAAGGAATTTATGTTGCGTGTTCAAAGTACCGATTTAAAAACAGGAATCTATGTTCAACAATGAAATCTCCAATAGAGAAACAGTAAAAAATTGAAAAGTTTTTAAAAATTTATTAAATTAGCTATACCGACTGTATTTAATTGCCTATCTTCATCTCTGTTCGTAGGTATTTGTATATTAAATACTGTATATGTTTTATCTGTTGTATACGGAAATCATGAAAATTTGCGTTGCGTATAATGTAATTATGATGATTCTTCCTACATACATACATATGTAGGTACACAATACAAATGTACACAGCGGGGTCGTAGTGTATTAGAGACATAAATAACCTTTATACGCTTAGTTGAGTCGGTTGAAGCGCTAAACAGTGGAATAATTACGCTAAATGCACGACAATTATGAAATACATACACCGTTTGTTGTTGCTTGCTAGAACGAAGAGTACCTACCTCTACTCGTAATATCATCATACATTTTATACTAATAATAATATTTCATATCCATTCTGTCACATATACACTATGTTGTGGATTATCACTTTTACTATTAATAGTCTGTCATTTCTATAAATTTGCTCGTGAATTTTTCGAATGAGAACAGTTTATTAATAGGTTTTATAAGAATAAAGATTGGGCTATTTTTGATTGATAAGACTATCCTCTTAGAGGACTATTCTTAGTATTAGGCTAGCAGGAGTTTTACCCGATTCGACTTGCTTTAACAGAGGATTATGTAGGTCTGTCTCACGAGTCTTGAATATTTAATTTATTTATTTATCAACTTTACACGGCGTGAGCCTTTTACATGTTAAACATATTCTAGCATAGAAAAAAAACAATTTGACAGACAAAAACAATAAAATAAGAGTTAACAGTAATAATAATTAAATGCAAAATAAAAGGTACAATATAAAGCAAATCATCATTTGCACTTATTGCCAATCATAGGAGATTGACAATGTCCTAAAAGCCGAAAGACGCATCTCTCTATAAAGAACATATACTAGAAGAAAACATTTCTTTTTTTAATTTCGTCTTGGAATTCTACTACCTGAAAACCGACACACTAAACATAACTTGAATATTTACTCATGGATGATTCGAATGCTTATTTATGAATTTATGTGACTATATTTTTATTTATTATTGTGTCTTGACTTTTCAATTTTTTTTATGTGCTTTTCTTATTGTATTATTGTAATGTTGGTGAACCCAAGTATCCTGTAAAAGAACTACGGGAGATGTTGAATATATGCACATAGAATGTCTTAAATGAATTATTGATTCGAAAGCTTATTTAGAAGAATTCGCAGTTGAGACGGTCTAAGTGTTACGAAACGGAGCCATTAATCAAGTCATCATTATCACATCAAAACAAAGGTGAACATTTGAAAAAGTAACACATAGATGTAATGTTTCTATTATTTTGAGTCCATATAAATGTACACTCGTGTTCGTCGGTAGCCTGGAGGTAGAGTCTCGGTTTCGTGAACATGGGGTCCGTGGTTCGATACCAGGTGCCGGCAAACTCCCCTTTCACGACACAAGCTTTAAGTAGCTTACCGTGAAAGGTGTATAAGGTTGTATTTGGTTTTATTACAAAAACCCAGATATATCTTTTTTTTAAAAAAAAAACATAAGTACGTATATATGAAGGCGAGTTATGGGAAACAAATGATTATTATTTCATTAATATAACAAGAGCAGTAATAATGAATTCAAAGTTGTAAAACATATTTCCAACTCAAACACTAACAATGTATATATAATAGTAAAAGATAGTGAGAGGGGATATAAAATGTGAAGTACCCACTCTGTATATGTTACTATGCAGTATATAGAAAGACCATATTGTTTGTACACCAGCTAAAAACCCAGTTTTTAATGAAATAATCATTGCATAATGGATAAGTAAGCACACGCAGTTGGCAATGGTATGCATGCATCAAATATATTTTTTTATACACAACTGCCTTAAAAAAATATTGAAAAATAGAAACCATTTAAAGTATTTTTACTTTTTCTAACCGAGTCGTCGGTATATGATTTAGAATATCGGTGATGTACTATTATAGCTATCTACCACACCAACATCGCGTATTCCGCAAAAGGAGTGGCCAGCAGACCAGTTGCATGTAATAAACGTGTGATTTGTCCTTTCTGTTTTTTTTATTATTTTATTTTATTTATTAGCCAAGCAAAACTTAGTCATTTGGTACATATTACAAATAAATATATTAAATCAATATTTGACCAGTGAAGTTTGCGGATATTACTAATAATGTTTACAAATCTACAAAAATAAATATAAAAAACAACATGAAATGAGTCAATCATATTTACTTAACATTACATTACAAAAACAGAAAAAGAAGATGAACATATAGTGGGCCATTGGCAAAAACAAAAAAAATAAAGTAGCGCTCTAAAACGAGGGAATGGAGGATAAGAGGAATTTGGGAAATCGCAGTCGCAAATCAAATAGTGCAGAAACCAGCTACAGTGACGTTATGGCATTCAGGATGAGTGGCGTATCACATAACTGAATTTAAGATGTCATGTGCCTTTGTTTTTTCGAACACCTGCTTTTTACAGGACGATAAAAAGCTTACGCAAAAAAATGGGAGACCAATTTTTTGCTGGGTGCTCCACGGAACAAAATGTAGATAATAAAAAATTGTGATTTTAACATTTCCAAAATTGTTAAATGTCCATCGAGGTATTTTTATTATACATAACATTTTTGCAAATGTTAACACGGGGAGTCAACATAATTCCATATACTTTTTATCCCATTTCGAAATTAATAAATTCAATACAGCAAATGGAAACGACAAAAGATATTCAAATGATGATCCTATTATTATTTACAAAGCATTGAAAACAAATTTGGTAACATGCTGTGATAAAAATTATATGTTTTTGTTAAAGATATTACGTATGGGCAAACTTAAAACCTACTAGAAAATTACTCAACTTACACTGGTGCAAAAAAATCAGCGAAATGCGAAAACTAAAATACTAAATTATGAAGATTACTATTCAGTGACTCGCTCGATGGATGAGAGATCGTAATTTCGATCTTCAATGCTTCGCTTGGAAACACAGGACAGAAACCAATCTTCTGCATTTAGAAAGTATCTGCACCGATTGAGTCATCTCTTCCCACGATATTCTTGGCCCTCTGATATCGAAACAGGTACGATGTATAGTGAACAAGGGTCACTCGAGCCATCGAAACCATTGTGGATGAAAGAACATTGTTCGTTTTGGTCAACGGGACAATATATAACAAAAACTGCATATATTTGCTGAGTTCGATTTGTGTACCATTGTACCATTTGTGACATGCTAATTATATCAAGTATCTTCCGATTAAGTCACCTGTAGTGGACGTATCTTTTTTCTATTTATTTATATATTATTTATATAAGACCTTTGAACGGACTAAAATATTTATAAATTGGCAATTATTATTACTACAAGTACTGTAATATGGGGAAACTCAAATAAAATGTATTCATGTTTAACAACACAAATAATATGGGAAAGAAGCCTTAAGCAATACAAAATTGTTATTATTAAACGATGTACGTTGTCAGATAAACTACACGCTGTGATACAGACAAGACAACATTTTCCCTTATTACCTCCGTAAGTACAGTGTCATGGGACCCTTATAATTTAATATCCAAAAAATGGTACTTGTGTTGCCATCTATCGAAATCCTGTGAAAGCCCTGGCCCCTATCTAGAGAAATCGTAAATACCTTTTGCTATTATCATAAAAACAGATTCCTTCTTCTTGATCCTTTTCCGGGAGTCAGCCATTTTGGCCAGTCTCCTGTTATCCGCCTTACAATAGACATAGCAGGGGCTCGCTCCAAAAAAATGTCTCTTCTCTTCTACAAAATACTGTGAGTGTCGCTATAATAATGTAATTCAGTATTAAAAAAATGTGAATTGTTTTGTTTGGTGTAATAATAATCTGTGTAACCATATTCTTCGTCAATAAACTGATCATACAACATCATGCTAGTGTTTCCTTAGCACAACCACCACAATAAATTTACCCAACGATAAACCCTGAGAGAGTCACTGAAATCTGCCGACTATGGGAGAAATGTTACAGTTTGAGTGTTACAGTTTGGCGCTCCAACGTGATGCCTAATTATTGTGGTTTTTGTTGTGTTTGAAGTGAATTTAACAATGCATAAATGATAACATTAAATAGTGCGTAGATAAGTTCGTTACGTATCACGTGACCCACCCATGTTTCCATGCATCACCAACACACACACACTTCTCTAGAATGTTCGATCAAAAAACGGTTGAAATTCCATTACCATCACAACAAGACTGTGCAACTGTCGTTTTGCTCTTCAAAAAAATTTCACCGCATGACCAATAAGGACTACGATGGTGCTTCAGTGAAAAATCGATTTAAATAAACAGTGCTATAAATAATAAAAAAAAAAAAAAACATTTTAATAAATAAATAAGTGAGAATTAATAAATAATAAAGTGCGTGATACATTTGCGCGCCCTCAAAAAAAACTCATATAATAAGGAAAAAAACCGTTACATCAACAAAGAAAGAATGAACGAGTCTATTTATTTGAATTATAAACAGTGTTAAAAATAAAAACGATTTAATAATAAATATATGCGAAATACATTTATGATCTTCAAAAAGAAATCCGCTATATTGCAAGTACGACCCGATATTGTTAATGAATGGAGAATTTAAGAAATAAATACAACGAGAAATTGACAAGATTGTGAACAGATACTCCAAACTTTCCTAAGACGTCCAGATAATTTCCTTCTGACGAGATGAAGATCTCCAACATTGCAATCTCTTAAGAAGCCTGCTACCACCACTACGAAGGATGTCCATGGCGGAATTTTCTTCCTTGACGGTTCCTGACCTCCAATAGAAGGATGTCCCATGCTTTGTCATCTAGATCTCACGTTTCTTCGAGGCCTTCTTTATCTACGCGGAGAGCCCTTGATGCTTGATGGTTTTGAGGAAGATGAAATGAATACTTCCTCCAATTCGTAATAGACAACCTTATTCATCTGACTACTATACAGGTTTTTATGGAAGAATGTGGTGTTGTTTTGTTCATTTTGTACTGAAATATTTTATATACCTACTATAGATACAGTTTTTTTTTTTTTTACATGTTGTTCCATGCTTTGCCTTTTGTGCCAAAGAGATTGTAAAAATTCCAGTTTCAATTTTGCATAAATTCAAGTGATACTAGCTAAGATCATTTTACAATTATTTGCGGAATTATTTGCTTGTTGATGTAAGATTCTACACTGAAGGATCTACAAAGTAAGAGTTGTAAATTTATAAATGTCTAGTTTGTGAAATATTCCAAGTAAAGTTTTTCTATATCTGGTTAAATACACTCAAAAGTAAAGAAATCAAATTTAAATTCATTATACTTGTACCTACCTAGCGTGCGTGTCACGCAGGCTGTAGATGTATTTATGTATGGTTTGAAGTGAAATGATCATAGACCTCAATATTGCTGGAAGAGGCTTAACAAAACAGATTTGAATAATTACCAATAATTCTTTACTTATATGCTGGAATTGTTAATTTTGTGTTATGTAATGTATGTAATGTTATGTCTACGATATTTCCAGGGAATGTCAAACTTTCCAGCGATTTCCAAACTTTAACAATTTAAAAAAATAATTGTTATTGATTTTTTTTCGAGTCTTATCAAAGGACAAGACTTCCAAACAATTTTTTTAGTATCCAATGGTTTCATCAAGTCTCAGGTTCACCGAATCATATCCCCTAACGTATACGAGCTATGCGATGTAGATACTGGAGCAATGGGAAACTATCATGCTAAGGATATCATTAAGTTCTGAGTCCTAGGTATGTGTTTCTCCAAAATTTTGTTGTTATATTTCATTCTGAATGTAAATCCATCCATGTAAAATTGAAATTTTGATAATGTAAAGAATTTATGTAAAAATGTAATGTTTTCTTGGGCTGCAATTTTAATGAATAAAAAGAACTATGTCTATACATCACAGGTCAATGTTAATAGCGAATTTTGTATGTAATAAAAATGTTAGACTCACAAAAGAAATTATATTTACAGTCAGAGTAATGTCAAAGGAATTATCTTTCTTTCTTCTTTAAAGCAAAATAAATTATAATACTGTTAATAGTCAAAAATTTGGTATTTCTACTCTTCAAGTACTTGTAACTTTTGCAGCCCATGTTATTGTAAACTTTTAGTTAAGAAAACTCATAGAGGCTCTTCAAGGTTCCGCTTCTGTGAGAATTTTGAATTGTTCGAACCTTGTGGCGCCCTTAAATAATTTTTTTTGTATGTTTTGATCATCTTTTTGTTTGCGCCCGTGGATGCATGAAGTTGCCTTTATCATCTCATATGCTAGCCGTTTTCATTAGCAACGTGTTCACAATAATCTGAACCCATCCACTGTCGCAGACAAAAGTTATACAACATGATAGTCTTAAGGAATTTTGTACTGTATAACTGATGTAATTTTGACCCTCCAGTATACGAAAGTATACGAATTCTTTTGTTGTTTTCCTTGAATTTTTGCGTGAACTCCTGATTCACTGAGTTAAGTGGTAACTGATTTATTTATTTGTTTATTTATATATCTATATATTTCAAGGTGTAAAGGTAGAAAGTATGTCAGATTGCGCAATAAATGATGAAGTATGAAAGTGTGTGAAAGGTTACCACTAATTCTCTTAGTATATCAAATCATTAATGCTAAATCTTAAATTGAGGATCAAGGTCGCATCAGTCAAATTAAAAAATAAGTTTATTGTTTTTAATCTTTAGTGTGCATGGTTTTGTAATTAAATTATATGGCAAGGTTTCTCACATGGTGTGAACCTGCTGGCCATTTTGCGGCAATTTTACTGTATGGAATGCGTACCCTTGCAGTAATTTCTATTTGCCTAGTATGAATGTTAAGGAGTCATTGGATGATTCGCCATCTTCCATGTACATCTCCTGGGTTAGACTGATATAGAGATATGACTAACCGTCCTACCCTAAAACAATCAGTTCTAACTCAAATTTATTTTAGTTAAATTTTCAATTTTTAATGCCCGACAAGCTTATTGTCCAAGTGAGGTTTGAGGACGCTCAAACAAAGAAAATTCATACAGGTCGCTTAGAGAAGCTCTGCGCGATAGGTTTGGTACCTGATATTAACCATTTGCCTGTATGAAATTGGTGGGAAGTTTCCACAAAAGAAAAATGCTATAGGGTAAAGGATTACCGCCCTTATAATAGAGGTAGATCAGATATAATTGTAATGGATACCTCCTCTTGGAGTAAGGAAAAGTGTTTGGGAAATTGTTGAAGGTTTTGTTATATAATGTAAAAGAATTTTTTTTTTTGTTTTGTCTTAAGCATGTAAAGGTCTACCTAGAAGTATGGCGAGAACATTGTCTACGATCCCGTTTCCGCGACCTGTTCTGTCGGTGCATCTTCCTGGTCCCTTGCTTGCTTGAGACATGTCTATTTGTAAGGAATAATTAAGAATTTGTTACTAATGTCTGTTATGATAATTTGTATCCTTGTTTTGACACTCACAGTGTTGTAAAATCTATTTTGTTTTGACACTCACAGTATTGTAAAATCTTTCTTATCTTTGACACTCTTAGTTCTGTAGAATCCTTCTTATTACTGACTTTGAAACTTTTCTTTTTTTTTATTCATTTTTTTTCTTTAAAAGACAACTTGAGATGGTGTCATGGGACCCTTATAATTTAATATCCAAAAAATGGTACTTGTGTTGCCATCTATCGAAATCCTGTGAAAGCCCTGGCCCCTATCTAGAGAAATCGTAAATACCTTTTGCTATTATCATAAAAACAGATTCCTTCTTCTTGATCCTTTTCCGGGAGTCAGCCATTTTGGCCAGTCTCCTGTTATCCGCCTTACAATAGACATAGCAGGGGCTCGCTCCAAAAAAATGTCTCTTCTCTTCTACAAAATACTGTGAGTGTCGCTATAATAATGTAATTCAGTATTAAAAAAATGTGAATTGTTTTGTTTGGTGTAATAATAATCTGTGTAACCATATTCTTCGTCAATAAACTGATCATACAACATCATGCTAGTGTTTCCTTAGCACAACCACCACAATAAATTTACCCAACGATAAACCCTGAGAGAGTCACTGAAATCTGCCGACTATGGGAGAAATGTTACAGTTTGAGTGTTACAACAGCCAGATAAGGGTCACCTATCAAATACTGCTGTTTATTGTGATTTCATTGTATCAATTGTACCTATTTAAGACTAGTTCATTTAGAACTGTGTTTGATGTTCTTACTGAACGAGTAAGTCTACCTACTAAATAAGGTAAATAATAACAATAAAAGAAATACCCATACAAAATTTTATTAAAAATAGATCTATTGAAAATAAGAGAAACACAATGGTAGGCCTCAAGGCAATATGTATGCCCATTGTACAGATTTATTTTTAAAATAAAGTGCCTATATTGATATTATTATGGGTCATAATCCTCGGGCGACAATGCCTCTGAACACCCTTTTTTCAGCCAAATATATATTTTCGTTGTTACTCTTTGGATTAATTGTAAATACATTATAAGTAGACAATTTGGCAAATCAAAGAAGTTGTGTTAATTAATATGTCACTGATTGTCATTAGCTTTGTTACACTTCATTTTAGATTAAATGATAAAATTAATATTATTTATTAATATTGTTTAGTATTTAGTGCTACACTTCTTCTGATCGTGTCTTGGCGGGTCCCCCCGACGTTGACAATCACTTGGGAGAAACTTGATCTGACCTGGGGAGCACGAAATAGCTCCTCCACACCTCCCATCTCGGTCCACTCTCGGATGTTCTGAAGCCAGGAAAGCTGCCTTCTTGCAAACTCCTCTCAGGGCCTCACTTTTCTCTTTGATGACCAGTTGCAATATGGCATATTTTTCACCTTTCATTATCTTTCGCATCACATTAAGCAATAGGTATAAATATTATTCATTTCATTGTATAATATAAAAATAGAAAAGTTAAGTATCAATGATGTGTTAAAAATGTTTTATATATCACAAATGAATAAGAAGAAACTTAAAGAGCGAAAAGAAATATTATTTCACCACGACTGATCAATTTGATTAATCGCGAAAATGTAGGTATAATAATAATAAAAAAAAACGATCGAGTTCGATTGGTTGGCGTTAATGTGATTTGACTCAACAGAACCAAGTGTTGTAAGTAGTAATATAAAAAGTACTTGAAGTAATAATTCATTTTGTAAACCAGTAAGAAGAATAAGAAGAAAGAGAGGCGTTATTCACCCAGTTTCCATGCCAAGTTTTGGCGCCGGCGTCGATTGCAGTCGGGAATTAAATGAGAAGTTACTCTGTCGGTTGCCAAGAATGGACGCGATTGAGATATATGATTATTGTATGGTACATATAAATAGAGGCGGCTAATGAGCTACACTAGTGGGGGTGCGGTGGAATTATAAAAAAATAGGTTTTTCTGGTTCGTATTGGAAGGTTCGGTTCTTGGTAACTTTGCAGTTGAAATTCCGTTTGCATTCGAGTATAAGATTTAGTTACCTTCCAGGGGCACCACTTGGAGGTTCCTTCCTTGCCCCCATGTGACTGTGGTGCAGAACAGACTATGCCACACTTGTTGGAGTGTCCATTGTGCCCTGTCACTTGCACTATGGAGGATATTTTTGACGCATCTCCACCTGCTGTGCGTTTTGCACAGTACTGGAGATCAGTTTGATTGTTTTTTTTTTCTGGGTTTCGACACGATAAATAAATAAATAATAAAAAAAAACCTTCATTTAGAAAACACCCATTTATTTCATTGGATAAATTAAAACAAATGTTTTCTTCTTTTATCTTCATATTTAGCAATGTCTTTAATCAACAATGATTTACATATAATTACCTAATGTAAATCATTATCGATTAAAGACATTGCTCGAGTATTCTACTAGTAGTGCACCAACACAATAAATAAGACATCTTCAGCGATGAGGTATGCCATCCCTCCTGAAAATTTTGCTGCCACGAAAAGGACGACTTGCTTATTATTCACGTGTAGTTAGTCTACTGTTTATCCCACTTGTGGGGTATGTAGTGAAAGTGTAGATAGATAACTTTGTGAGCTTATTGAAATATAGCAAGTTTTAAATTTATGTGTATAATTTAAAATAGAATAATGCATTATTTATATGTTGTTATTTGTAAATTATTTCTGTTAATGCTCCATAAATGATGAGATTTAATTTTATGAATAGAGTGCGTCGCATCAACGCTCTCAAAGAGAGACCGCTGCTGCATATAAGGAGTATTATAATAATAGTGGAACCAACCAAATAGGTTACTACGACGAAATATTCTGGTGATAAATTCCTTATTAATAATAAATCACGAAGGAAATATTACGCAAATACGATTATATGAGTAACTACAATATTTCCCATCTAAAGGGATAACTAACCACTTTGTGAATAAGTTATCACAAAGTTATATTAATATTCACGGAATTCATATAAATAATTACTAACTTTTTGACTAAAACCACATTTATAATTCATTTAGTACTTTATATTATCACCAACAAAATTTACGGACTTAATAATCCACGTCTATTCATGCTTTAATTGTATCGAAGACTGGTTATTTAATGAGACATTTAAAATCTTTAATACCATATTTTTTCAATACCAAAAATATTTTTTATATTTCGCTTTTGTTCAAGTTGATAAAGGGAAGATTACGTACTACAAGCAAAAATATTGTAAAGCATAATCTCGAAAGCACCCATTCCACTACACAGATAAGATTTAACGTTATATAATATTATGTAAGAAATAATATGGACTAATTAATATGGACTATACGAGGCATGCCTTTTAAGTTTTGTCGTTTGAAGAAAAAAACACAACTAGAACCTTATAGTACTTTTTATTGTTTTTCAAAGTATTCATAACGTAGCTTAATACACTTTTCCATTCGCTCAAACCAGTTATTATAACATTAATTCCACTCTAAAGTGGGGGTGTTCAAAATGGCTGACTTGAAAGCGTCGACTGCTTCTTCACCGGACTGGAACCTTTGACCACGAAGACTTTTCTTAATTTTAGGAAATGTAAAGAAATCGTTAGGGCTTAGGTCAGGACTGTATGGAGGATGGTCAAGAATTTCTACTTTTTCCTGCTTCAAATACTCAATTGTTTGCCGAGCGCTGTGTGAGCTTGCGTTGTCGTGGTGCAGGATGATGCGTCGCTTTGAGTTAGATTTTCGAAGTTCGGCGATGACTTGTGGTAAACAAACTGTGGTATACCACTCTGCGTTAACCGTTCTACGATCTTCAAGTGCAATAGTCGCAACATGGCCGGTTTTTCCAACGAACGTGGCCACCATCTTCTTTGAAGTGCTTCGAGAACGAACAACTTTAGTCGGCTTTGGCTCGTCTTGAAAGACCCAGATTGTAGATTGTTGTTTGGAATCAGGATCGTAGGCATAGATCCAAGATTCGTCACCACTGATGATGTCGTAGACGTGATTTGACTCTCCTCGGTTGAACCTTTCCAGAGTTTTCTTACACCATCTGACGCGGGCCGCCTTGTGATCGTCGGAAAGCAGATGCGGTATCCAACGGCAAACTAGCTTTCTCACACCAAGCGCTTCATGCAATATCTTCTGAATGGTTGTCCCTGAGATGCCTAATAGAGCCTCTATCTCTCGATACGTCACATGACGATCTTCGAGAATTAGTTGTCTCACAGCAATGATGTTATCTTCAGTGAAGGCGGATTTTGGGCGTCCTTCGCGAGATTTGTCACTAACACTAGTATGTCCACGCTGGAATTCTAAATACCAGCGTTCGACAGTCCGCAGACATGGGGCTTCATCACTGAACACAGATGTTAGCTCTGCAAAACACTGAAGCCGTGTCAGGCCTCTTCTACAGTTGTAGAAAATTATTGCACGAACATTTTCCTTAGAAAGATTCATTTTCGTACGTAACCTGACAGATTCCAGTCGACGCTGTGACTAAACAATAGCATTTATCCTAATACTTTCAACTGTTTTGAGATTCAAAATTTAAACACATTCGAATATAGAACAGTTCCAAATTCAAAATTGCCGGGAAATATGGAAACGACAGAACTTAAAAGGCATGCCTCGTATTCTAAGTATTCATCTACATTGTAAATATATACATACGATTGGAATGCTTGAAACAATAGTTTATTCAACAGAAGCTGAAAAACCAGCAGATAGCAATATGAGCTTATTTAAGAACTCATATATTATGACATTCATAAAAATAATAAATAAAAGGTAAAATGAAACCACTTGCTTTAAATACCACTTGGCTGCCCCACTTGTGGGATGTGCCGTGATGGTATAGTAGTAGTAGTCTATTCATGAGTTTCATCTTCCATTGGGGAGCAAACGTGAATTTTTTAATTTAAGGAAAAAAGTGCTATGCAGTGGATATAATGGAGTGGACCGGCATCCGAATTGTGGAAGAGCTGTTCTGAGCAGCGCAAGACAGGGACAAGTTCGCCGAGGTGATCGCCAACGTTGGGGGGACCCGACAAGGCACTTGAAGAAGAAGAACAAGTGGATATAAGTAGCTGATTATATGAAAGTGAGTAAATTCAAGTACCTACAACTTAAGATTTGGGAGCAATGTAAGTCCTCTATGAAAATAGAATCTCTAAAAGCTCAATGAAAAAGGAATTGACATAAACTAATTATGAAGGTATTTAAGAGCCCTTGATAGGTAGGGAACTCGAAATTGTCACATGATTTTACGCAACCATTTTTCAACATTGATTATTAATTAATTGCAATATTTTCGTGATCGAGATGATATTTTTATTGTTTGTTTTTGATAATATCAAAATTTGAACATATTTTAATGTATTTTTAATAATAATGAAAAAAAATTCCGAGAGATTCATGTAGAAATTACCGATTGAAAAACACCTTCCGAAATTTCATCACGACTAGCAGAGGTATTTTAAGACAATCATCTTAGAGGTTACATAAATGATGAAGTAAATTTAGCTCCAAGGATACTTTAGAAAAATCCTATTTTTCTTAAATTTGGGTAATATTTAGCCATATTTTATAAAATATGCGAAAAAAATGGGATTTGTGACGTGCACATAAGAAAATATAATTTTTAGTTCGTCAAGTTCGAATAAGGAAAACATATTTAAAACAATTTTAATTGAATAATTTATCATATGACTATAATAGCGTGATGTATTATTTATATTGAGAAATTTTCATTTTGAATTTTCCGCTTGCGGGAAAGTTTTTATGAAAATTTCCGTAGAACTCAAAAATCGGCTTTAGTTCGGCCAGCCGAGCCAAAGAGTCGGCACGCTGTTGAATCTGCGTCTGATTATTTATTTAAAATTATTAAAAAATAGAGATGGTTTTATGCTTGAAACTACATAATTACAGCACTAGATTACTTGATTTTTACCAAGGAAACATATTTTTATATGTGTCATCAAGTAATCCCTATATAAATGTTTTTTTTTTCATAAAAAAAAACATTATAACTTAATATACCTAAATAATATTTATTTCCATGTCTGTCAAAATGCGAATCGACGAATATGAGAATGAGTGTTCAGTACTATAGATGAGGAGTTCACAAGTAAAGGCACACCGATCCATTTTTCACAAATATTTAACTATGAATGAAGTAAAATAAATCAGTGAAGTTGATATTTTCAACCGACGGTTCTCGGTGGAAATTCATGTTGAATTACTTACAAATAAATCACTTATTTATATTATATCCACTGTGACTTTTAATCAATAAAAAGTCACAGTTTAAACACTACAAATAAGTGTTTTATATAATTAATTCAAATAGGTAAATTAGTATTTTTTTATTTTTAATTTAATGTTGGTGAACTTGTTTGTGTACTTAATAAAACTGTAGATTGACCTCAGCATATCCGCCTATTTCTCTTTTTGCTTATTAGTTGCAACATATTTCTTTTCTAATGATAAACGCAAAGTGCCAGCTAATATCCAATTATTGAAAGATGAATACAGAAAATATGCTCTTAACACTAAATTACAGTTCGTATACCTTACAAAGACTATGATAAAATAATACAAATACATAGAAATATATCCGGTATCAGAGATCTAAATTGCTGCCGGTACCTACTCTGCAAAGAATTCACCAAATTTATTTAGGTATGCTGTTTTCTTAGTTTCAATGTTCTAGAGTTGATGTAGGTAACTTTGTGTATGAACTCCTCAGAATGACATTCACCGATGTCAATATTGTTGTCATAGCAACATTTTGTTATTTTTGTGAGTATTAGTATTAAATCAGAAATATACTAAATACACTGATTTATAGTTTTATTTTAATTTTTTCATTATTTAAAATGACGAAAGAGTCATTACGAATGTTAAGAAAAAATAAATTAGCTACATATTATTCACATGATCAAAATGAGTGAGTATATTATAATGATTGATTTATATTATATTGTTTTTGACATATTTTTTTTTGTAACGAACCTTTCCTAAAGTAATTATTAAAAATAAAATATTTTAATACGCGTGTGTAAGCAAACAATGTTTCTGATAGAATAAATTAATTAATTCTTTATGTTTTATACTTTCCAGATTATTAGATGATTAGATGATTAGTGACATTAAAACGGTGATGGAGAATTACTAAGACTTGACTTATCATTTGCAAATGTAAGTACATAGTTCTTAACTGATATCCTGATATTTAGGTATATAGTAAAATAAGCACGTATTATCTTATTTTCATGTTACTATTTCAAATAAGCTGATATATGAATACACGCAACATGTTTGAATCTCGGATACATATGTATGTTTTAAAACAAGCTTTGGTACAATTATTATTATTTTATTTTATGTATTTATTCATGATGCCATTCACTAGTTTGCGAATGATTTAAGTATTCCATAAATGTACTAAGTAATAATATAAAATTAGTTTGTGAATCAATAGTGAGAAAATGGTTTAATGTAAAAATAGATCTCAGCATGCATTTGATTTTTAGATTATTATGAGTATTCGAAGTTTTCTAAATATGCATATTATATATTAACATATTTGCAGAAACCACTTTGCATGTATGGTTACTATGGAAACATATAATATTTATATTTTGACATTCCATTTCCACGTGAAATTTTAGCACAAAGACATTGTACTTTAATAATACTGTGCATTATTGGCCGGTTTCAATAATCTATCTATCCGCTCCTGTCGATTGAAATCTATTGTGTTCTATATTTTGAATCATACATTTCAATCGATAGTCACGGATAGATAGGTTATTGAAACCGGCCATAAGACATGATTACACATTAAATCACTTTATTGCTATAATTTTGTTTTATTTCGATGATGAAAAAATACTCTGCAAATATATGGACAGATTGTAAATTTATCCTTGGATTATGATGACTCAAATCTTTTTTTGTGATACTAAAGATGCATGAATCATTCTCTCCAAATCCCGGCCTTTTTGTTGTTTGCAATTTAATGGTGGAGTCAAAAATAATAAACAAGGGAAAAACATATTAAATATTATAATAATAATAATAACAGTTTATTAAACACAATATCATTTTACAATAATCGAACAATAACACAATACATTTATTTTCCTAATACAATTACTCCCCAAAATTGAGCGTAGCTCGTGCTTTGGGGAGAAAATTCTTTTATACTTTTGCAGCACTGGTGCCACAGTCGCCGTTTCTTAAGGCAGCCATCATTGTCACTTAATTTGACGTCCCAGAAGAAAGAATAAATTATGGTCAACTCAATGCAGAATGGTGCAACAAATTATGGATAAACTCAAATATACCTACTTTACGTGTACTTTTTAAGGTGTATAATATAAATTATATAATTGTTGCAGAATAAAACTGAGTATTATTAAAAAAAAAGTATTTGAGTACTTTATTGGAAATATACCCACTTATACGCCCACATATATGTACATACAACAAGGTAGACATGTAAAGCTAATAAGCTTTTTTATGACCAATGATTTGATGAATCTATCTATACCCTCACGCCACATCCCATGTGGAGTAAGCAGAGAGAAGGGAACGCCAATTAAGTAAACACCTACCATTATCCAGCAAAAATAATAATAGTCTACCTACCTACGTGTTTGCTATATTCATGTATAGGTATATGTAGGCCAATTTATAACTCTTGGGGCATGAATGCTCTCTCGCAGGTGGGTCTTGGTGACCTCTGGTGCATCAATTGCATTATACATGCCGTTTTTTCAATGGAGTGCACAATCTTGTTAAAAATTATGTCTTTGTACGCAATGATTTTTGTGTCATTTGGTGTCATAGATAATGAGTGAAATATACATCACGTACGTCGCATTTTTTATCTCCTTTTTCACTTACCGCAAAAAGAGAGACAGTGATTTTTTAATGTTCGTAGTTTTTCGGACATAATATTAACTATATTTACTTGTGTTAGTGACCAAGTGGTGTATAGATAATGAGTGAAATATACTTCATTTCTTTATCTCCCTTTTCACTTACCGCAAAAAGAGAGACAGTATTTTTTTAATGCTTCGTAGTTTATTGGTTCGTACGTAGTTTAAAAGTTAAAATTTGGAGTAAACACCTGTTTTTAGGCAATTTTAGCATATAGTCGAACGATTTCAAATTAAATTCTGGCTGTGAAGTCCTGTTAAGCTTTCAATGCTTCACAATAATTTTAGTCAATACCATTAGGTACTTTATTAATTAAAGGGATTGCAGTAAAACGATGTTATAATAAAAATATTATGAATAATAGTACAATATGTCACCGGTTTCTAAAATCCCAGTTATGCGTTATATGAAAAAAACAACAACAGTGAAATAAATAAAGTGAATTACTCTTGTGTTTTGTGAATGATAATACAAAAGACTTATAATAATCGTAAACATAATGCTTAAAGTACTATTATTTTTGCGCTCAGCATGTTATTACGTACTATCAACAAATATCATAAAAAAAAAAATATGTTTATAGACACATTCATAACGAACAAATTATTTTTATTTTTATGTTGATGATAATCTAATTTTAAATATGTCGGTTATAAAATAATTTAAAAGAGCAACCAACAAGCGTAAGTACAATAAATTTCTGAACTCACTTTATAAACTGAAACATGTGGGGGTTCCACAGGGAGATGGTATTGATACATATATAATGTAGGGTGGTATTTGGTAGGATTCAGTAAGAAGGATTGCGCGGAGTTAGCAGATATGCGCAATGATAAGCGCTAGATGGATTTGGAGTCTCTTACTACTTGTATTTTGTATAAATTACACTATAAGAATTAAACTAAATATGAGAAATTTCTATTTTGTATGTTGAATTAATTTATTAAAGGAATATAAACATACGAAGAACATCTTGGTCATGGCTCACGTGTATTGTAAAGAACCTTTTCACCTTTTTTGTAGTTAATTGTACAGTTACGCAAATTATGCGATGAGCTTTATATGCTGTATTTCTTTTCCTTAAGTACAGCGTTAATTACCTGTTGAAAATTGTGGAAACTCTCGAAAGTTCGCCAGCAAACAAAAAAATAAAGCGAAAAAGAATAAAAACTCGAATAGTGTTTTGATTCATCTTTACACTATCATGATCTTTCCATGCAGACTCTTCAGTGTAATTTGGTTGAGTGATACGTTATTAATTTATTGTATTGAAATAAA
The DNA here is from genome assembly GCA_947579605.1 of Athripsodes cinereus. Taxonomy (NCBI): domain Eukaryota; kingdom Metazoa; phylum Arthropoda; class Insecta; order Trichoptera; family Leptoceridae; genus Athripsodes; species Athripsodes cinereus. The sequence continues at coordinate 22,373,279 of OX388310.1, forward strand.
TATCAGCGTCTTCTACATCTCCTATATTTTTTTCTTAAACTTATTATTATTTTTTCCTGTAGAAGATGTGTCGTAGCCATTCATGGAAAATAAAGTTGAGTCTTAGTGAAATAATCCAAAAGCTGGCAATACTCTGAATATTAAAAAAAAACTTACGTTAAACTAACACTATCTCAAAAAAAAATGTAAATACAAACAGGTTGTGAATTATTTTACGTTCTACGTTTTTGTACGATTCGGACGGGAATTGGTGCATTCAACACTATTTGATCGTCGAAAAAAATCTAGTTTCCCTTCAATAGGAATAAATATTTCGTTATTTTGTATGATTTGTAAACATTTTTATAAGCGAACTACCGTTTTAAGTTTTTGAACGTAAATATACAATGACATTTAAAGTACACAAGATAATGTGAAAGGGAACTATTTAGAACCTAATTTTTATGTATAGGAAACAGCTATCATGCTGCAAAAGAATAATATAAAAATAACGACAATACCTAATGTAATACTACTAAATATCCATTGCGAAAGCCATTGCAGTTATTTTAAAAGTCAAATGTAAAAGTGGGTGGAATGGAACATAATAAAAATACAGTGTACTATAAATTACCACATTGTAACGCCTGACGAACAGAAGGAAATGACCTATCTGGGAGAAAAGGGTGCACGAAAAAACTATGTGGGTACACAGGAGTCGTAGTGGTGGTATAATAGACACTGATATACTACGTACCTACTTACCACTTATTCGGTATCTTAATTTTAGCGATACTCCCATGTTTACGGAGCGATACGAAAATACTCAATATGAAAGAACTTGAATTAGGAATCAAAACAGAAAAACGACACCAATTTTCGAAGCTTAAAAATAATTCAAAAATGGTAAAATTAGTGCAGTTTTTTGAATTTCGACTCACCATATAAATAGCCGATATCGTTGGTTCCGCGATAAGGAACCTATTTGCGACGTTTTATGGAGAAATAGCTTGGTTTATCACAATATTCCAAAAATACATGACATCTCCGATTACCAAAGTTAAGCACCGTCGATAGCTATCAGCACTTTGGATGGAGTTATTTTTTTATTTAATAATAGTAACTAGTCATTTTTTTTAAATGTGGAAAAAACCGCCGCAAGAGCCCATTCAAGAATCAAAACACCTCCTGAACAATAGGGTCTTTAACCCTGCCTTAAACACCTCCACACTCTCCAGAGTTCGCAAATCATAGGGAATTTTGTTCCACAGCAACAGACCAACCACACAGAAGGCACGGTCAACATATTAGCCAGATTCCCTGTACGTGGCACCACAAGTCTATTTAAGCTTGAAAAGAATAGTATACTGATCAAACAACTTTATATTGAGAGTAACCCTACCTAGAATGAAAACCTTAAGAAACACCACTGATTTTTTTCACTAAATAATATGAATATGTTCAAAACCGCAAAATTGAAAACAAACAGAAACTGAATTTCTCTTATTATATCAATATATATGCAACAACGTAATATGTCTGATATAATAGTTACAATGTTATGTTCTTGTTTGGTCGTCATTTTGTTTATGAATATATGTATGTGTGAGTGTGTGTGTGTGTGTGTATGTGTTGTATGATATTGTTATTGGATACGTTTGCAGTTATATTTGTCTGTATGTAATATGTGTATGTGTGTATGGGGTTGAGCTACATTTACACAAAATAACAATGACATAGTTACAAAAGAGCCACACAGTAGGGTAAATATATGAATGATTGGACACGAAATGAATAACCGAAATTGGTCTATACTGAAAAAAAAATATGAACAAAAATATTGAGAGAAGTGATTGAATTTGTTATGCTGAATATACCACTCGAAATGTGATGGCGAAATAGTGATAAGAACCACTACAATCACGGTTATAGACTAAAAAATCAAGATTTTGTAATACGAGAGTAGTTTTGCGCCGTTAAGTTTTAAACAAGAGGATTGAAGGAATTAATATGATGCTGTACATCAGGGATGCACAGACTTATAGGGAACAGGGGCCATTCGGGAAGATTATGATCCAATGACGGGCCGCTATAAGAAAATTAGTAGGTACTAAAAGTTTTAATTTGTAGAAATGCTCACACATTACAATTTCTACCCCCCCCCCATCACCGAATTATCAAAATGGTATAGTAATTTGAAATATTTCAAAAACTCTTCGGTTTACTTAAAAAAAAATCTCGCGGTACCTTTTTCTATAATGTACCGGGTATTTGTACCGACTATTGTTTTGTCAATACCGGATACTAAAAATGTCACGTGTTTGAATTTCTACCCCCCCTCCGTCGCATAACTTCCAAAATGGTATAGGAATTTGACATATTATAAAAAAACTCCATAGTTTTCTTAAAGAATCTACTCGAATTATTAAGTATCCGGTATTTTTACCGAATACCCGATACTTATCACTGGTATTTTTTTAAAATTATATAATTTGCTGGCGGGCCGCAGATATATCGACCGAGGGCCGCGGTTTGTGCATCGCTGCTATACATAGTTATGTCAGAATTTTTTGTATAGACACTTTTTTTTTGTTGTTGTTAAGTTCATTAAATGTACAAATTCTAGAATTTAATTTTTTAGTATTTCTTTCTCCACGATTGCTAACAAGTATTTTTCTCCATTTCTCCTTACTATATCATAACCTAAAAAGCGCCATATTTTGTGTCGTCTATCGTCGAAAGCTCTCAGAAAAAAAATATCTTCATCTTCCTTCTGAAGCCCTCTTTATTCGACTCCTCTCACAGACCCAGGGGCCCTTGTTCCAGCATCAGTTAATTTCTGATCTTTCGATCTGACGATTCCTTTAGTGGTCAGATATCTAACAATTTACCCTACCATCTAATGGAAAGTTGGGCGGGGCACATGGTGTGGGTCACATCAATGTTTAGTTGTTTGACCGAACGATTACGACTTTTTTCTTCTTTTACTCTTGTTTATTCCACCCACAACCAATATTACTATCATACATATGTATGGAGAGTATTACTATCTTAAGTGAAATGTTTCATGTTATTACTAGATACCTATCAGCGATATAAGGGCGTAAGAAATGTCGTAGAAATAGGTCAAGAAAAAAATGAGATAATTTTATCCTTATATTCCAAATTTTTTGTTTGTTTAAATAGCATACAAAAACATTGCCAAATAAAAGCATATGGAAAAAACTTACAGCAAAATACACTTTATATAATCGTTAAACCTATAATCATTAATAAATAATTGAATTTTTTTTGAAATATAGAAATTTGTGAATAAGATATCTGAAGTGAAAAAAACAGATACCTACAGTTAGAAAAAAAGTGTTAATTATTTTATTTTGAATAGGTTGAACATAATATTACGGGATTTTCAAACTGGTGCATTCTTCTTGATTTCCAACAATGAACATGGTTCTTAACATAATTACAAAATAGGATGAAAATCTTGCACGATTTCAGTTTTTCAAAAATCATATAATTTGAATTCGTACTCAGTTTGTACAGGATACCGGGAAACATCCTTCAATGAAAATTTTATTTTTATTTTAGTTTTAGGTACGTCTTTTTTTAATTTATGCTAAAAGATAATTATATCAAACATTGTATTAGGTTCACTGGAAGGTGTTGCCTAGTGAAACACGCCTTTTGTTGTATTATGTGTGTTATATTATTTTATTGTTTATTGTAAATCATTTCCCATAGGCCCCTTACGGGACACTTGGGTTCATCATAATTATACAGGATAAAAAGGACAACATAAAAAGATTACATGAAAGAATACAAAGCAGTAAGTAAGGCATCAAAAGCGAGACAAAACAATGGAAATTGAGTAAAATGTATTTGTTTTAATATTTTTTGCACAAGGCCATCAATCGAGTAGTTATAGGCATCGTAATATTTTCATATCCTTTGGAATTTCTACAATTTACATTATAATTTTGTAAATCGTATCAATTTCACGCTAACGAAAAGTTGATAAATGGATATTGAGAAATACATTTTATAATAGAAAAAAGATTTATATTTGCTCCACAATTCCAGCGAAGCATTGAGATTCTAGAAAGCACTATACGAAATCATATTATGTAAACGTATATCCTTGAAACGTCATTATTTATTTTATTTATTTATTCTATCATAAGGCACGACATTTGCAAATACGATTATCGAGTGAATAGAGACATTAATTTATTTCAGTAATATAAACTTTAAATATTTCTAGTTCAGATCTGTTCAGCAATATATTTAATTATAAATAAATAATGCTTCATTCGCGATGCGTCGAGTTAATTAAAACAGAGTTGTATTGTGTTTTTTGCTTTATGTTGTATTTTTACTTCTACTATTACTGTTGTAATGTATGTTTATATATGTTTGCACTTATGTATGTGTTTGTTTTATTTTAATTTTAATAACCGGGTTAGTTGGAAGACATCGCATTATAGCGATAACGATAAGATGATAAATCAGCTAATCGGTAAAGTTTTTGAATAACTTTCATGATTTACAAGAAGTTAGACTCAATTTATTGAAAAATTGTTTAAGTGCGAGGCGAGTTGTTGCAGATATCACATTGGGATTATTTCCAGACATGGAGAGTACTAGGAAGTATTTGATATGGCTGCTTTTATTCGATTAATTAAACCTGTCGTAATAAATTCCTTTATTGGAATCAGTAAAAATTCCGTTTCTCGCGATCCTGGAAAATTCTTATATAAATGCTAGTGTATCTCTGTATGTTTATTTTTAATGCATCAGTCAAAGGGATTTCAAATAAAAAATAAGTAAAACATGTTAGATTTACATAAGTCTTGATATGCACCTGTATCACAGTTTGTAAAAGAGATATTATTTTATATAAGAGTGTAGTCTGAATCTCAACATACAGAATTTGTATGGTTGACATCTGAAAGTAAAAATTAAATAGTATTTAATATACATATTTTTTTATATAAATAATACACAATGTCACGAATTCGCAGTTTGTGTAGAAATGGAAATGAATGAAATTTGTATTTTTTATTGATGACACCTTCATTTTCACAAAAGCTATCTCCGAGTTATACCGGGCTTACGCGGAAAGTAGTTCACGTAATAAAATAACACGGGAGAAAAGTGAGGGAAAATGAGAAGAGCATCGAATAGAAACGTAGAACGAGAAAGAGATGGAAAATGGATTGAGTATATTATACATTTTTTACGTTTTCATTTCACTTTATGGTTTTTATTGCGCGCCCATTAATCTTAGTAAGTATTTAGGTACCTCCAAGGTATTGTTTGTATAAAGACAAAGAAAAATCTATAAACGTAATGAATCTGAAAAGATTTTTTATATGAGTATCTGTCAACTTTTTAATGGTATCAATAAAAGAAAATTTATAGCGATTCATATTACCTAACGAAGTGGAACCATCCCCGTGATTGCCAGATAAAAATACTCGTGTTTTTTTTTATACATTTGTATGACATAAAAATACAATGTGTTCGTGAACAAACTTTAAAATAACTAAAAAGTGAAGCACATCTATGATATATATTAGGTACAATACAAATTGATAAGAAGCTATGATTTTTACTACAGGCAATGTTGTTTAAAAAAACGACGAGTGATTTTATTATTGTGGGATTACACTGTAGGCGATTACCTACACAAAATGTCTAATTTATATGCACTCTAAATATCAATATTCTATAGCATGCGTACATACATTTCGGCAGTCAAATTCTACACATTTCGTGGTTAAATAAATAAAAAAAGGAAACCAATACTATCTGAGGATACATAAAAGGATCTATGGAAGCGATGTTAAACAATCACAGGACAGGGAAGCCTAAATCAGAATGATGGCCGATATTGCTACATAAAGACGACAAGGAGTGCTATGAAAATAAACATGTTTAATTGATATAATGAAAAGAAAAATTGTTTTTGGTTTTACTACATCGTAGTACCTACGTCACCTGGTTGGGTATCAGGAATAATATTAAAATATTGTTCATATATAATTGTTGTCACCTGGTTGGGTATCAAATAATATTAATTATTATTCTGCAGGGCAACAGTTAAACAAAATCTTTTAAATAGTATTTATATCTGTGCATACCTATGTATCTATTTGCTATGTATATAAAACATGAATTTTCAGTGGTCGATATAGTGTAAGATGTATAGAGATACCCAACTATATACTTGCATGCCTATGTTTGGTTGGTAAGTACCATGTGCCCGAGCAAACTATGAATATATGCCTATATCTATGTATTTATTAATAGAGCACTAGTGTTACCTAGTTGTGTTAGCTTGTATTTTTTTTGTTATTGTTGATTGATTTGTCGTTTGTAAGTGAAGACTGTATTATTTTTTGATCATGTTATTTGTAAAAGGGCGCAAGCCGTATATTTCATAAATAAATAATGGAGTTTTACAAAATCAACGTCGACTCAATCAATAAACGTGTTTAACTTTTTACGATAGAGTGGAATTATTTTTTCAATATAAAAGTGACAAAACCTCGAACTTTTATCTACGACAGTATGAACGAGTAGGATGCAAATATAAGATTATTTAGTCTTAATCTTCTTTATTTTAAGATAATGTTTGTGACTTAAAGGGGTTTAATAGAAAATGCGGATGTAGGTTTATTATCAAGAAAAAATACCTTTATTACTAGAATTACTATCGAACTTCGACCCAAACCAACAGTATTTACTTGGGCAAATAAACAACATCAATAAAAACAGCAAGGAACATGAGACGTATCAAAAATAAAAAGGTATAATTAAAGATGTATCAAAGAGCAGAAAAACTAATCAATCAACTAGATAAAACAAATCGAAAGTCAAACTGAAGTTGTCCCAGTTGAGGGGAGTTAACATGTTTCTTATTCCACCCTTGGGACACGGGACTTGGAGAGAAGTTAGACATGAGAGCATACGTTGATGAAGATTTACCTTTTTTCGGTACAATTCACTTATTTTATTATACCATTGAACACTATAATATTTTCCGCTCATGTTTTTCATAGATACTTAATTGTGCGTACATGCGTAAATAAGAAGTTTTTTCACATTTTATTAAGACAAATAATTATACTATTACATGACAAAAGTTTTGATACACGTGCCCAAAACAAATGAGGAAGTAGGTAGGTATATAAAACAATATACGTATAATGTATTGTAAAGTAATAAAAATCAAGGTAGAATAAATACATGGAGATAATAATTCGTGGAATTCTTTGAACAAAATGAGTCCTTAAGTTTTTTGTAAGGAGGTATTTAGATGCCTATTCATAAAATTTAAGACACTTTTAATATTTGAAAGAAGGATACTCAGAAGGATATTCGGACCTGTGCGGGACAACGGAGTTTGGAGAATTCGATACAACGAAGAAGTCTACAACTTGTACGGTGAGCCCAACATAGTTAAATGTATCAAAGTTGGAAGACTGAGATGGGCTGGGCAAGTGGAGAGAATGAGTGAGAAAAGAGTGCCAAAGAAAATCCTCCATACAAGACCACAAGGTAGACGTAGCGTTGGTATACCCAAACTCCGTTGGATGGATGGTGTAAAGAGAGATGTGGACGCCATTGGCATCAGGGATTGGAGGAGTCCATGTCAAGATAGGGGAAGATGGAGGCAAATGTTGGAGGAGGCCAAGGCTCTCAACGAGCTGTAGAGCAATTGATGATGATGATGATTCATAAAATAATAGGTATAAAATATTTGAGAATTTCGATTTGGTGATGAAGTACCTCATCTACCTTAAAAGTTCTATGGACTTATGCGTGGGAAGAAATCCCTGCATGTTCATTGCACGGAGTTAGTCTACTGGCTACCCCGCTTTTGGGATATGCAGGGGTATCAGTAGGAATAAACTTGATGGTAGACGTAAACAGATATGATGGATTGACAATGTCCTAACAAGACGAAAAACGTCTCTCTCGAGAATAAATTGCACAGTAGAATAAAACTTTGTTATATTTATTTCGATAACATGATGGTAGTAAAATATTTTCGTGGAAATTTCACTGATGGTATTAATCGATGTTTTTTGTTGTTGTTGTATCAATTAAAATTTTAATCATTTTTATTTTAATTCATCATAATAATCCTGTCTTCGAGGGATTTATCATAACTTCGGTGAAGTTCGATATATGAAAATTTGATACACTTTGAAGTACCTAAAATTATTTCAAATCTTCTCTAATCTCATAGCATACTTATATATTCGTAGGTTATGTAGGTATTTGTAAAATCTATTGCTCACGTTTAGTATCTTTCTTGGAAAAACGAAGGTTATAAAGGTAATTCAAAACGAATGCTTAAATTAAATTTACATAATCATTGGCCAAACAGGTAAACTTCAATAATAATTAGTGAAAATCAAACAATTTTCTTTAAGTTTGAAGGCTTCAAAACAAATCTCTCAAAGTGCAAAGAGGTAAGATTATTAAAAAGGAGCTATGAGGGCATCTGGAATTCAATATTATTATTATAATTAAAAGATGAAGTGCCCCTTACTTAGCAATTCAAACATTAAGGATTCGAATAAATTATTTATATATCCGGCATAAACTTCAGCTTTACTAATTATGATCAAATCTAAGACGTCTTTATATTTGAAATGTAAACAAAAATAATGAATATCATTACCTACTTTATAATTATTATTCATTATACACAAGTTCTGATTCCCGTAGCAAACTTTTAAACAGACTCCGTATTCATTAATTTGATGGAGATTTTTTAATGATAAAAAAAATTCTCAAGGGAGATTTGTAACTCAATGAACATCTTCCTCGATTGAAGAATACAGATACTCGGGTTTCTGAAAAATTGCGATCCTGAAGTTAGAAGTGAGTACTTAGAGCTTATTAGGGCACACTGTCCCAAGAGTCTTGAAAGAAGGCAGAAAATATGTATTAAGAGGAATATAAAAATGTTACTCGCTCGTGATATAATATATCCTTTGTATAGAGGCGTAGGCCCTAGTAGGTAAAACAAGACATTAGAATAAGAGTAGCTTGCGTAAAATATGATATATTTTACCCGCAATAACGTGACCGTAAAATTTGAATATACATGATAGGTATTATATGTACCTAGGTACGTAATATTTTCCGTAAATGCGGATAACCAAAGAAATTAGTTCATCGGACCTTAGGTACAGAGTGGGTGGAAGATAGACCCTCCAGGGAATCGACGAGAATGTTGTTTCCTTTCTACACTGAGTACTATACTCTAACACAACTTACAAAGGGCAAAAGATAAAGAAGAGAGAGAGAGAGGAGACTTGGATAGGATCGACTCTTGTGAATCAGAAATGACGAACAACTTAGTTAAATATTCACAGAACAAACGAAGTTGTGGGTCAGAACATCACGGTAATATTCCTAACATGTGTATAGTCAAAGCCTAGACAAGGTTAACTTTTCTTACGTTTGAAATATTGATATATTTCTTACGAGTTCTTCAGTACCAGCTCACAATAATACTCGTACATACATCGCATACATACATAAATAAGATTTACCAATTTCGAGATGCGAATGAAATTGGTCGAGTAGATTCTAAGATCGAGTGTCCAACAGCATGTCGTAAAAGAGAACTACCACGAAATGACTTCACTTATACAATTGAAAACCGACCCAGAATTTTATGGTCCAAACGTAGAAATTATTTATTAATTAACAAGAAAATAACGAGCAAAAACCAAAACAAGAAGCCATAACAACTAAACAGATCAATAATACAGAATGAATGATTCAATAATGTAACTAACAATATTAATAATATGCAAAAAGTCTACTTTAAAAAAGCGACGACGGAGTTTATTAATATTTACATTCTTCAGCCTTAATGCAGCTTTTTCCTAGATACCATAATAACCCTCTGTTATTTATTATATTATAAGAAAAGAATGTATTATAATAACAATAAAATGAAAAATTATCCTATAGTTCAGTACTTCATTGTTGAAGATAGTCTGTAAGCACGCCATCTATAAACAAACATTGTGGATAAAAATAGTAAAATAAAATGTAGGTCTTTGATACCACAGGATTTCGAGGGTAATTCCCAATGCGATCATAATTGATAACCTTTAAAAAAGCTTTTAAAATTGTTTTCTCAAAAAGTAACATGTTCATTATGATAACACTGAATTTCATATTAAAGAACATACCTAATTTGAGGCCGATTTTGTCACCCTTTGGTATTAAGATGATCAAAAAAAGATCGTAGCATACTTATTGATTAAGGGCGAATCTTTTAAACATCCGTTAGTTACATAACCGACGAAATATACCGAAAAAACAAACAATCGGTAACTTTTGTATCTTATAAACTTCCGTTAGCCATATTTCGGTAAAAATCTGTAGGTTAGTTATACCGACTGTTTTGGGAACGGTTTCGACACTCAAACCGTCGGTTTATTAGACATTTCTTTGATCGCTATAGAAAAGGTAATTTCTCTTTTAATATACAGTGTATGTGATGCCTCACTTCTCATAAGAGATGTTGTTCTTAAATATCCAGGATCAGTACACACACATATTTTTCAAACGTGATTACACAATGCTGCGAGGTAAAACTTCAAAAATGCATGTGTATTTGACCGTTGCTATGCATAGAATAACAATAAATCATAGCAACAGCAGTTTATTTAACATGTGGATGACGAATGGTCAAATACGTTTTATAAGACTACCATCGGTTTGTTTGGCTCACAAACTGCCATCCATCAGCAACTTACCAAAATGCTAACGGATATTTTTTGATATAATGTTTATAAGATCGGCCCTTAATCAAATTTTGAGATTATGCAATATCATCGTCTGCTGTATAGAACGCCATACAAAATTGTAGGCAGTTTAATAAAAAGTTTAGACAAAGCTACATACCTACATATATTAATTTAAATAACGTACAACCAGGTTTCAACGAGGTATTTGTCATTCTCAAGTGCAATATAACATTTTTCAAAACTTGGTTGCGCGTATTATCAATTATTTATACGTGAAGTGGTTTTTACTGCAGTTTTATAACTACACAATTTATTTTCAACCTTAAAAACTACCACAACATAAACTCAATCAAAAATAAATTAAAATTGTAGGATAATTATAATTGTAAAATTAAGATTAAACTCTAAGATTGCGTCGGAAGTAGCTTCTCTGGTCACTTTACAAATGTACCGACATTCACGCAATATGAGCGTGGGTGCGGGCATATTCACCTTTGTTTGAAACAACACTGAAAATAGTTTATAAATAATACACTAAACATATGTATATTTGCGGTAGGTACTTGGTGGTAGAATGTTATAATGTCAGAAAAAAGTTTAGTGAGCCTTGGAATTCGTTTGAATAACATATTAAAGTTTTTATTCCCTTTGCGCCACATAGGGATTAGAAGTTTTGACAGTGTTTCTGTGGTGATGCTTTGTACTCAATATGCGAGTTATGATCTTTTCTTACCAAATAAATATAATACGTTTGTATTTCTCCATTGTTACAATTATATACATAAATATAGCATCGGTAGGTTAAAAACCATTTATAATTCAAAATAACTTTATACGTACCTAAATAATATGAAAATGTTGGACAGAATCAGTTATATATGTAAAATTTAAAATTGATATATATTCACAAAAAATCTAACTTATATAATAATAATAATAATCGGACTATTTATATCATGTGACCATCTCAAGGGCGCCGTGACTTCTCCCGAACAGTAGTGTTTTCAACTTGGTTCTAAATGTGGTTGTGGACTGATTCACCCTCAGATCTGTGGGCAGTCTGTTCCAGACGGATGGCGCGGCGGCTCTGAAGCACCTTTCTGCAAATTTGGAGGTGTTCGCCATATTGGGTTTCACGAGTTTGTTGACAGCAGAAGAGGCCGAGCGCAGCGGTCGTCTCGGAGTTTCGTCGACGGAACAGAGTTCGGTTAGACATGTGGGTGCCGTGCCGCATAAGGCCTTGTGGACAGTGAGACACAATTTAAACTCCACTCTCTCTGGGACCCTCAGCCAAAGTAGATCTTTTAGTAGTGGAGTGATGTGGCAACGCTTGTTCTCTCTGTAGATAGTCCTGGCGGCAGCATTAAAAGCCATCTGGAGGCGATTGAGAAGAGTCTGGGGCAGTCCTGTGTATATGAATTGTATAGTGGTGATGCATAAGAATTTTAAAAGAAAAATATCTTTAAAATATAAAAGCTTTAAATTTAGAGTATTCTGGAATACTACCAATTCAGTAATACCAATTTCGTAACATTTATCATAGAACGATAGAAATGTCTTTTTCAAAATATAAATAAAGGGTGTTTTTTTTAGACTTGTGGTTTTCAATCTGGCAATACTTTTTTTGGAGTTGGTCTTCTTGAGAGCTGTTACTTGATTTATGCTCAGTTTGGTTTGCCATTTCATAATGCTAAGACTTACTCCTGAACAAGCGCCTCGCACGTTCGGTGAATGGGCCCAAAACGAGATGGCCATCGATCCAGATTTTCACAAGAAAATTTTGTTCAGCAATGAAGCTCACTTATGGTTGAATGGGTGGGTTAGTAAACAAAAATGTCGCATTTGGAGTGCTGATAATCCACAAGCCATTGTTTGAGCGTCGTCACATCCTCAAAAAGTCACTGTTTGGTGCTCTATGGGCAGAGGGAATCATTGGTCCATATTTATTCAAAAATGAAGCCGGCCATAATGTTACAGACAATGGAGAACGCTTTAGAGCCATGATTAATGACATTTTCGTGTCTGAATTGGAAGATGTTGATGTGGACGACCTTTGGTTCCATCAAGACGGCGCTACATGACATACAGCCAACGAAACAATGAATTTATTGAAGGAAACTTTTGGTGAGCGCATTAGCTCACGTCGTGGACCTGTGGCGCCGCCTCCAAGATCGTGCGATTTCACACCGCTGGACTATTTTTTGTGAGGTTATGTGAAGTAACTTGTCTACGCAGATAAACCCGAAATGATTGACGCCTTAGAAGAGAATATTCAGCGTGTTATTACTGACATACGGCTCCAATTGCTGCAAAAGTGATCGAAAATTGGGGCTCTCGGCTGGACTTTATTTGAGCCAGCTACGGCGGACACTTGCCTGAAATCATTTTGAAAACATAATGGCAAACCCTTATCTTTATAATAAAGCTAAATTCTTGGCCATAACATTCAATTATATGCGTTTTATTTCTTCTTAAAAACCACACGTCTAAAAAAAACACCCTTTATAATGAAAACACGTGATTCGATCCCAAGAAATATATCGACATCCAAAATAAGTAATAATTATTATAAAAAAAACACCATTCATGAAATGTGTTGAAAAAGTATTGAAAATATACACCGCAATGATGATATTCTCAAATTGGAACCTACTTTTACAATATTATTACAATGAACTACTAACATTTCAAGCAGTACCGCGTACATAATATATTTTGTGTTCGTAGTTTCTACTAGTATTTTCAAGTTTCGCCGGTGTACCTACATACGCTCTATTGGTCCAGAAATAATAATTTTATCGGACGCCGTTGACTTAAGTATTCCGAACATGGAATACGTACTTCCATAATAATACATTGTCGAATAATTTGTCAAAGCAAAACTGACAAGTATGTAAGTGTGTGTATATGTCAACACTACGCGCGTAATATAATAATTTCAATAACTGTACGTCGGAGCGAAACTACACAATCTAAATAGACGCCATTTTTAAGTCAAGTCGTTCAAAGTTTTTTCAACAAAATTATATTTGCTTCTCACATGTTAGTTAACATGAAATTACTCTTGAAAAGTATTGTGAATAGTTGCTATTAATCATATCTCGCATTTTAAAAAAAAAAAAAAAAACAAAAATATATAAAAAAAAATTATTGATGGATATTACAAAATATAACTCATTTTCAAGATAGATGAATATATCATCAAAAAGAGCAAAGCAAGGACTACGATTCTGTATTTTAAGTATTACAAGGACTACAATTCGGCCAGAATTCCACATAGTGTAGTTTCGCTCCCATGTAGAGATTATGTAATCGTAAGTTTGACATTATTTGTATTATAGCCAACACTTCCTTTCTAAATTAATTTATGTAACTTCATAAGTAGTGAACTTATCGCTTAGGTACTTAATATCTACTTATTTACTTCCGATATACGATCATCAGGGCTACTCTTGACATAATCTAAAAACGATCTTAATCTAGTCTTGATCTTAATCATACGACGCGCAAAGAGACTATGGTGAAAAATATCACGCTGCCGCTACCGCGAGATTGGTATGCACTATTATTGACTAATAGTCACTTCGCGCGTCGTATGATTAAGATTAAGATCGTGTTTAGATTTTGTCAAGAGTAACCCTACAGCTCTTGCAAGGCTATCTCTGAAAATATTATTTTATGCAGCCGATTAATATTCAACTCTGCCATTTAACACTTCGAGGTCTCCACTGATGTAGCTCAAGAGTCATTGTTTTGATTGGTGAGAGGTTTCTAGTCTACGCTTTTTTTATGTTGGTAAAATAGTTGATTTTTCATTACATAACTAGACGAAAACAATACATTTGTACTCTAAATTAATACGCTTAAATCGAATCGCAGATTGGAAATGTAACCGAGGATGAAAATTTCAGAGATTTCCCAAGAATAAAAAAGATCAAGTAAATGAAAAAAAATGCGTTAAAGCAGCTATGCTGTAATGGATACAATATCAGATAGGGGAAAATAGTGGAGAATTTGATTACGACATTCTCCATCTAAAAGTTTTATATTAATAAAACCTATCAACACACTTCTAGAGGTTAAGTACTTATACGTCCTATAAAGTGTTTACAACGGAGGATGTAAAACATCATATTATGGTAAATTGAATCTTACGGAAAATTAAAAAGAGACATACTTTCTACGGCAAAGGACTTAGTCTAAAAACTTATAAACGTTAATTTAGTGCTCTTGAAACCAGGCTCTCTAGCCTTAAGAGTACATAATATGCAAAAGTGGAATGTTGAACTTTCTTTTACATAATTTATTATGTGAAGGCCGTAGTTTATTTTCAAAAAAGATCAAAGATACTAAATAGATTTGAATGGGATAACAGGATTGAAGTTTACCACAAATCTTTCGATAGAGCGATCGGTAAAATCAGCACAAATTGACAGAGTACGCAGAGAAGAGTAAAAAGATAACCGATAAGATTCGTATCGGAAATAACCTTCCAGGTACGTAAAGACAAAGTAATAAACCTACAAGTATAAAGTTACAACACATGACTATGCGTTAGTTGTAACAGAAATAATGTGTACATTTAGTAATATATACACTGTTATTACTATTCTACAAGACAAATTACAAGAGGAATTCAGAATTACACTGCGGTGTCTACATTGAAATTTTAATGCTGAAAGCTGTTGCTGTTTGCCGAGAAACATTATTTCCACAAAGCCAGCAACACAACCTGATATTGTATAATTCTCTTTCATGAATAGTTAATTCTATCTTTAACAATAACCGTATCGCCGAATTAAGAACGCCTTACATAATCATAACTATAATGGCTAAACAAGATATTTTTAATGTAAATGAAACATGATCTATTCAAATACGATCAAAATATTTATTATTAGGTATTAAGTTCATAATCTATTTATAAAATGAATGTTATTCGACAAAGTAGCAATTTATCCCCGATTGATTAGATTATTTTCATTGAGTGTGGGCTAGCTGAAATGATTGGTAACATTGTGATGGCCTAAACCATTGTGCATAAATTCACTGAAATTCGTATATATTTAAGCGTAGGTACAATGGAAAATAATATGATTGAATTGAAATAAATATATAACAATATTAATTTACGCGCGATGTAGCCAAAGTTAATAGTAGATAATCAAACTTCAGTGCACAAATGTAAATATTGTTTAAATCTGAAAATCATAATATCATCAAATGAATATAGACTTTAAACGTCTTATGATAACAATATCATTAGAAAATATAGGCTAAATAGGGCTAAGTTTTCAAGACGCATAATTACCTATTATGATACATTAAAGAAAGCTCCTGGTGTGTGGGATTTCAAATAGATAAAACAACGAAAACAATATAGACATTAACATTAAACCGATTATCTCTAAAACCTTGCGCCCTAAATTCATTAATAAGAGACAATATTGAATGGGAGTTATTAGACATGAATAGACAAAGAGCCACGAACGCAATTCTAAACAATACCTCCAAAATTAGTCACTTAATTATATGACAAAATAATACGTGATCACACATACAGGAATAATAATATATCAAACAAAGACAACGGATGGGGAACCCTTACAATTATTTTTATTCAATGCGTCATTAAGAAGAGAAAGAAACAACAAAAACATTCAAAGTATACCTAAAACACAACGTAAGATGTTTTGAAAATTAACTTGAC